>JAJPUD010003413.1:60288-82278 GCA_023553655.1 Myrmecobius fasciatus
AGAGAGAGAGAGAGAGAGAGAGAGAGAGAGAGAGAGAGAGAGAGAGATGAGCACCAAATAAAATAAGCTCTGAAAAACAAAAACCACAACATTAGAATCTTGGCTTTTCCTGCTGGGAAGAAAACCAGAAAAGAAAATTGTACAGCACTAAAACTGAGGTCTTCCTATAAAGTACTTATAAGGCAGAAGGGGAGGATTGGGGGATTTAAATACAAAAAGGTTTTTTAATTTACACTATTTTAAATGTCTCTCCATGCACAGTATGTTTTAAAAGTTTACTGATCCTACACTTTAGTAATCAACTCCCCAGGATGTCTGGCAGAGCTTCCCTGCCACAACAGTTTACAAAGACCATCTGTGTCTGCAAGCAGCTTCCAGAATATCCTGCCACCTGACTCGATGGTCTCCAATCTTCCCACTTCTATTCACAAGCTTCTTTTCATTTTTCCTCTGCACTATGTCTAACCAGCAAACAGGAAAACATTAACAAACCAAACAATGTTCCAAAACCAAAATAGAGTTAGAGGAAGAATCAGGACCCCTTTCCCATTCCATGTCTCAGGAAGCATCATAAAGAAATATTTGATTCTAGAAGGCAAATTTACAAACAACTCTGTCATCACATTTTGTACCGGGCTAAGTAGGAGAGTGAGAGGTGGGGGCAAATGGTATAAAATATACTTTAATCTATTTCTGATGGCTCTGTTCTGCCATAATTGGTTTGTTTCCAGGTTTGTTTTTTAAATAAACTAACAGGGATGATAAGGGCATTAATGAATCATGTAGTTCAAATTCATACAGAGAGTTTCCTCAAACTGTCCTAGCAACACTAGTTCACACAACCTTGATACACAATGAAGTCAATTTTGCAAGGAAAAACATCCCTTCACTGAATATTCCCATGTTAACCCCCTGCCATCAATCTGAGTAAACAATGACACATTGTGATACTGTTTTTATAGGGAAACAGCACATAGAAAACACTATTCCACAGAATAATGTGCAGATAAATTTACATTAATGTGCATATTTCATCTTCCATTGCCTGGCTGTTTACCAACCTAGCAGATATTGCTGACTCCTAGGGAAAATGAGTGTCTGCTTCTTTCCAAGGTTGTTTCTCTACTGCAGAGGTACAACTAAGCTATCCTAAAAGTATGAGACTATGTCTTATCTTTAAAAGACCTTCCAGAAAATAAATTTGCAGATTAGTGTTTAAGAGCTCTCCAATAAAGGAAATACTAGGCAGCCTTGTTGAAAGTGGCACAAGCAGGAAAAAAATATTAGGAAAAAAATCAAGCTTTTCTGCAATTTAGAATTTTATGTATATTATGTATACTACTAACCTGCATTAAAATTACATTTCATATTAGAACAAGAAGATTGCAGGTGGGGGCAAGTGGTATATACTTATGCTCCCTTAATCAATTGCCATATTTAACTCTGTTACTACTAGACTAGAAAATTAGATTCAATCCCATGGCAAAATGTGCTGACACTGGGATCATAGGATTTAGAGCTGGATGAGACCTTGAAAGTCGTATGAGTCCATCATTGAGTCTATTCTTCATTTTACAATTGTCTAGTTAGCTATAAATTGTCCACATGGTGTAGTGGAAAGAGTGTTAGTCATGGAACTAGGTTCAAAACCTGTCTTTGACACATACTATTTCTATGATCTTGGACACGTGACAATGTCTAGGTCTCAGTTTCTTACTCAGTAAAATGAGAGGTTGGACAAAATAGCCTCTATAATCTGTTCCATCTCAAACCCCATAATTCCATGATCCTATCAAGTTGCCTCTCAAAACAAAATTACAAGAATCCTTACAGAATATGTGATTAAGTCCTGATTCACCAACTTATTTTTCATTTGAGACTAATGCAATAGTTCTAACTTTGCTGTAACACTATAATTATGCCTCAATACATTTTTCCACTATATCTATTCCATCAGAGAGACAACTTTATCTCTCATCTTCTGACCAAATGCATCACTCTAAAAATGATTTTAAACTGAGGGCAATAATAGGACAGGAGACTAAGAATTATACACGTAAGTACAAATGAAACATATTCAGTATACTACATAAGGGAAGGCTAGTTTTTCATTGTCTTGACAGTCTAATCCAATATAAGAAGGATTTATTAAGTACATAGGTATATTTAGGGAAACCAAAAATAAATAAATTAATAAAAGTCATTTCTGTTGTAATATGATATGTAAATAGATAAACACATATGTGATTATTTAAGGATTTAAGGACCTCAGGGAAATCCAAAAAGTTTTTTGTAGGAAGTGGCCCATAGATAAGAGCTGAACCTTAAAGGAAACTAGATTCCCAGGAACAGACATGAGGGGGAGGTACATTCCAGGCATCAAGGGCACTCTGGACAAAGTTTACAGGCAGAAGATGGAATTTCAAGTTCAAGGACTGTTCAGCTGACTCTTTCTTCTCAGACGCTTCTTTCTTTCAGATCAGCCCTACCCACCCTAATCTAGTATTACACCTCTAACTTACTTCTTCAGCTTCCATTTCATTTCCCCTTTCTCCATCTTCAAAAAGCAAAGATCTAAAAATTTCTTTCTTGCTCTTTTATAATTTTCCAGTATTTTATATGGCATTCTAGGTTCTCAGAGCCAGACAATACATCTGAAACCCATCCATTCACAGGTAAATTATTTTTCTGATTCTCATAGGATTTATTGCTTGATAATGGGACCATAAAAATTAAACCTCAGAAGGCATCTAGTCCAACCCATTCACTTTATAGATGAAAAAATTGAGCCCCTTGGAAGTTGTGTCCAAGGTCATTGGACATCAGAAGCAGGATTTAAACCCAAATCCCCTGCCAATCAATTGGGAAATGGCTGAACAAGCTGTGGTATATAAATGTAATGGAATTTTATTGTTCTATAAGAACTGATAAACAGGCTGATTTCAGAAAAGCCTGGAAAGACTTACATGAACTGATGCTGAGGGAAGTGAACAGAACCAAGAGAACATTGTACAAAGTAACAGCAACAGTGTTCAGTGATCAGCTATGATAAAGTTAGCTCTTAGCAGCAATGTAGTGATCAAAAACAATTCCAAGTCTTGGGATGGAAAATGCCACCCAGATTCAGAGAAAGAACTACGGAGAATGTAGATAAAAGCATAATATTTTCACTTGTTTTTTTCTTTCTCATGGTTTTCTCTTTTATTCTAATTTTTCTTTCATAACATGACTAATAAAATATGTTTAAAATGATTGTATGTGTATAATCTATATCAGATTGCTTGCTGTCTTGGGGAAAGGGGAAGTGAGGGAGGGAGAAAAATTTTGGAACTAAAAATCTTATAAAGGTGAATGTTGAAAAGTATTTTCACATGTATTTGGAAAATAAAATATTAATCTAAAAAAACCTAACGCCCTTAACTTTGTGTGTGTGTTTCCACTATTTCTAAACCAGGCATCTTCCCCATGGACAAAGTCATCAGAATTGTAAAGCTCAAGTTATTGATAATTTCTCAAGAAACCTCTTCCCTCTTGCCATGATGAACATGGGTGCCAATCTCCACCTTCCATATCAGAAATCAGTTAAATTGATATTCCTTAATTAAGAAATAAATTACCTTAAAGACATAAGTTTTCTAAATATTTCCCCTCTACTATGACATAAAAGGACTCCTGGGTCACATGACCAACAAGATGGAGTACTGGACATTATGTTCAAAATTCAGCCTCTCAAACCTTTCCAAAACAGAAATTATGTGCCAGAGATAAAACACCTTCAGATCTCTCCACCAAACAAGGTAAAAATCTATATGATCTAACAGTTAAGGCCAATTTTCCTTATTCCTAAGAAGTACTCATTTAGCATCCCCTTCCCACCACCACCACTGCTTTAGATCAATGGTTCTCAAAGTCTTGTCATAAGTATCTTTACACTATTAAAAATTATTGAGGATCTGCCCAAGGAGTTTTTGTTTATGTGGCTTAAAATTATAGGTATTTACCATATTGGAAATAAAAAATTAATTTTGAATTTGTAGATCTTCTGAAAAGTTTCAGAGACACTCAAGATTCTCTGGACCACATGTTGAGAACCACCAGAGGGCAAGGTTGCACAGGCAGATTCATGGGCTCGCTATAGAAACCAAGCCCACACCCTGACCCACCAGCAGCAGCAGCCCAGGGCAGTAGAGATCCAAATTCCAAATATCATAAATTTGTTCAGATTGCAATAGCCATGATCTGTGCCACAAAAAAAAAAAAAAAATCTAAAGAAAAGGAGCAGAACAGAGGGACAAGAACAGGATGGGTGTGTGACTTACAATAGAATTCAATTCTTCACCCTCCCACTTTTCTCAGATCCAAATAGCAGACCGAAATTACCAAAGATCCCAAGAGGAAAAAAAATTCAAGGATCTTAAGCATAAATATATAAACCAACAAGGAAGGCATTTATGGAAGAAGAAAATATGGCCTCCACATAGGATAAGCATGTTCAGTCCTAGGAATACAGCACCTGATAAGTCAGAGAACCCCGTGGGTTGTGAAGAGAGCATAGAACTACAGAATAATGTGCTGGAATGATTTAAAAGAGAAATAAGAATTACAAGGGTAAAATTATTGCCTGCACAGCAGAAATAATTGGAAGAAGAAGAAAACTTAAATCTACAGTGGCAAATCTTAGCAAAGAAATAAAGAATAATTATAGGGAAATGCAAATATATGGAAGTGAAGGATAATCTGGAAGAAGGGAAGCAAACAACAATAACACTAAAAGAAAACATCCTTTCCATAAAAAGAAAACATAATGATCTTGAAGATAAGGTGACTAGAGACACCCAGAAGTACATGACTGGTGGAAATAGTGATAATATGAAGAGCACTCATTCCTCATGATAATAATAATAGCAATAGTTTAAAACTAGCCTCCAGCATTTACTAGTTTTATAATTCTAGGCAAGTCACTCAGCTTCTGTCTGGCTGATACATAAAGCCTATGTCACCCTGGGTAACTTAATTTCTCAGTGTTCTGAACTTTGTTCTAAAACTATAAATTGCAGCCAATATATATTTAGTAGAGGGAGTTTCCCCACCCAAGACTTTCTAATATCAATAAAATCCATTCTCCATCCCTATTTAAGAAAATTAGCAACAACAAAAAAAGAAGAAAAGAAAATTAACATACATATTTAAGGTCCAAAAGCCATTCTTTGGTAGATCAATGATCAAAGAATATAAGTAATCCTCAAAAGAAGAACTGCAAATTGTTAACATACATATGAAAAGAGGTAATTTTATTTTTAGTTTAATAAAGATGACAAAAGACAAATAGTCAATGTTAGAGAGGCAAAGGAAAGATAAACACACTTAGACAACATTAGTGGAGCCACAAATTGATAAAATCATTCTTAAAAACCACTTGGAATTATGTAAGGGCAAAAGTAATGAAATTATTCATACCTTTTGACTAGAGAACCCACTATGGGGAATATATCCAAAGTATTTCAAAGACAAAAATAAAAGTGCCATATATGCCCAAACATGACTAGCAGTGGTGGTAGTATGCTTCTGGCAATGTTCAGGGTAAAAGATGTTTGGCTAAGGAGGAGAATCAGTTTCTTTTCTTGTCTGACACCCCATCTAACCTCTTTGAGGATCAATCTTCATTTCCTTTTTTTGTTTGTTTTTTATAATAAGTTTTTTATTTTTCAAAATACATGCAAAAATAGTTAACATTCATCCTTGAAAAACTAGTGTTTGAAATTTTTCTTTCTACCCCCCTCCCTGCCCTAGATAGCAAGTAATCCAATATAAGTTAAACATGTGCTGTTCTTCTAAATATATTCCCACATTTATCATGCTGCACAAGAAAGATCAAAAGGGGGGAAATGAGAAAAAAACAAAAAGCAAGCAAACAACAACAAAATGGGTGAAAATACTATGTTGTAATCCACATTCAGTCATCTACTAAAATTGTCCTGAATAACTTTGGGGTTGAAGAGCCACATCCATCAGATTGATCATTGCAGAATCTTGTTGCTGTGTATAATGTTCTCTTGATCCTACTCACTTGACTTTGCAACAATTCATAGGTCTCTCTAGGTTTGAAATCATCCTGCTGATTGTTTCTTTAAAAAAAGAACAATAGGGGCAGCTAGGTGGCACAGTGGATAGAGCACCAGCCCTGAAGTCAGGAGGACCTGAGTTCAAATCTGATCTCAGACACTTAACATTCCCTAGCTGTGTGACCCTGGGCAAGTCACTTAACCTCAATTGCCTCAGCAAAAAAAAAAAAACAATAATATTTCATAACATTCATATACTATAATTTATTCAGCTCCAATTGATGGGCATCCATTCAGTTTCCAGTTCCTTGCCACTACAAAAAGGACTGCTGCAAACATTTGTGGGTCCTTTCCTCTCTTTTATGATCTCCTTGGGATAAAGACCCAGTAAAGATGCTGCTGGATCAAAGGGTATGCACAGGTTGGGCACAGCAATTTACATTTCCTGTCCTACACTTTAGCTTGTGACTTTTTTTAAATCAATACCCTCAATTCATTTCTTAAAGGATGGCTTTAAAAAAAGTGGAACAATTTAAAAAGAGAAAAATAATGTCTAAAATACCACCTCAAACACCTTCACCAAACTACTTGGCTCATTCTGTGTCCAAGTCTGGGTTTACTTGTTCTTCTGGGGTTTTGGACAGTTATTATGTATCAATAATAAGTTATTTTTTCATCTTTGGTACCCTTGTTAATAGCCCCTCCCAGAGACTAGAAATCTCCTGTTCTTTTCCCTTTTTCTAGGAAGAGGACATTTTGTACTTTTACGCACACTGGTGAACCCCACATTGTATATGCATAGTACTTTTTGTACTAGCAAAGAATTGTAAATGAAACAAATGCTCATAAATTAAGGAACAGCTAAATGAAATTAGCATATGAATATGATGAAATATTGTTCAGTAAGAAAAAATGATTTGAGAAATTCAGAGAAATATGGGGAGACCTGTATGAATTAATACCGTAAAGCAAACAGAACCAAGAAAACAATATACATAACTACTTCAACAACATAAATGAAAAGAACAGTAAAAACAAAACTGAATGCAACTATATTATTTAAATGACCAATCTTGATCTGAGAGAAAAAATTAGGAAATATACCTCCCTACATAAGAACTTCTGTCATCTAGGGTCTAACAATAAGCCAGTTTTCATAATGGTATTACCAGACCTCAAACTACATTACAAATCAGTAATCCACAAAACTATTTGTCAGTAGCAAAAAAAAACTGGAAATACAATTCAAAGGAACAGAATAATCAATATCCAAAAGTAATCAAACACAATGTGTAGGTTTCAATAAAGCCAAGAAGGCAAGCTATTAGAGTAAGGATTCCTTATTCAGCAAAAGCCCTAGAAATATACCACAATAAGTTCCAAATGAATTTGAAACTTAAATATAAAAGGTCATGCTATAAATAAATTCTATCCATTTTTCAAGATCTAACTCAAATGCCAACTTTTTCATTAATATAATTAATGTTGCTAAAAGTGAAAAGTTTCTACTTATACTATAAGACTTTGAATTTCATGTCACTTACCACTTACCTGCATCTTATCATTCCTACTAGATTGTAAGTGCCCTAAAACCTATAACTTTGTCTTATTTATATTCAAATTTCTCACAGTCAAATATAAACATATAAACAATATAAATATAAAGGCTTAGTAAACATCTGTTGGATAAATGGAAAATGTGTTCTATATTCCAAACAAACTATTTAGAAAGCTTCTGTTTCAAAAGTTTGGTTTTAAGTTGGGAAGTACCTACACTATCTTCTTTTTATCTCCAAGCAATGAAACATATGTCCCTAATAATAAAAAGGTATATCTATAATTCTCTGTAAACCAGTGATTAAAATGACATCTTGCAAAAAGTAAATATTTGGTAAATGTCTAATGCATAACTACTCAGCATGCAATTAACAAATGGAAGCTTTCCATTGGCTCTTAAGACCATCAAATCACACACTATTGAATAATATAAGATTTTCTTTTTCTTCATTGGTGCTAAGCAAAGGTGAGAGCTTCAGATGGAAAAAAAAATTGGGAAGTGAGCAGCTGTTTTATAAAATAGTGCAAACTGGATTTTAATTTCTGGATCACAACTTAAAATAGAGGAATAGTAGGTTGTAGAAAATGGATAAAGAGTTAACAAGAGCCAGCAAGAAGTAATAGAAATCTAATCAAAAGATTAGCAAGGAGAAAATGATTTTTATCTACTATTCTAGACACCACAGAAAGTAGCTCCAGGTGGGAAGAAGAATAGCAGTAAAGATAACCAGAAATTCACAGGAGACAAAACTCAAAAAAAGAAGCCAGTGATAAAAAAAAAAAAAAACCCTGGCCTCGAATATCTGTTCACAAATGCATGGAGCACAGGTGAAAAGCAAGAAGAATTAGAGAATATAAGAGGAAAATTGGATCTCATAGATATGACTGAAGTTGAATGAGATGAGCTAATGCAGGTAACAATGGATAGATTTTTGAATGTATCATAGTACGTTACAAATGATCTATAAAATGACCTGCTGAACTGTTTTGACTAGAATGCAAAATCATACTCAGTTATTTTGTTGAAGATGGGTATGCATAATAAAGGCAGGAAAGTAGAACCCAGAGTGAGATGTCCGATCAGCTTAATCTATCAGTTTTGTTCTTATAACCTTCTTCATTAGCTTGGCTATTAGCCACTAGCATGGTTATTTTGGGAACTGAGAAGTGCCTCATTGTCACAGCTTTACAAAGCTTTTATGAGGTATTCTTGTGAGGAGTTCACAAAATGCTTTGGAAGCCAAATGAAATTTTCTAATCCTAAATCAGGTAGTTGGCTGGCTCTGGGGACTTGAAGTTAAGACTAGGAGAAAAGGAATCAAAAAAATAGACCCAGAAACTTCTGTAGGCTTTTGCTCAGTGATTGAATGGGCATGGTGCTTCACTTTAAAAGCATATAAGCTTTAAAATTTTTAGTATCCCTTATTAGGAGAAGCTTACAAACCCCTGAACCCTAAAAGATGATAGTAGAGAGCAGGAGTGCAGAATAGCCAGTAATAAAAGCATGAGACCAACAGCAATATTCAGCAAAGATGATATGACAGAAAGCAAAGACATAACGTCTAGCAAAGGTAATTTAATGGACAAATTCAAGCCATCCCATATAGACATCATAAAACCTAGAGGACAGTTAATAATGACCATTTAGAGAGCACCACTCAAGGATGTGGGTAATTCTGTGATGTTGGAAATAAAAGTTGCTCAGGCAGATGTGCACTTTGACCAGAAGTCCCTAAATGTGTGCCCTCTATACACATTCCCTAGCCACATGTCCCTTGCCTGTGCATATTAAATATATATGTATATATACACACACATATATATATTCTTTTATGTATATTCTCACCCATATGTTTTCTTTTTTCCCTTTTTTAATTTTTATTTTTCCCAGTTATATATAAAAACAACATTTTTGGTTATACATGTACATTTATTTTTTTAAACATATTTCTTTATGAATAATGCTGAGAGAAAAAAATAAGAACAAAAAGGGAAAGACCATGAGATTAAAAAAAAACAGAAGAAAAAGGGGGAAAAGTGAACAAAGGACATGTTGGCTTATATTCAGTCTCCATAGTTCTCTCTCTAGATGTGAATGGCATTTTTCATGCAAAGGCACTGAAAATAGCCAACTTGATCATCACACAATCATGCTGTTGCAGTGTACAATGTTTTCCTGATTCTGCTTGTTAAACTCAACATCAGTTTGTGTAAATCTTTCCAGGCTTTTATAAAACCAATGTGTTCCTCATTTTTTATAGAATAATAATATTCCATTACTTTCATATACCATAACTTATTCAGCCATTCTCCCAACTGATGGGCATCTATTCATTTTCCAATTCTTTGTCACTACAAAAAGAGCTGCTACAAACATTTTTGCACATAAGGTTCTTTTCCCTCTTTTATGATCTCTTTGGAATACAAACCCAGTAATGGCACTGCTGGATAAAAAGATATAAATAGTTTTTTAGTCCTTTGGGCATAGTTCCAAATTGTTCTCCAGAATGGTTGATCATTTCACGATTCCATCAACACTGCATAAAGTCCCAGTTGTCCCACATTCCCTCCAACATGTATAATTATCTTTTCCTATCATCTTAGCCAATCTGAGAGATGTGAAGTGGTACCTCAGAGGTGTTTTCATTTGTATTTCTCTAATCAATAGTGATTTAGAGCATTTTTATATGACTATAGATGGCTTTAATTTATTCATCTGAAAATTGTCTGTTCCTTTGACCATTTATCAACTGGGGAATGGCTTGCATTCTCACAAATTTAAATCAATTCTCTATGTATTTTAGAAAGGAGGCCTTTATCAGGAACATTGGTTGTAAAAAAAATTGTCCCCAGATTTCTGCTTCCCTTCTAATTTTGACTATGTTGGTTTTGTTTTGCAAAAACTTCTTTTGATTCAATGTAATTGAAGTTGTCCATTTTGCCTTTCATGATGTTATCTAGTTCTTCTTTGGTCATAATTTCCTCTCTTCACCAAAGATCTGATAGGTAAACTATCCTTTGCTCTTCGCATTTGCTTATAATATGATCCTGTAGGCCTAAGTTGTGTACCCATTTCGACCTTATTTTGATATGGGGTGTAAGATATAGGTCTATACTGAGTTTCTGACATTATTGTCTAGTTTTCCCAGCAATTTTTGTGAAATAGAATTCTTATCTCAGAAGCTGGTGTTTCGGAGTTTATCAAAGCCTAGATTACTATAGTCATTGATTATTGTGTCATGTGTATCTATCCTATTCCACTAATTCACCACTCGATTTCTTAGTACCATATTGTTTTGATGACTACTGCTTTAGAGTTTTAAGTCTGATACTATTATTAGGCCACCATCCTTTACATTTTTTTCAATCAATTGCCTTGATGTTTTTGATCTTTTGTTGTTCCAGATTAATTTTGTTTTTTTTTCCAGCTCTAGTTTTTATAGTTTTTTGGCAGTTTGATTGGTATAACACTGAACAAGTAGACTAATTTAAGCAGAACTGTCATTTTCATTATATTAGCTCAGCCTACCTATGAACAATTAATATTTCTCAAGTTATTTAGATATGATCCTATTTGTGTGAAAAGTTTTTGTAGTTATGTTCATACAGCTCCTGGGCTTGTCTTGGCAGGTGGGTGCCCAAATATTTGATCTTTGTCTACAGTTGTTTTAAGTGGAAATTTTCTTTCAATCTCTTGCTGCTGTACTTCATTAGTAGCATAAAAATGCAGATGGTTTGTGTGTTTATTTTATATCCTGCAACTTTGCCAAGCTGTTAATTGTTTCAAGTAAGTTTTTGGATGATTCTTTAGGATTCTCTAAGGCACAGGTATAATATTACAAAAGAATATTCTCATCTGCAAAGAATGATAGTTTTATCTCCTTGCCTACAATAATCCCTTTAATTTCTTTTTTCTTTTCTTGTCACTAAACCTAACACTTCTAGTACAATATTGAATAACAGTGGTGAGAATGGGCATACTTATCTCACCCCTGATGCTACTGGGAATGTGTCTAGCTTCTCCCCATTACAAATAATGTTTGCTGATGGTTTTGGATAAATGCTGCTTATCATTTTAAGGAAAACTCTATTTATTCCTATGTTCTCCAGTATTTTGCTGCATTTTGTCAAAACCTTTTTCTGCATCTAATGAGATGCATTAATTGTTAATTATAATTAATTATAATAATATATGATTTCTGTTAGTTTTATTGTTGTGGTCAATTATGTCAATAGTTTTCTTTATGTTCATTCCTGGTATATATTGCTGATAAGTCATTGTAATCTCTTTTCAGTCATATTTTTTATATCATGTCCTCCAAGATTATTCTTTTTTTAGTACTGTTCTTTTCATATGTGTCATCCCCTCACTAATAGTTACCTGTGGGATAGTATATCCCATGATCTTTTACTTGGAACAGAGGTGTACTTTCTGACTGACATAATAAAAGCAATCAGATAAATGGAGATTCTTAAACGGTAATTTTGAATGAATACTGATCTCCTCAAAAAAAAATTACCTTTCATTTGCAAGAACTTTCTAGGGACCCTATATAAGGTAGAATCCCAGGAGCTACTCTGGGTTCAGGAATATTTAAATTCAGAATGAGCTGAGATTATGAAAGAAATTAGTTTCATTGAAAAGTTTTGGGCATTCTTAGCTATATTGGAAGAAAGGAGATAAGAGATCTTCTGATGGTCTTGATGCTCTTTTGTCAGACCACTTGCAGAGAGCATTTCTGTTCAGGTACTTATTAAGCAAGATGATCTCTGAGATCCCTTCCAAATGGATCCTATATGAAAAAGTAAAACATTTTTTAAAAGTGAAAAATCATGAAACTTAAAGAAAAATAAATCAAAGAGAGAAAGAGAAGCAATCTAAAAGGTAGGAAATCTCTGTGACCTATTGTCCTCTCATTTATAAAGATAACTATCCTAAACTCTTGTTTTTCTTTTCCTTCTCTTTATAATAGATGTGTGTATACACATGTGTACATATATATGTATATATACTATGTATAAATATATGCATATATACATATATGTGTGTATACCCTACATTCACCCTTTCTACCTCCTCCTCCACCCCAATAGGGACAAGCATGCTAGCAAAAGAAGACATCCCAGCTAGGATACATTCTCCAAATGGCTTTGTCACCAGTGATGGGCATGCTTTCCTAGCATTCCCAAATGCCAAATAAGAAGAAGTGCAAATGAAAGGTTATTAAATCTATAATAAAATAAAAAATCATTTTCTGAATCTAAAGGAAAATGCTATCTCCATGATTTGTATTATGCAAAACAATTATGGCTCACACATTTACTGAAGATGCAACGACTGGAGGTACAGATGAGACTTTACTTCCGGGTTAAGATTTGGCATTTGTTTTTGCATTCTCCATATAAAAAGAGAGGAGTTTTAAATTGAATGTCACTCCATAAGAAGCTCTGGCACAACTTGGTCAAATCATGATGTGAGCTGTCAATAAAGTAAACTTCAAATAAAGAAAAGTATCAGTTCCTGTTATTAAAAAAAAAGCAGCTACAAGGATTCTGTAGCCTCCAAATCTCATGAATTGTGCCCTGCTCTTGGAAACACATTAATTCTCTTTATCTTAAGACCATTTGTAAGTAAATTTCATAGGAATTGGGGGGTGGGAAATGGCAATGACTTTTTACATTTAGCCTTGGAATTTAGTCAGCATTCATTATACTTTCTTCTGAATTAAATTAGAATGAAACTGTACTTATTAAAGAAAAAAAACTTTTGCTGTTCATCTTCTGGAAGGGTCTCGAGTCTCACTGACTTTTTACCTGGTGCATTTACTGTACTGTCAGTTCTTGTGAACAGATTGTGAGATTAGCAATTTCCAAGGCAACTTTTCATGTTGTGGCAATCACTTTCCCAACACACCTCTCCCTAATACACACAACACACACACACACACACACACACACACACACACACACACACACACACACTCACACACACACACTCCCTTTCAATTTTTCTGTTGTCAGGCTGCTCACTTCTCCCAGCTGCTTCCTCCCACCTGCTTCCCTTGAATATAATTGAATGCCTCCATCTGACACATAGAGGGAATCTAACCAAGACAAGGGTAAACTTCTAGAAATGGGTGTTTTCATGATTGAGGTCAAGGGTGGACGAAGAGCAAAGAAGCTTAGCAGCAGGAAGAATATGAGACTTCAGTGAAGACTTGGAAATAAATCAGAATCAAATAAAAATCAAGGCACAGGTGTAATATTACAAAATAATTTTTCCCTATGGCTAAAGTATAAAGCCCAAATCCCTTTCCTGGAATAAGGGCATTTTGTGGTTCAGACATTAATCTTTTCTGTGGAAGTCATTGGGTTCTTGATGAGAATTCTTGGCTGGATTTCAATTTCTTGGTTCCCATTTGGTAAATCAGTTAATAGGGGTGGACTAAAACAGCCAGTGTACCATTTGAGCATTCTGAATTGCCTGAATTACCTGTGTGTTTGGGGGGGAGGAGGGGGGGTATTACTTGCAAAATTAAAGGAGATTTAATTGTGTCTAATAGAATGGAGTATACACTAACAATGATTAATAATTTTTTATCTATTTGCTTCATTAAAACCTATTACTGATATTCAGTTCTACTAGGGTTTGTTTCTTTTTATTCTGTACATTGTTGTTGTTCAGTCCTTTCAGTCACGTCTGACTCTCTGTGTCCCCATTTGGGGTTTTCTTTGCAGAAATAATGGAGTGGTCTGCCATTTTCTTCTCTAGCTCATTTTATGTATAAGCAAACTTAGGCAATCAGTGTTAAGCAATTTGACCAAGTTCCTACAGCTAGTAAGTACCCAACGCTGGATTTGAACTCATGAAGATGAATCTTTCTGGTTCCACCCAGCTGTCTACGTATAGTTTAGTTTTGTTTCATTAAATTATACTTTTTCTTTCAATTTGGCCTCATGCATTTATAGAAAAGAATCTGGCAATGTGACAGAATAGAGGAGGAAAAGAGAAAGACTTCAGCCATATAATAGTGTGGACAACAATAGTAGGAATAGAAGCACAATTTATTATCACAAAGCATTTTACATACATTTTCTCATTGGATCCTAATATCCTTGTTTGGTAATATAAAGGACTGTACTTTTTTTGGCTTTTCTAACTCTAGAGTTTCTTGCAATACCTGTGCATAGTAGTTAATAAATGCTTTTTTTTATAGAGACCCATTTTATAGATGTGTGACCTAAGACTTAAAGAGATTAAGTGAAGAAGCTGAGGCTCACACAAATCGCAAAACTCAAAGGCAAGAATACCACATGGAGTTGTCCTTTAGGCCGTGATGCCTCCCATCTTTAGTCATAACATAGTCAGGGAAAATAGGGCTTTGTCCCAGGATTCAAAATGTAGAAACACTAACAGTCCCTAAGCAAGATAAAAACAACAGAGCTCAGCACCTAATTAACAAAAAGTAGTAAAAATAGTGAGGTGGCACAGTAAATAGAGCATTAGACTTGGAAAGAGAAAGACTTCTCTTTTGTGAGTTCAAATCCAGCTTCAAACATTTACTAGCTATGTGATCCTGTACCTCACTTTACTCATCTGTAAAATAAGCCTGAAAAGGAAATAGCAAACTACTCTAGCATCTTTAACAAGAAAATGCCAAATGGCGTCATAAAGAATCATAATTGAAATGACTGAACAACAATAATTGATTACAAATTGATAAATTAATTAATAATTGATATAAAAAATTTTAATGAAGCAGTTGCTATTCAAAATGAGCTTAAAAGATAATAGAAAGACAACAAATACCAATATAAAAATGAATAGAATCAAGAGAGAGAATAAATACTAATGAATGAATCAAGGAAAAAACCTACTGTATACCAAACATTGTGCTAAGTTCTGAGAATACAAATTAAAAAAAAAAAAGACAGTCCCTGCTCTCTAGAAGTTCACACTCTAAGAATACAACACTTTTTCAAGTGGGTAAGAGGACACTAGAAGGAGAAGAAATTTTAAAAAAAAAATCTTTGTGCAGAAGATAATGCTTGGATTGTATCCTTGGGAAAAAAAAAACAAAAGAATTCTGAAACAAAAATGAAAAGAAAAATTTACAAAGTTTAGAAAAGACATGGTTACTTCCCTCCAAGAACTGAGAGTTTAGTAGAATGACACCAAAACAGATTGTTACTTTATATAATATAAAATTTAGTTAAAATGGCAACAACTAGCACATCTACGGCACTTAAAACAGAAGTATTCTGATAAAAATTTAACAACTAGCTTTCCATGAAAGAAAAAAATTTTTACACATGACACTCTTCTAAATCTAATCTACATTATTAGCATTTTCCTGTCACTTTTTTAATCTAGACAACCAACAAAACAATAATCAATTTTTGATGTCTCTGATTTGTAGTATTTGCAGATGTCCAAAATATAAATGTTCATACTGGAAATTTAACACTATGCTTTCACAAGGCAGTCCTAGATGGCTCCAGACCTGACTTTAAGGTTGGCAAAGTATTCTTGACTCCAAGTCCAGTGTTCTAACATGCCATTTATCTGCCTTTATATTAATATAATATTATCAGCAGAAGTAGAGAACTTCATCACGAGAAGTTTGAATGCAAAGGGAATCCTCACAAAGAGAAACAGCATGGGGTAACACATAAACTAGTCACAATTCTTCTGTGTAATTGACACAGCAATAATAAAAACAACAATTCACATTTATATAATGCTTTAAGATTTGCAAAGTTTTTTGCAAATAATGTCTCAACTGATCCTCAGGGAGGTAAGTGCTATTATTGTCTACATTTTATATATCAAGAGAACTGAGGCAAATGGAGGTTGTCACTTGTCCAGGATCATAGAGCAAGTGAGTGTCTGAGGACAAATTTAAATTCAAGTCTTGTTAACAATCTCCAGGTCCAGTGCTCCATGCACTGGGACACCTAGATGCCTTTCTCAATTGCCTCATTTATAACATTGAGCTTGCACTCAATGGCCCCTGTGTTCCCTCCCTCACAGCTCTATCTATCCACTAAGGTGTAGAAGGAGCAAGATTGTGAATTAGCCTTGCCAAACCGCCAGGACTTTACCCCCAAAGTAGAGCTGGAAAGATGCTTATGCACTTATTGAAACGTCCATTATTTTCTTTTTAGCTAACCCTGAGGTTATCTGCTTCATCTGTGGGAAAAGTATGCATATCAAAGATAATGAGAGCACTTTGAATTGATCAAATTGGAAATTTGGAAAATCAGTGAGTGGAAATCTAAAGTAATGAGACATAAATACATCTTATTATCTTGAGAGGAGTTTGGTAGTTGCAATGAATAGGGTTTGGAGCACTAGAGATGTCCAAGGAGTGCTACAATGAGTAGTTGCAATCACCATTTCAATCAACAAGCATTTATTAAGTGCCTACTGCATGCCAGAGCTTAGAGTACAAAAACAAAAAATGAAATAATCCCTGTCCTTGAGAACGAATTAGGAGGTGGAAGAAAAGTAATGAAGAAAAACCTCCAACCACATCATTTCTCAATTATGCTTAGGACCAGTTCTGATTAACTAAATGGGAGAATAAAATAAATTAGATAATTCATCGTGTCAGCAAATGACTTTATAACATACTCTGTTTAATTATACCAACAGGAACTTAAAAACAAATTTAGATCACCAGCAGCCTTGTCTCTTGGGAATGATCTGAGTTATCTTAAAACCACAGAATTCCCCAGGCACAAAGCACCATGTATCAAAATCAAAGCATTTTGATCTAGAACAGTCTTTAGAGATGAACCAGTTCAATCTCCCTTCATTTAAGGGGAAAGAAAATAGGCTCAGAAGAAGTGACTCTTCCAGAGTCACACAGTTAAGCAAAAATTGCTAGACAACTAAAAATCACAAAGTACCTATTTTTAAGCCTAAATGAAAAAAGAAAGGCAAGGCATAATGAGCATCCATATTTTAACTGTTAAAGATCTGCCCGATACATCTTGTGTCTGTTCATCATTTGGTGGGAAGGGAAATATAAGTCACTGATGAATGTCCTGGGTCAGAGATCATGGCCTCTATTCCCAGCTCAGTCATTGATCCACTGGATGAATTTAGGTAAGTACTTCACCTCTTGGTCTCCATTTCCTCTTCAGTTCATATTTCATGTGTAGTACATGCAATACTTACAGAGTCTTTGTATATTTAGCAAGAGACCAGAGGTCCTCCCCATTAGAAAGAGGTTCATCCTAGATACCTTATAAATCCCAAAGTCTGGGAACGCTGAGTTGTACCTGTGGCAGGTGGAGAAGTGCCCTCAATTAGGAGCAAAACTACACAATATTAATCAATCAATAACTATTATACAGAACACGTTCTTTGATTTGATTAATCAGGGACCAGGTTATAAGGTGCTGACAAAAGAGATTAGCAACTCTGAGCTGTCTCTGTGGGGTTGGCTACTGGTGCCACACACTTTATGGGTTGGCAGAATATATATATGCAGAATATTAGAAAGCAGATGTGGACAATTCTTTGTATAATTATTAAGAATTAAATGTGAAAATGCTAAGAACACACAGAAATTACAATCTAAAGGTATGCTTATTTTAAGCTATAGCAAAATGTCATTTTGTTGGGTAGGTGGAATTGAAAACCATTGATTAAAAATAGTTTTCCTTGAACTGAAAATTTATCAATTTATTCTAAAATAACAATTCAAGAGTACTTAAATTTTATTTGTGAATAGTTTTGATTAATGGAAACAAGCCCATTTCATACTCAATTCAGTAATTCAATACAGGCATCACTTATTAAAAGCCTACTATGTATAATGCTCTGTGGTAGTCAATGAGTGTACAAAGACAAACCAAAAATAACAAAGAAATTTAGCAAGGAGTTCACAGGCTATCTGGCCAAGAGTTCTCAGGCTGCCTGGCAAATATCTATTAAACAAGTCTTAATAAAGAGGTAGAGAGGCAAAACAGACAAAGCAGGAAGCTTAGAATAGATTCAGATCTTGGTTCAAATTCAACATCAGACATTAATTAGTTGTGTGATCTCCAGAAAATTCTTCCTCCTTGAGATTCAATTCTCTCATATATAAAATAGGACTAAAAGGTAATAATTGCATCAATTTTGTTATAAGAATCAAATGATCTACTCTATATAAATTAAAACTTTAAAGTGTTCTATAAAATATGAACTGTTAAATATCCCTCTTTTCAGCAAAGCAGTGGGCCTCCAAAGAAGAATAAAGCATATTTTCTGACTCCAAAGGGCTTGTAATCTACCAGGAGAGAAAATTCAGGTCATGGAGAAGAGACAATAATATGAAGTCAAAATGGAATTGGCCAGACTATGGAGGACCAAGCATGCTACAGGCAAAAGAATTTTAAGTTTCCTCACTAGACAGCAGACTCATTCTTATAACATCTCTGTGTCTCTTTCTCTCCACTCATATAATCACCACATGACTTCAAGCTCTCATCACTTCTCCATTGAACTCTTGCAATAGCCTCATAATTAGTTCCCCTTCCTAAAGCTTCTCCTTTCTCCAATCTATCATCCAAATATAGCTTACAAATTGATAGTGCTAACATACAGCTCTTAGCATATCTTGCTATTTAAGTTTAAGTGGAGTGGCAGCCACTAACTCTAGAATAGTTTTAATTGTCAAGAAATGTTTCCTTATATCAAACCTAAATCTGCCCTTTGGAACTTTCTTCCCATTGTTGCTATTTCTACCTTCTGGATCCAAAAAATAAGTCTAATCCCTCTTTCACAAGACAACTCTTTAAATATTTGAAAACATTTAAAAATGTATGGTCCCACAATGTTCTTTCCTTTAAGATAAGCATCTTCATTTCCATCAACCAATCCCCACATGATATTGAGTTTATTTTCTGATGACAAATTTTTCTATTGCAAATAGAGGTGTTTAGACATATTCTATTCACCAGATCAATCCAGTACAGTTAGATTTGAAAGGAAACACTTAAATAGGAAAGAAAGAAAATTTGTTTCAGGTTTCTTGACAACAGTCATTCCCAATACAATGAAAGACCTGATTCAAATTTATAATAATAAGAGCTATTCACCAGTTGATAAATGGTCAAAGAATAAGAATAGGGAAGAAATTCAAGCTATCTAAATCAATATAAAAAAGTTCTCCAAATCACTAATATTTGAAGAAATGCAAATTATAGCAATTCTTAGGTTTTATCTCAGATTGATCAGATTAGGAAAGTTCACCAAGAAAAAAAGGAAAATAATAAATATTGTAGAATCTGAGGAAGTAGAATTAGTGGAGCTATTAATTGGTACAATAAATATAAAAATAAAAAATAAATAAATAAAGGCAAAAGTCCCTGTTCTCAGAGAACTCACCATTTAATGGGAAAGCAAGCATTAGGCATATTCTATGTACCAAGCACTGGAGATGCTAGTACAAAGAATGAGATTGATCCTACTCTCAAGGAGCTTATATCATAATAGAAGATACATGTTTATAGATAATTATAGAAGTATATAGTGTTACAGCATAAATAAAAAGTGAAAAAATGCTAAGTAGTTAATAAGATTTAGAAAGGAGAGAATTGGCAGATGGTGGACTCAGAAAAAGCTTCATGAAGATGATGCTTGAGGTTCATCTTAAAGGAAGAGAGGAAACCTATAGAGTGTAAATGCTTTTTGAAAAAGTTATAAAAGGGCAAGGACACTTATGGTATATGAATGTTATGGAATATTATTGTTCTATAAGAAATGATCAGCAGGATGATTTAGGAGAGGCCTGGAGAGACTTAGAGGAACTGATGCTAAGTGAAGTGAAAAGAACCAATTCTGATGGATGCAGCTATTTTCAGCAGTGAGGTGATTCAGGCCAATTCCAATGGTCTTGTGATGGAGAGAACCATCTGCACCCAGAGAAAGGACTGTGGCGACTGAGTGTGAATCACAACATAGTATTTTTACTCTTTTGTTGTTTGCTTGCATTTTTTTTTCTTTCTCATTTTTTTTTCCTTTTTGATCTCATTTTTTATGTGCAGCATAATTGTGGAATTGCCCATGTTTAACATATATTGGATTACTTGCTCTCTAAAGGAGGGGGTGGGGAGAAGGGAGGGAGAAAAAAAAATGAAATACAAGGTTTTGCAAGGGTGATTGCTAAAAATTATTTTGAAAATAAAAAAACTAAAATTATTTTACAAGGGGGCGGAGCCAAGATGGCGAACTGCAGACAGCGTTCTCTGTGAGCTCCTGAGACCTTCCCTCAGACCCAGACAAATTGAGCCTCCGAACTGGTTCTGGAGTGAGGGCTCCACCAAATACTTGGACTACAATGCACTTCTATCAAAAATCTACTTTGAAAGAACTTCAGAGGTCAGTTTTAGATGGGCAGGGGATCAAGCAGCTCCCAGCACTCAGACGCCAGCGCTCAGATGCCAGTGCGCAGCTGGGGTGCAAGTCCAGGGCTGGGAAGGACCAGAAGATTTTAAGCTGCCAGGAAGTCCCTGGGAGACGCTTGGGCCACTTTGCTCTGCTTGCGGGCAGGTGCTTTGGCAGATCTGCCTTTGGTAAAGGATGGATTGAGAGCAGCTGAAAGTGTGGTCCTAGTGTGGATCTAGCGAGATCAGCCCCCAGGCCGGAGGTCAACTCGGCAAACTGCCCCAAGGCAAATTAAAACTACTGCAGATTCCCTGCTGGTGACTGATACCTCAACTCAAAAACATGAGCAAGAAGAAGAGAGCTCTCACCATAGACAGCTTTTACGGAGAGAAACTAGATAAGTCCCCAGATCCTGAGATTCTGAAAACAATCCCAGATAAAGCCACAAAGGTGGACTTAAGCTGGTCTCCCTTTCAGAAGGCTTACCTGGAAGATTGCATAAAGAATCTCAAAAGAGAGCTAGAAGAAGATTGGGGAAATAAATTGAGAGCAGTGCAAGAAGGAAACATCGCCCTGCAACAGAGATGTGAAAAACTGGAAAATAAGTCTGGTGAATTGGAAAAAGTCGCCAACTCGCTGGAAAATAAAAATAGTGAATTGTTAAAAGACAACAATTCACTGAAAAACAAAATTGGTGAATTGGAAAAAGTCACCAACTCACAAGAAAATAAAAATAGTGAATTGGTAAAAGACAACAATTCACTGAAAAACAAAATTAGTGAATTGGAAAAAGACAACAATAATTCACTGAAAAATAAAATTGGCAAAATGGAAAAAGAATGCAATGAACCAAAAAATTCAATTGGCCAGTTACAAAAGGAGCTAAAAAAGATAACTGAAGGAAATAATGCCTTAAAAATTAAAATTGAACAAATTGAAATGAATGACTCAATAAGACTTCAAGAATCAGTCAAACAAAAACAAAAA
>JAJPUD010003413.1:85876-96712 GCA_023553655.1 Myrmecobius fasciatus
TTTTTATATATTACCAACAAAGTTCAGCAGCAAGAGATAGAAAAAGAAATTCCATTCAGAATAATGGATGATAGCATAAAATATTTGGGAATCTATCTGCCAAGAAAATGTCAGAAACTATATGAACTAAACTACAAAACACTTTCCACACAAATAAAATCAGACCTAGTCAATTGGAAAAACATTAAGTGCTCATGGGTAGGCCGAGCGAATATAATAAAAATGACAATACTACCCAAACTAATTTACTTATTTAGTGCCATACCAATCAAACTCCCAAGAAACTATTTTACAGATCTAGAAAAAAAATAGCAGCAAAGTTCATTTGGAAGAACAAAAGGTCAAGAATTTCAAGGGAATTAATGGGAAAAAAAGACAGATGAAGGTGGCCTTGCTGTACCAGATATAAAACTATATTATAAAGCAGCATTCATCGAAACCATTTGGTACTGGCTGAGAAATAAGAACAGTCGATCAGTGGCATAAGATAGGATATCAGGACAAGTGACACCTGTCAGATTGGCTAAAATGACAGGAAAAGATAACGATGAATGTTGGAGGGGATGTGGGAAGACTGGGACACTGATGCATTGTTGGTGGAGCTGTGAACAGATCCAACCATTCTGGAGAGCAATTTGGAGTTATGCTCAAAAAGTTATCAAACTATGCATACCCTTTGACCCAGCAGTGTTTCTATTGGGCTTATATCCCAAAGAAATCCTAAAAGAAGGAAAGGGCCCCACATGTGCAAGAATGTTTGTGGCAGCTCTTTTTGTAGTGGCTAGAAACTGGAAACTGAGTGGATGCCCATCAATTGGAGAGTGGCTGAATAAATTATGGTATATGAATGTTATGGAATATTATTGCTCTGTGAGAAACGACCAGCAGGACGATTTCAGAGAGGCCTGGAGGGACTTGCATGAACTGATGCTCAGTGAAATGAGCAGAACCAAGAGATCATTATACACGGCAACAACAATGCTATATGAGGATCAGTTCTAAGGGACATGACTCTCTTCAACAATGAAATGCTTCAAACCAATTCCAATTGTTCAGTGAAGAAAGCCATATACACCCAGAGAGAGGGATGTGAAATGTGGCCCACAACATAACATTTTCATGTTCTCTATTGATGTTTGCTTGCATTGTATTTCCTTTATCAGATTATCATTTCTTGTAGATACGATTTCTCCTGCACAAAAAATGATGTGTGGCAATAACTGTACATATATTCGATTTCTTAAGTATTCTAACATAATTATCATGTAGTGGATATCCTGCCATCTAGGGGAAGGGTGGGGAGTAGGGGGGAAAAATTTGTAACAGAAAGCTTTGTAAGGGTTAATGTTTAGGAAATACCCATACATATGTTTTGCAAATAAAAAGTATTAATAAATAAAAAAAATTAAATTAAATTAAATTATTTTACAAAAATAAAAAAATAAAAGGGCATGGATAAGAATTACACAGGATAAGATGCCATCTACACTACTGGAGACAATACCAATGTCAATAAAAACCAAATGTGTGGAAGTGTAGGAAGTATTAATCTTCAAAAACAGATTTCTTCCTTCCCCATCCATAGCACCATGCAGCACCCAATGGTCAGCTGTTTGCATCAGTTTCCTCAACTATAAAAAAGAAGATAATAAATACCTATTTCTGGGGGCAGCTAGGTGGTGCAGTGGATAGAGCACCAGCCCTGAAGTCAGGAGGACCTGAGTTCAAATCTGGTCTCAGACACTTAACATTCCCTAGCTGTGTGACCCTGGGCAAGTCACTTAACCCCAATTGCCTCAGCAAAGAAAAAAAAGCAAAATAATTAAATACCTACTTCATGGATTTGTCATGAGGATAAAATCAAATATTTATAATGTGCTTAGTACAGTTCCTAGAATATAATAGTTGTTATATACATACATATTCCTTTCCCTTTCCCCTTCCTTTCCTCACAATCTTTCACAGAACCACTAGATGATCCAGCTAAAATACAGCCACACTAGCTGCACTCAAATCAGTACCTCCCAAAAGCATTAACGGTTCCTATTATGAATGCAATATTCTTATTAACTAAGTCAAGAATAGATCCCTTATTAAATGAGCAGAAACAAAAGAAGGTCGTACATTGTAACAGCAATACTGTGACCAACTAAAGTATTCTAAGTATTATAAATATTCAGATCAACTATAAAAGCCCTATGAAGGAAAATACTATCAACCTCCAGAGAAACAACTGATAAATACAAGTATGCATAGTATGGTGGGTGGGTGGGTGTTTAAAGAAACGCACATATTTATATATGTATCTGTGTCAAATAGTGGCTTTCTTTAGTGCAGGGTAGGAAGGAAGGAAGACAATTCACAGCTTTAAATGTAGCAAAAAATTAATTTAATTTGAAAAAATAATAGATGCCCATCTCTCTTCTTCCGTGTCACTTCTACTTTCTAACAAGATGGATTTTATGTTGGAAATTGTGTGGCACTTTCAAAAATGCCAAACTGATTCATGACACAAATAACACTATCCACATTCTACAAGAAATGTAAAACTTCTGTAGCCCAAGGGATGTAAACTAGGTATAATATGTATGTGGGGTAGTATATTACCAAAGATGACTCATGAATAGGGAGTGGTATTAAAAGAATCACGAAATGTAGGTTTAGAATAAAAGATGTCACGTAACAAGAGCAAGGGATGACGTATGAATAGTCTAAGAGTTGGGCTGATGTCCACGAAAAGTAAAAGTCCCAGAGCAAGACCTCCAACACTGTGGTTTCTTGCTCAATGAAATATTTATGGGAAGACATGGAATCCTGAGAGCAATCTATTCTAAATTGGAGTTATCTAGAAATACTCATGTTTATTCTTTTTCCCAGGCCCTTGGTACAGAAATTTTCCATGGCCAAATCCAGTGGTACCAGTTCATCTCTCAAATTCTATGCTCCTAAGGATTATGACTCCAGAGCAAAGAGATTTTTAGAGGAAATTAAAAACAAGGGGAGGCAGAAGGATAGAGTATCAGAAAAACCTGAGTTCCAGTTCTTCATCATACTCAATTTGGTTGTATGACTCTAAACAAGTCACTTAACCTATCAAAGCTCCAAGCACTCTAAGACTAAGTTAGAGAAAAAGTACTTCCATGCATTTGTAAAGAAAGTTCCTAACTACACTAATGAAATCACAGCTACAAGGGGAGAAATGAAACAGAAACTAACAAAAGTTGTCCAGTTTTAATGGAAGATCCTAGTGAAGGAAAATACCACTTTCTAAAGTAGGTCATTTCTCTTGAACATCACTCTTAATTGTTAGAAAACATAAATTGTTTTACAAGTACAGTGTTGTAAAGGTCAAAAAAAAAAAACCCAAAAGAGAGTTGGTTTGTTTCTTTATCCATTTATTTATCTATTTATCCATTCATATATCTTTCTATTCTATTCTTTTATAAATTTAATCATCAATTTATCTATCCATTATCTATATCTCCATCTGTCTTCTTTCTATCCATTTATCCATCTACTTATTTATTAATTTTGGAGTCTTATCTTCTCTATCTTACTCATCTTGGAAGTATAGTGGCCACTAAATGGGCCAATTCTACTTCTTCTGGCCTTTGAACTTTTGTATATGACCTGCACTAATTTGTATTTCTTTATATAGCCTGGTGTTGTCTGTTCCTACAATCTCACACTATTTGTGTCAGGCTTATTGTGGACTAGGGATTAGTTTTATTCTTTTAAGATAGAGATTGGACTGTTGCCCCTAGAGATCTCTGCAAACTCCAAGATTCTGCAATTCTGTTATTCCATGAATAAATGCAAACCTAGTGGAAGAGACAGTGTGATAATGAGAACACTAGCTCTGGAGTCAAAAACTTGGATTTATACTCTGCTTCTGATTACTTCCTACGTCTATGGCATTGAGCAAGATGCTTTACCTTCCAGTGCTCTAGTTTCATCAAATATAAAGTGAGGGGTTAGACTAGGGAAGCTCTCAGGTCCCTGAAGTTCAAGTCTATAGATTAATGTCTTTTTCATGTTTTTAGTCCAGAGCCAATGCAACATTGGTGAAAGAAAAAAATTAGATTAAAAAGGCTTTTCTGAAAGTTGTTTTGTCTTTCAGAGTGTGCCCCCCCCCAGATATGGCACCATGATGTAAATATAATGGTTATAAGAAGAAAAACCAACCCCACTAGTTCCATTCACTCCAGGAAAGGGTCACACTATTGAGAAAAATATACTCCAGCAATGCCCAGGTGGATATTGACTCAGTTTCTAATGGAATCCAGAGATTCTTTAACCCTAGTGAATTGGGGATAGGAGAAATAATGGGCTAGACATTAGATATTACCTGACTTAAATTGTTTCTATTCTATGGATTAATGATAATAATAACAGTAATGATAACAATAACAACAATATCCAGCATTTATATAGTATTTTAAACTTTGTAAACACTTTTTAATATATAATGTCATTTGATCCTCACAATTCTATGAGGTAGATACTATTATTATTCCCATTTTTTAGATGAGGAAATTGAAGCATAGAAACATTAGTGATGTTTAGCTTGGGCAAGCTAAGTAAATGTCTGAGGCAGGACTGAAGTCAGGTTTTGCTAACTTCAAATCCTACATTCTACCTACTAAATATAGATGGGGACAGTTCTTGGACTAATCGAAGGCTTTAGTTTCGCATTAGGATCAATCAACATTACCCCTGGAATTATTCTCTCTATCCCTGCCCTCAATTACACCCAAATTCTGGGATGGTGCAGTAACTAACTCAACCTCATGGAATGTAAGGGACAGGGAAAGAGAATTTCTACTGGCAGAGTTCAACTTGGAACCCCTTTTCTCCTTGAAACATTTTCTAAGTCCAGATCCCGACCAAAAAAGACAGAATGTCTTTTCCTCCTGACTATACAAAGCAAACTTAATTAGAAGGTGCTGCCAAGAAATCACTTTTCTACAGGTTTAAGATTATAGACCATTCTGCTCCCTTTTCATTTCAAATTATTTATGCATTTCTTTATTCTGCAAGCCTGCATGTTTTCCTCATTCTCTACACAAGATGGCAGAAATGAGCACTCAGCTCACAGTCCACAAAAAGTTAGATTTCTCTCAAGGTCTAAGTAAAAAAAAAAAAAATCAGAATTCTCTCTAAAATGGCCAATGTGTGTAGATTTCCAGCACATCATATCCTCTCCTCTCCCAAATTCAAAAACATGCAATCTATCCTGATGGTAGAGTATTGAAATACATTCTTTTTTTTTTTTTTTCAGGGATCTCAGTATCAGAATGATCTCTCACTCTGGCTTTGGAACAAAATCAGAGCTCAGGGACTTGGAGACGTGATGAGAGAGGAAAAATAGTATTATTTCTTCAAATCAAATCCAATCCCTAAATGTTAATTTGTGATATCAATGATGTAGAATTCTAACACAGAGGAATAATGTTTATTTAGATTCTTCATCTCTGTCCTCAATATCAAATAATTACTGATATTCATTCTCTTGGAGCAATTTTCTTTTTTTATTAAAAGCTTCTTATTTTCAAAACATATGCATAGATATTATCAATATTCACCCTTGTAAAACCTTGGGCGCCAAATTTTTTCTCCCTCTCTTCTCCCACCCCCTTCTTTAGACAGCAAATAATCCAATATATATATTAAACATGTGCATTTCTTCTATACATGTTTCCACAATTATCATGCTGCACATGAAAAATCAGATTAAAAAGGGAAAAAAACTGAGAAAGGAAAAAAATGCAAGTAAACAACAAAAAAAAGTGAAAATACTATGTTGTGATTCATAGTCCCCACAATCATTTCTCTGGATGCAGATGGCTCTCTTCATCACTAAGACCATTGGAACTGGCCTAAATCACCATGCTGTTGAAAAGAGCCATGTCCATCAGAACTGATCACGGTATAATCTTCTTGTTGCTGTGTATAATGTTCTCTTGGTTCTACTTACTTCACTTTGCATAAGTTCATATGAGTCTCTAGCAGCAATTTTCTGTTTCTCTCCATAGAAATTATTATATTGTATAGATACAGGAGCTATTGGCCAGAGTGTTCAGGACAGATGAGATTTTCTGTGTGTAAGTCTGTATTTACAGGCTATATTCAGATTACTGGGGTTAACCAGCAAATCGGAGAAAACTTCCAAAGAGTAGTATATAGATCACTTTTATGAATTTTGTTATAAAGCAGAATAGGAGCTCAAAGGCTCCATAGAAATCTTCCAGTTTCTTGGAGTTTCCTTTATAATCTTGTACAATATAATATTTTATTACTTTCATAGAGACAAAGTGATAAAATAGATAGAGAGCTTAATTTAGAACTTCAAAAATTCTAATTCTAACTCTGACAAATACTGACTATGTATCTCTGGACAGGTTATTTGACCTCTTTAACACTAAAAGTTACAGATATATCCTCAGTCTGCATTGGCAGGAGAGTCACCAAGGAATTCCCTGTATCAGTAAAATCACAATTCCAGTCTTTATATCTACATTCATAGACCAGATTTTGTTCAGCTGTCCCCCCCCCATTAGTTTGTGAGTTTCTTGAGAACAGGAACAATCATTTGTCTTTCTTTATAACTCCTGTGCTTAGCACAATGTCAGTCACTTAGTAGAATGAGTACTGTATAGATGCTTATTTCTGACCGACCCCAAAGCTGACATTTTTTCTCTTGTGCTATCTTGCCTCTTTAAGTATTGAATAATTAATGTTTTATGGCAGATTATTTATATTGTTCTTCCATGACAGCAAATCAAAACAAGCATAATCAAGTACCTCAAGATACAGGAGATAAAACAAGAGAAAAGTTTAATGGAATATTAGTCATAACTGACAATGGGAGGGGGGGAATCTTGTTTTGAAAAAAACAGTAGATGTATAAAATCAAATGAATCAGTTTCCAACTGGAGGGAAGGGCCCAGAGAAGAGCAACATTCTCTATAATGGTAACAGATAGAAAATCACTTAAACCGAGGCTTCTGTGACAAAAACATGCAGGTTGAAAGAGAGAGGATTTTTCTCTTCTGCTTGAATACTCCAGTTATCAGTGCTATTCCATTAGGCAGCCTGCTCCCTGTAAAAATCCACTGCCTGAGAAGTTATTGACCTTTCTTAACACAGCTTGGCTATACAGCAGCCCTCATTTCATCATCTAATGTGGATTTGGGGGCTAATACCTTCAGCCTTCCAGAGGGCATGATTATCAATGCCACCTAACCTCAGACAGTAATTACATTCCTTAATGGCACCAATCCAATGTTCTGGAGAATCAATAAGGCAGCCAGGATGGAGGAGGGCTGGAGAGAGAGGGAAGATATTAGGAGAAAGGATTTCCCATTGGCTCATGGCCACTTAAAAGATTAAATACCAAAGGAGAAGCTTCAGATATTTTTGAGAGGGTATTCCCTAAATCATGACAGTTTAATGGGGAAATATCCCATTAGTCCTCCTATGCATTAATCTGAGAGGTATATACTGCAGCAAATACAGTATATGATTTTTATCAGCTTCCCTGTTTTTTATTCCTCTACCAATACAGATAAATCAAAAAAAGTTATCTAAGGCATTGAGAGCTTAAGTTAATTGCCCAGGGTCACTTAAGTAACTTGCTTTCTAAAAGAGTCAATATGGTCTGGTGGACAGAGTTTTGAAGTCGGGTTCAAATTCTGCTTCAGATATTTACTAGCTGTGTGATTCTGGTCACATCACTTAGCCTCTTCATTTCTCAGTTTCTTTATCTAGGGGTGGCTAGGTGACTCAGTGAATAGAGTACCAGCCCTGAAGTTAGGAAGACCTGAGTTCAAATTTGACCTCAGACACTTAATACTTTCTAGCTGTGTGACCTTGGGCAAGTCATTTAACCCTAATTGCCTCAGCAAAAAAAGAAAAATGTCAGTTTCTTCATCTATTTAAAAAAAAAGAGTTGGGGGTTATCACACATGGGTTGGGGAATGTGATTATCTTCAAAGTCTGTTTTAGCTCTAAATCTATGATTTCACAACTGTAAGTCTAATACTCAACTACCCCCATGATGCCTCTTATAGATTGCAGCCATTGTAGACTGTTATTGTAGAGTCCTTTAATCAATACCAGTCCAACATTCTACCCAGAAATGTAAGGAAAGGAAGGAAACACACATTTATTAAGCACTATGTGCTAATTGCTTACAAATATCAATTCATTTGATCCTCACAACAACCCTGGGAAGTAGGTGTTTTATTATCCCCACTTTACAGTTAAGGAAACTGAGGCAGACAGCAATTAAGTATACTCAAGTCTTCCTGACTCTAGGCCAAGCATTCTACTGTGCCACCTGTCTCTGCAAAATGACCGTATCCTTTTATATAGGAAACATTGGCAGCTGACGAAGATGCTGTCCCCCAAGTCTTATAATCTTCAACAAAGAGGTATCTGCCTAAGTCTCAAGTATTTCTGCTATTTTCCTATCTGTTTTCAAACAAACATAATACTTTTTTAAATGAAAAAACAGGAATATCTATCAGACCATTAAGTTGTTCCTTCTCTCCAAAACTTTTATATCACCATTTTTAGCTATCTCATTTTTCCCTCAATATACCTTATGCCATCTTTATTTGTGTATCTCCCTAGATTGTGAAATCCTTGTGAAGAGGGTCTGTGTCATTTTTCATCTTTGTAACCCAAATACCTAGCACTGTATCTTATACTTAGTAGGTACCTAATAAACATTTTTTTGAATTGGAGTCACCAGATCAGAGCAAGCCAGGTCTGTTAATGCTTGGAAATGGAATAAATGTCCATCTGAACTGGAATCAAAGGCCAAATTTTAATTTAGTCTTCCAGTCAATAACCATTTATTAAGCATCTCCTGTTTTCCAGGAACTGTGCTATGCAATTGGAGTACAGAAAGAGGCAAGACAATCCTTAATCTCAAAGGAGCTCCTGATTTAAGATTTCCTCTAGCCAAGTAGAAGTACAAGAACACAGTGTGAACACTTGAGGAGTTATCATCTCTTTTATCGCTCTGTTGATCTCAAAAAAGGCTTATATGAAACTGAAGTTGGAACTAAGAAAGGAATGTTATCCGTGGGATTAGAATCTATGAGAGATTCTACACAAGAAGGGCAGTATTTGTCTGAGGTCCAAAATGGCCTCTTCATATCACAATCAGGTGGGGTCCCATGGAAACAGACTTCTGTCTCACTCTAGAAATAAATGAAAAGATCTCCAACATCCCTTTTCAATTAAATCCCATAAGCTTACAAATGCCTTTTGTCTCAGTATTTACACATGAAGAAATTGCCATTCATTTCAATGTCTTATTGCAAAGTCTACCTTATCCTCCTGCTCTAATTTACCATGCATTTTTCTCCTTGGTTAATCTTCCCTAAAAGCTACTCCTTTTATCACATTAAACCAATTAGAATTTAAACTCCTTAAGAATAGGTATAATTTCATTTTTATTTGGATCTATAGGACCTTAGAAAGATATTTTTAGCCTTGAAACCCTCAATTTGCCTAAGATACAATATCTCTAAATTTCTATTATTTAGGTACCATCTAGCTCTAAATTTATAATCCTATAATTTTTGGTCCAACACTCTATGACCTTGCTTGTTTGTCATCTTGTTGCTGGTTCTTCATTTTTGAAAAGGACAAATGACATCACAGGTGATGTCTTGACTTGTGTCATCCATTGGATTTGTCATCAGTCTCACTGCAATGACCCTGGTGATAGTCTTCTCTGAATGTAACTAGGCTTGTCTTTTGATATACAGATATTTTTCCAGCTTGCTAGGATTTTCTAGCATTGATATAGTTTTTGATACCCCAAGGTCATCATTTCACTACAGTGAAGCATCAGGATAGGACTTTAGTTATTTTAGCCTACCACATAGTATATAATAAATCATCATTAAATGGACGAATGGTTTTTCTTCCTTAATATTTTTTGCTTCTTTGTTCATTCTTGAGAAATTAAGCCCATGGAAACCTTCATATTCTTAGGTGCAAAAATGTCACAAGATCCATAGTCATTCCTAGACAGAGAATAGGCCCAATTTACAAAAGGGTATTCGAGGCTCTGCTATTACACTTTTCTTTCATGGACAGTAGAAAAGAGCCCAGATTTGGAGGTATCATCTCAGTTTGTTCTCTTATTACCTATATGACCTTGAACAAATTAATAAACCTTCGTCTGCCTTAAATGTCTCTTCTATGCTATAAAAGGGTTGAACTAGATAATATCCTAAGATTACTTCCAGCTCTAGGTCCTATGATCACATGTAATTGGGAACAAAAATGGTATCTTATAGAAAGAGGGATGGGGAAGAGGGAAATTATAATAAAAATTTCTGATTTGCTCCTTGAGACTACTATTCTTGCTACTAGCTGGCTCAGGACCACTGTCTGGCTAGCAACTAATGTATAAATAAGGTTGGTTCTTTTTTATTTTTAAGCTAGGCTCAGGTGTCCCAACTCTAACTATTGTTCTGTGCTAATGTAGGATTATATCTAGTTGAAAGAATAACTAGGGCAGTTAGGTGGTGTAGTGGATAGAGCACCAGCCCTGAAGTCAGGAAGACCTGAGTTCAAATCTGATCTCAAACACTTCCTAGCTGTGTGACCCTGGGTGAGTCACTTAACCCCAATTGCCTCAGGGGAAAATTTTTTTAAAGAATAACTGAAAGAAAAAAAAGCATTTATTAAGTCAATATGAGTACATGCTATGTGCTAAACACTGGAGATGCAAAAACAAACATACAAACAAAAACAAAAAACACAAGTACATGGTCCCTGTCCTGAGCAACTGCATATTTTAATGGGGGG
>JAJPUD010003413.1:96812-121371 GCA_023553655.1 Myrmecobius fasciatus
ATATATATATATATATATATATGCATATATATATATATATACTACCAATAGATACAAATAAATGGAAGGTAAACTCAGAAGGAAGGCACCAAAGGTAGGAAGAAGACTGAAAAGGCTTTCAGTAGTTAAAATTTAAGCTGAGTCTTGATGGAAACAATGAATCCAAAAAGGTGGTAAAGGAGAGTTTTCCAAGCGATTGAGGAATAGTAAAAAAGGTCAGTGTTGCATACAGGTTTACTATATACAAAGAACTGTACTAAGCATGGAGAATACTAATAGAAAAAAGTAGCAGGAGTCTCCCTACTTTGTGGACCCTGTTGTCTCTATATCCAGCTTCTTTGCTCACATTTGCAGTACTCATTTAATAACAATTATAAAGATAGCTAACATTTACATAGTGTCTAAAAGTTTGCAAAGATAATCCTTGTTCTCAAGGTTTTGGCTATAAATCAAATGGCTAAGCTCAGTGGTCTTCAGGGTATAGTGATGAAGCAGATGGTAAGGCATCTTTTTTAATGTCATTTCTACTGATACAAGTATTTTAGTCTTTGACATTGAAAGTGCCGAGGATTTTGCTGGGGAGAACTTCTTGGGAGTTCTAAAGAGCTACATCATTTTAAAGATATGGAAACAGCATCTCGTTACTATTTCCTTCCCAATGTTCAAAAACGGATTGTCCTTTCCAACATCAAAATTGGTGTCCCCTCTGGGACATCCCACTAGAGCCATAAGTAGGATTTTTTGGTGCCGAGGACAAATTTGAATGAGGGATGAAGGAAGGAGAAAATGAAGAGCCCTGGACTGATGTAGTCCAAGACATGAATAAATACTGATAAAGGACATAAAATAAGCATCCTTCAGAGAATTCAAAAATAAGAAGTCTGAGCAAGGCAGCAAAACTGAGGAACTGGCAAAGGGTAAAGTGGGGTACTCATACAGCCAGTAAAGGGTTATGAAACTCAGGGATGATGGGCTAGAAAAAGGAGGAATTATGTCCACTTCTCCTCATTGTTTGCACCTTAGGGCAAAACCCTAGTCACTTATCCCTATTAATACCTCTTTCCACTACCAACTTGTGATTATAGAGGTACCATCCTAGAACTCTCTACTAAATACTGGAAACAGAAAAAAATTCCTCATGTCAAGCTCCATGTACCAGTGAAAAAACAGGGCTGATCCAAAAAACAATCTTTAGCCTTCTAAAAATATGGTCACTTTCATGCCATTAGGAGACATTAATTTAGGACTTTAATAAAGGATTTGCAATTTTAGAGGGAAAAGTCATCATCTGTACCAAAAATCTCATAGAATTCACCTTCTTAAGAACAGGGTTCCGAAGAATAGGGCAGGCCAGTTGGAAAATGAAATTTCTATATGGTCACTTTTTGCCAGTCTTGTCTCAACAATGGACTATCATTTAATTATCTTTCTAGACCTCAGTAAAAGTGCCTTAGAATTGAATTAATTTAAAGATTTGTTGGGTGTAGGAGAAGAAAGAAGGCTAAACTCACCTTTATCAGAAGTTAGAGGAAGGGATCTAGCCTACAGATATAAAATCTTTTATTGTATGATTTTGAGAAATCTTTCTGGTGAGCAAGATCTAGGTAGCAATATATAAATATATTAAAGCTTTGTTCATCATTCTAAAAATATTAATACATTCAAATTTCCCCCCTTTTTGGGAGGGATGGTCAGGAAACATTAACTGACTATCTGGAACTTCAGGAAGGGGAACTTTTCATTCCCTACACCTTTACTCACTGTTTCTGTTTAAGGGATTCATACAAGTCACTGGGGAATTTGGCTGCCATCCAGAAAAAAACCAACAAACAACCCCAAGTAAAGCAGAAAGGAAAATGAGTCTGACAGATTTATTCCCTTCTGCATTTCCTGTCTCTCTGCTTTCCAAGACTGGCTTTCAAAAGAAAGACTTTGTCCCATGTGAATACCCTCTACAGTAAGGCAGCAGTCTCTAAAAAGGGGTCTGTCTCTCTCTTTCCATTCCTTGAATTTTTTTCTTAATTTTGTGAGCCAAAACTAGCCCCAGGTGTCCTTTTGTGTCTAATGCCAACATGTAATATTCTCCTTCCTCTGTTTTTTTTAAGATCTTAGGGGAAAAAAAGGAAAAGGGGGGGTGGTAGGGAGAGATGGTAGAAGAATTGACAGAATCTGAAAGATAGAGAAGGACAAGAAAGTTCCAGAGGGAGAAAAGAAATTGCAAGTACATTCTGCAGAACAAATGGAAATAATGATGTACGAATATTTCCAAGAAACAGAGCCATTCTCATGTATGTGTCTCTTTAAAAATGTATGTATTGTAAGTACATGTAAGCGATACCCCAAAGACAGATTCGGTTGATTGGAGATAGACATATATATATATATATATATATATATATATATATATATATACATATACATATTCAAGTAAAGGATAAAATGAATCTGTGGGGGTGGGGAGAATGGTGGACTAATGTGTATTATATGGCAGAGTATCTGCCAATTGGGTATGTTCTTATAAAGAATTAATGTTTCACTCATATTCAATATAGTTGACTTGCTTCAGCTAAAATGGGCCAGGATAGCTATTTGTTATTTGAATGACTTTAACACAGAATTCTCAACCACTGCAGCTGAAAACTCTGGAGTGCTGAACATGTGGCATTCATTAACAGAACTCCTGGAGTGTGATTGCAGTAGATTTTCGGCATAAAGTTTCGCAATGAAATACTGCAAAAAATAAATATAGATTTATTTGGATTCTCCCAAGTTCTACCACCAACATAGTGGAAATCACATCAAACTTCCTCCTCTTTTTGCTTTAAAACATGTCTCATTGGATTTTTTGTGGAAGGAAAATTATTTTAGTAGGAATAATTTGAATTCCTTTTACAGCCAATTTTTTAATACCATTCAAGATAGTCTTTCCTGAAAAGTATTCAGGAGAGAGGATTCATTCCCTCTCAATAGTGTAGGCAGCAAATTTCCACACAGAGTGGTTAGTAGTTCTCAATTTGAGGGAATTTGAGCAAAATAAAAGAAGCAGAGTCATTGCTAATGACCCAGAATTACATTTGAAGCACATCTTTAATTTTGCTAATCAGTAAAATTGTCTTTGATCCCCTTTAATATTGAAATAAATTTCACAACTCACCCATATTACCTAGTTTTTCATGTAATTGTTTTACTGTTTGTAATCAAAATAGAAATGTGAAGGGCCTGGAAACAAATAGGAAAAGTTGAAAAAGACATTTTTTTTACCCCAAAGCTAGCTTCCCTACTAAAAAAGGGCAATATTTGAATGTAGTAATATTTTTAGAATGATGAATAAAGAATTTAATATATTTATATAGTGCTACCCAGATCTTACTATCCAAAAATGATTTCTAAAAACCATATAATAAAAGATTTCTATATGTGTAGCCTAGATTCTTCCCTCTACTTGAAGCCCCTATAAAAGTACCTCCAAGTTTCAACTACTCTTAAAGTCATCTCCTATTCAAAAGCACAAGTTGGGAGCCCCCACCAACATTCCTCTTTACTGGCCAACCAAAAGACATTAATTCATAACAAAATACATTTCTTCAAGCAGCATAGCAAAATAAATGACAAAGAAAATTCTTCCCACATATATTTTCCCCTTATTTGGAGCTTTTATTTCATTAAACTGTGTAATTTGTAGCTGGAAAGCTGGAAAGTTTTGAGACCAAAAACTCTTTCATACAGGAATGGCTCTCTTATACCTCTTTGATTTAATCAGATTAGGAATTTAATCAGATATCTAGGAGCTGATATCTCTGATGTCAGGCATTTTTGTAAAAATCATTCCTGTGGACATACGGGAAACAAAGCATACCTATAGATGTTCTTTGTTGTTGTTTGTTATTGTTATTTGAATTTTATCTTTGAAGAGGAACAAGTCATCAAGGAGGTGATGACATGACATGCAAGTGAATTGGATTTAAGTGAGAGAAGGCTGGGCAAGGTCACCTGCCTCACTTTTCCCTCCAGAGCCCTCTGGGTCTAGTAGCAAGACAGAGATCAAGACAACTGGAGGTGGTCCCAAATGCAGTGGGAGACCTTGGTCTTTTTAAGCTACCTCTAGGAGGCACTGCCATTTTCAAAAGAGGAAGAAATCAGTGACTTCTTTGTAAACTTCCCCCTATTGACTTTATTGGTAAGTTTATTCCTGCCTTCCTCAAAGGTGGGATACCAGTAGTAACACTTCCTTATAGAGATTAGAAGCAAAAAGTATCCCATCTTGACATGGGCCAATTTATTCTATATCCTGTAGAAAATGGAAAAATATGAAAGCAAGAAATAAATTAATATGGGAATGAATAGAAAAGCTTGTCTCAATTCAAAAAAATCTGTGAAGATGGTAAAATAAGGTATTAAAAAAAGCAAAAAATGCTAGTACTGAAAGCTCAGAAAATAAGACATTTCAAAAGTCGTGTTTAAATGAAGGACTTTCTTCCTTTCTCTTTACCTACCTAATTTTTTCTTCTCCATGTTGTTTGACACAATAAAGAACATCTCTCAACTCCCTCTCCCCCCATTGGTTTTTTATCACCATACCTCTGGCTTCAGAATTTCTGAAACTTTTATATCTCCAAGCTGAAGCCTCAAATTATGTCAAAGTCATTAACTAATGCCTACTCCAGAGAAATTGTCCTTTTTACAGGTGTAAGATATCAGAAGGAAGTTATTTAAAGAGGTAGAAGTAATTCAGAAAACTTTGAGAATATATAGAAAAGCAAATAAGGAACTCTACAGGAAAGCTTGGGGATTCGAGTATATATGAATAGAACATTTCACCATAGGACTTGGGAATCTTGATAATTAGTAGAAAGGATAAATTGTTCACAGAACTAAAACAGCCCCCACACTACTATTCTTAAGAGTGATATGAATTATAATGTCCCATCACTTGTTTGGGATCATCATATTGAATTATGAAAAATGCTTTTTTGATACCTCATTATGGAATGGAGTTGATCCTGGACTTTTCAGATCAATTCTATCAGAGGACAAATTCCACATTCCAAATCCTATAGTACTCAGTCTATTTTAGCTCTTTTGTGAGTCAGGCTTATGATCAAATAACTAACAATAGCTCTATATCTGTCACCCCAACCTAAGGAGGGGCAAAGAGGCTCATCAACAGAAGATTATCTGCCAAGTGTTTGGGGTTTGGGGAAATAACAGAAACTGTGGAAGATTATTTAACCAAAATGGGTAAGGTTGTTTTTTTTTTTTAATTTTCATTAGGAGAGGAAATAACTACAATTACTGATCTTTTAAAGTTTGAAAATAGCTAGAGATATCTTTAACTTTTCTCTCCCCCCTTACTGAGTGCACTGCCCAAAAAGTCTTTGGATATTTTTAAATAACAAAGCCATAAAAAGAATATTGATAAAGGGAAAGTTATATCAAGCTAACTTCCACTTACCCTACTAAAAACATGTAGCTTCATAAAACTAGAATGGGTTTTAGAAATAATGCAATCCAACCCTCTTATTTTTATATTTGTAGAAACTGAGGCACAGAAAAGTGGTTTTTCCAGGTTGACATAGCTAATTAGTGACAAGCACAAAATTAGAGCCCAGATCACCTGGACTCATAGCTTCAGAGTTACAAAGGTCCCTAAAGGTCTTTGAATCCAATCCTCTCAAGTGCAGAAAGGTTAAGTGACTTGCACAGTATACATAATAAGCATCAATGACAAAATGAGAACTCAAGTTTTCCTGACTCTCAGTCCAAAACATCATCCAGTTTGTCACCTTTCCTCCTCGATGCCAGTTTTTTTTAAGCTTTTTATTTGTATAACATATGTATGGGTAGTTCCCCAACCTTGATCTTTACAAAGCTTTCCAATACAAATTTTACCCCCAGTCCCCTCCCCTCCCCTAGATGGCAGGAAGTCCACTACATGTTAATAATGTTGAAATGCTTGAGAAGTTATGCAAGAAAAATCCTATCTACAAGAAAAAAAAAAAAGAATCAGAGAAAGGCAACACAATGCAAGCAAATGTCAATAGAGATCATGAAAATGTTACGTTGTGGTCCATATTTCATGTCCCTCTTTCTGGGTGTATATGGTTTTCTTCATTGAACAATTTAAACTGGTTTGAGACAATTCTTTATTGCAGAGAGTTTGTCCATCAGAATTGATCATCATGTAATACTGTTGTTGCTGTGCATGATGATCTCCTGGTTCTGCTCGTTTCACTCAGCATCAGTTCATGCAAGTCTCTCCAGGCCTCTCTGAAATCGTCTTGCTGGTCGTTTCTTACAGAACAATAATATTCCATAACATTCATGTACCATAATTTATTCAGCCATTCTCCAATTGATGGGCATCCCTTCAGTTTCCAGTTTCTAGCCACTACAAAAAGGGCTGCCACAAACATTCTTGCACATGTGGGTCCCTTTCCCTCCTCTAAGATCTCTTTGGGATATAGGCCCAGTAGAAACACTGCTGGGTCAAAGGGTATGCACAGTTTGACAACTTTTTGAGCATAGCTCCAAATTGCTCTCCAGAATGGCTGGATCTGTTCACAGTTCCACCAACAATGTATTAGTGTCCCAGCCCTCCCACATCCCCTCCAACATTCATCGTTATCTTTTCCTGTCATTTTAGCCAATCTGACAGGTGTGTAGTGGTATCTCAGAGTTGTCTTCATTTGCATTTCTCTGATCAATAGTGATTTGGAGCAACTTTTCATATGACTAGAGATGGTTTTAATTTCATCTCGATGCCAGTTTAAAGTTACTTTCCCCAAAATCTCACCAGAATGGAAGGCTACATTATAGGTAAAATCCCATTACAGGAACTTTTGTTTGTTACTTCCACAAACTCAGGGCCCTTAAATGGTGTCCAAGTCAAATAGCCAGCAATTATGTGCTGTGTTATGTTAAAGTCTGATGTCAAAATAGTATAGACAAATGAGTCATATTCCAAAAATTTGTTTGTAAGTCAGTTCCTAGGAACTCCAAACACATTTTGCTAAAGAGACAATGGTGATAAATGGTTGTTAGGGTCTTAGCAGAGCCTCAGAAGCCTATTTATCTCATAATTTAACTGAGCTATGATACAAATGCTTTCAACTCAGTTCTGAGAGCAAGGGAGGAGCTATGTGATGGAGAAGAGAGAAGTTCATCTTTTTTTCCTCTTTTCCTTTCCATGCTCTGGGCCAGCTCTAAGCTGAATCTGAAATATGTAGCTTTGGTTCCTTCCTCTTCCTTCCCTTTCGGAGCCTTTTCCCCATTCTTTTTTCCTAAACCCTTAATGATTTCCCTTTCCTAAACCCCTAATGATCTCCCTTACACCTCTCAGGAGAACACTTGTCCCTCCCTTCCTAAAAACTCTTCTCCTTCAGAGTAAAGGCTTTCAATTCAGTGTTAGGAAGAAATTAAATCTCTTGAAGTAAATCCCACCACTTCATGAATAACTGATAATTGCTAACCTTAGCAAAAGATATTTACTTAATTCAGTGGGCTCTTAACCTAGAGTCTATAACCTTGTTCTTTAAATAGTTGGATAAGTGTACTTTAATATAACTGTTCTGTATTGTATAATTAAAATGTAATTATAACCTTATGTATTTCATTTTATATATCTAAGAACATTATTTTGAGAAAGGAGTTATAGATTTCACCCAACTCTACAAGAGGTCTAATACCCCAAAAAGTCTCAAAGATATAAAGCCAAAATGAATTTCTAATCTATAGAATTATAAACAGTGAAAAAGTGCAGGTAGTAGATGGTATGGTTACTGGAGGGACTCGGGGAGGGAGAAAGAGGGTACATTGAACAGGTTGCCTCTGCCTAGGAATTAATACTCCTAAGTTGTTTCTGATTTTTATAGCTTCATTTTGTTCCAACAAACATTTATGGGATCATAAATCCATAGATTTAGAACTGGAAGGAACTTTAGAGGTCACCTAATCCAAACCACCCTCCCCAATAAAATTTTATAGATGAGGATATGGAAGCTCAGACTTGTTTAAATGATTTCCCCACAGTCTCAAGAGTCAGGTGGGTTTTGAATCCAGGACTTTGTAGCTCCAAATTTAGCACTCTATTCACTCCATACTTCTGTTTCTTTCATTCACTAAGGAATTACAATGTGCTACAAAGACAAAAAGGAAATAAGCTCAGCCCTCAAGGAATATACATCCTACTGAGGGGACAATGAGGGATAAACAAATGAATTCAAATTACATATAAAATTATTCCAAGAGGGAGAATGCACATTCTTTCTCTTGAGCATTAAAGACTCCCCTGACATCCTCAATTCAAAAGTACAGTGGGGAGGCTCGGAGGTAATTGGGAACAAACACTCAGAAGCACTACCACTCTCCTGTGAGTCCATGGATCAATAAAAGCAGAGCATCTTGTCTACCTCCAATTTTGAAGACACAGATTCTCTAAAAGATTCACTTATGTTCATAACCGTTCTCCAGACAGCTGCTTGTTCTCTGCATGCTTGTAAGCCAAGGATCTGCCTGCACAGCTCTATTTGATTAGGAAACATGGGTTTTGTCCAAGGAATCTGATTGCCCATGACTCCCACTAAAGTAACTTTGATTTTTTGTTTTCATTCAGGTGACAGACCAAGTTGATTGCAGGTCCTCACATCAGATGTGATTATCTATCTAAGGCTGGAGAGGCTAGACCATGAGCTCAATAGGAAACAATGTGATGTGGCAATGAGAAAAGCAAATGTGATCCCAGGCCAAAAGTGCCCAGCCAGGAGAGGGTAATTGCCCTACTGCTCAGAATACATCTGGAGCAGTGTACATCAAGATTAACATACAGAGGAATGTGATCAGCATGGTAAAGGGTCTGGAAAGCAGGCCATATGAGGGTCAGTTGAAGGAACTGGGGGTGCTAATCCTGGAGAAGAGTAGGAGAAAGGAGAGCATATGTAAAGATGAGGGAATAATGTGGTCCTCAAGTATCTGAATAACTGTCACATATTGTTCTGCTTGAACCCAGAAGGGAGAACTGGACGGTTTTTGGAAATTTCAAAGAGCCAAATTTAGACCCAAGTAAGGAAAATCTTCAGAATGGAAGTGGCTATTTGGGTAAGTAATAAGTTCTGCATCATGAGAGGTTGGAAGCAAAGGTTAGATGACTTATGTCAGGTCAGTGAATTGTAGAGTGTTGAGTTACAAAAAGTTGAAAAGAAGCTATTTTTCAGGTGGGACACTTAGATCCCCCAATGCTGAGATTCTTTCTTTTCTCAGAGTAAACATTCCATAGGATCTTAGGGATACTTGAATTTGATTACTTCAGTGCCCACCCAACTGAAAGCTAATTAGGGATTTAAATCAATAAATATTTATTGAGTTCTTTCAATATATCAGGAACAATACAGAGCTCTAGAAAGAAGAGATAAAAATGAAATAGTCTAGGAACTTCTATTAAACGGAAAGAAACATGTACAAAGATAAGTAAATATGAAACAAATTCAGAGAAAACACCCATTAATTTGTGGAGAATACTATCTAGGGAGATCAGGTAAGGCTTCCTATAATAGGAGGCCTTTAATCTAATTTTTTTTCTCAATAGCATTATATTTTTCCAAGTACATGTAAAAGTAGTTTTCAACATTCATTTTTGTAATATTTTGAGTTCCAATTTTGTTCTCCCTTCTTCTCTTACCTCCCCAAGACAGCAAGCAACCTAATACAATTAACATACTTTAAATGAACCTGAAGATGAGAGTGTCGTAGAGTGAGGAAGTTACATAATTTGGCATCTGAGGACTTAAGCTCAAATTTTGGTTCTATTTACCAGCTTTGTGACACTTAAACTCCAATTTTCTCATCTATAAAAGGCATTTGACTTTATGATAACAAGGTCTCTTTGAGCCCTAAATATATGATCCTAAGAGCCTCACTGGCAAGGACCATGCAGAAGGCATCCATTCATATTCATTTGGCCATTTCCTAGGAGGTATTCAGTTTCTATACTTCTTAAAAATTATTCAATACTATAAAGCATTCAGAAGTCCCAAAATCTCTTTTCTTTCTCATGAAATTATCTCCCTTCAGAAAACTCTATCTATAGTCATTTCTCTAGGTAGTTTAGAAAAAATTTTATTAAAAAATAACTCATGAATTTGGGTGAGGAAGCCTCTGACCAGGTAAGGTTACTATGCATGTAAAACATTTCATTCATGTTTTTTCACAGAGGTCTGAGGAGTATCAAATGCCCAGTTATTCACCAGATGCATTTCATAGCTTTCCTCAGCCTATTTTATACCTCCGGGTCATGATCCAGTGCTGAGTCTGTCTAGAAATACAATGACTTCTGGAAACTGGAGAAATAGAGGGGGGCTTTGGTCACTCAGTCAACATTATTTATTGACTGCCCACAGAGTGCATAGCACTTTTGAGGGCAAATTACAAGTAGTCTTGCAATTTCCATTATTTGGAGGCTATCAAATAAATATTGTAACATGAAGGAATGTTTCATTCCATTTGAAAGATGGACCTTTGAGAAAGCAAAACATCAGAACAAATCTCTCTGCTTGACAGCAGGGGGCACTGGAGCTATATGTGGGAAAACTTGATACTCAGAAAAGTACAGAAAACCGTTATTTGCAGAATTGGCTAGTCTTCCAAGGGCTTATTAGAATTGAAGATGATGTTTATATTTATATACGTACATGCATCAGTTTGTGGACCCATTTGCGTATATAGAATCAATAATCTCTCTGTGAGCCACTATATTGATCAATCTTTGGAAAAGATTTTTCTAAAAAGCTTCAGTAAAGCCATTTTAACAGAATTCTTACAAAATCTTACGTGGTACTAGTGGAATTGGAAATCCCTTAGAAATTATATAGTCTGAATACTTCCTTTCACATGGAAGCCAAGGGACGGAGAGATGAAGAAACTTGACCAAAATAACAGCTAATAAAGATAGAAATGGCTGGGCAGAGAGAAGATCAGCCTCGGAATCATCTTGGGACCAATCAAGTTCTGTACAATTATGAGGAAGCCACTTAACTAAACCAAATCTCTGAAACTATAAATTGCCAGTCTCTGATGGGTGGATGGAGTTTTCACATTGGGAGTTTCCCAAACTAGCAAAATCCTAGAATTACTCAAAAAACAAGCTGCTGATGTTGGAGTTTATCCTTTGTTTGGCTCTGTTTATTTCACTGAGGCTTAATTATATTTTTTAAAACAAAATATTTGAAACTTAATTGTATTTGCCTCAGTTTCCACAATTATAAAAATGGAGGAAATAATAACAATAGCACTTACCTTGAAGAGTTGCTGTGGGGATCAAATAAAATATATTTATAAAAGGGCTTGTCACATAGCAGTCACTGTATTGATGTTTGTTTCCTTCCTAGGACTATTCAGTTCTCCTAAATATTCTCCTCAATTTTTTCATTATACCATTCTTTTCAAGGAATATTTTCTTTCCCAAAATGTTAGTATTTTTTTTCTGGACCACATGTAACTTTTATTTTTTTATTAAAGCTTTTTATTTGCAAAATATATGCATGGGTAATTTTTTCAACATTGATCCTTGCAAAGCTTTCTGTTACAAATATTTCCCTCCTTCCCCCATCCCCTCCCTTCCAGATGGCAGGAAGTCTACTACATGTTAATTATGTTAAAATACTTCACAAATAGAATATGTGTATACATATTTATACAGTTATCTTGCTGTGCAAGAAAAAAATGAGAAGGAAAACATAATATAAGCAAACATCAATAGAGAGCATGAAAATGCTATGTTGTGGTCCACATTTCACATCCCTCTCTCTGGGTGTATATGGCTTTCTTCAGTGAACAATTGGAATTGGTTTGAAACATTTCATTGTTGAAGAGAGCCACACCCTTCAGAATTGATTATCCTACAGCCTTGTTGTTGCCATGTACAATGATCTCCTGATTCTGCTCATTTCACTCAGCATCAGCTCATGCAAGTCTCTCCAGGCTTCTCTGAAATCATCCTGCTGGTCGTTTCTCACAGAACAATAATATTCCATGACATTCATATACCATAATTTATTCAGCCATTCTCCAATTGATGGGCATCCATTCAGTTTCCAGTTTCTTGCCACTACAAAAAGGGCTGCCACAAACATTTTTACACATGTGGGTCTCTTTCCCTCCTCTAAGATCTCTTTGGGATATAAGCCCAATAGAAACACTGCTGGGCCCAAGGGTATGCACAGTTTGATAACTTTTTGAGCATAGTTCCAAATTGCTCTCCAGAATGGCTAGATCCATTCACAGTTCCACCAACAATGTATCAGTGTCTCAGCTTTCCCACATCCCCTCCAACATTTGTCATTATCTTTTCCTGTCATCTTAGCCAATTTGATAGGTGCGTAGTGGTATCTTAGAGTGGTCTAATTTGCATTTCTCTGATCAATAATAGTGATGATGGTAGTGGTAGTGGTAGTATACATCCAGATATTTGGGTTTGTTTTTGTTTTTTTATTTCTCACATTTGCTCTAGAGTATGTGTGGCTGTCTTTCCTTGAATAATAGGACTAATCATCCTGCTGGTCATTCGCACTAAATAATTTTGTGAATATGAAATGTCAGAAATTATATCGGTGATCTAAAAGTGAGAACCAGAAGTTGGTATCTGGAATTTGAGTTCTGCTTTCTGTAGTACACCTAGGCCAGTAACTCATTATCCAAGAGACAATAAAATGGTCTAGTCTTGAATAAACTGGAAGTGAATAGGATAGAAGGCTTTCATTTCTAAAAGCTAAATAAGGCCTTTAAAAAAATATGATCAATTAAACAGTACAACTGATCTATCTGATCCTGGACAAGTTATTTTATCTCTAAGCTTTAGTTTCCTCATCTGTAAACTTACAGGGCTGGTCTCTTCCACTCTAAATTCTATGAGATTCTTGAGCTAAGGATCATTACTGATGTCTGCCAATTTTTTTTGTCTTTTACAAGTGCATTTGGACCATGTAAGGCTATTAACCTACCTCTTTGCACAATATATAGAAACTAGTTAAGAATCCCATGAAAATGCAGCCCAATTGTCTTTTGAAAGAGCAGTTCACTCTCCTCTAAGCTGATCAGCTAAAAATACCACTGTTTTCTAAATAAATGCTGAACAATCCAGGCATTGGGTTGTTTCTGCAGAGTTAGGTATTTGCTCCACTGGAGATGGATTTCTGGAGGATTTATTTGTGAAGTTATTTGATGATTTACCAAAAAACAGTGGTTCTTCGTAGGAGTGAGTGCTCTTATCAGAAAGCTTTTAGGGATCTTGCTGTTACCTTTGTTCTTAGAAAATGTGCCAGTGGCTGCATATTGTAAGTCAAAATTTCAATTAAATATTAACTGCCATTCAGAGATTCTCTATCTGGCTGTAAAGCTGGGTGGAAGCCAAGGGTGCCTCTTCCCTTATTTGGAGTCAGCTGAGTTCAGAAACCAGACTCAGGGAAAATACCACAAAGTTACTGGTGTTTCTTGTTCCCCAATAGATGATTTCTAAGTATTGCCTAGTTTAAAATATTAATATTTTCTTTAGGTGGTCTGTTAGATTAGACAGAATAGTCTAATAATTCTTTTCTCTTTTGAAAATACAGTTCAGTCATAGGAATTAAAAACCAAAAGAATATATGCATACATATATATATGACAATTAAAGTAGATTTCTTTTTCCACTAACTCACTTTTGATATATACTAGTACCTCAAACTGCTACCCTGAAAATCCAGGTTCAAAATATCTAAGGAAAGTTTTCACTGGGGCAGCTGGGTGGTTCAGTAGATAGAGCACCAGCTCTGAAGTCAGGAGGACCTGAATTCAAATTTGACCTCAGACAGTTAACACTTCCTAGTTGTGAGATCCTGGAAAAGTCACTTAACCCAAATTGCCTCAACAAAGAAAAGAAAAGTTTTCATCCACTGACTTCCCATGTTTTCAGATCAGTGAAGATTTATCATATTTATCATACCAGGTATGTGCCTGTAAGTCTTTAATAACTAACTCTCTAAATGGAAAAAAAGTATTAACGATATACTTTGAAGTTTAATTCGCATTAATAATATTTTCTGCATCACTTTCTTAAATCTAGATAATAATTAAACAATAAAGTTCAGAATTATAATATTTGCCACTTTCCAAAGTGTAAATAGTCATATGGAAAATATTTAACTATTGGAAGCTGCCTTCAGTCCCCCTTGCCTCATAAGATAACAAGAAAAATACTGATTTATTTAAGATAAAAAGCATTTTGTTAGCAACAAAATACAATAGCAGCAAATTCAACAGCAATGTCCTCAAGGGAACCACTTCTTCTTTTCTTCTCAGTTCAACAAGGATAGTAGAGTCTGAATCTAGTTTTGCCTTGTATTTATATATATTGCCATATAGTCCAATGCCTTAGTTTTATAAGTGAGACAATTGAAATCAAGCTCTGTTGTTTATGCTACTGAAATAGTTTGATACATTTATAACTTGTCCTTAGGATGTCCATTTTGATGGCAGAGTTGATATTACTGTCTGCCATATGGATTGCTGAGAGAACATATATATTTATTTAACAAATTATTCCTAACATTTTCTTCATTGTGAGGAATCTAAAGCTTTAAATTTAAAATAGGAAATTTCCTTTAATTTTCCTTAATTTTCATTTTTCAATTGTTCTTATCTCAAAATGACTAGTCACCAATAGTTTCCACCCTAAATCACACCCTACCTCCAAGCATAAACTCATGCAACTATCTATCAACTCCAGAAAAATAAAACTGTTAATGATAGAACATATTGAGGGTAGATTATTCCATAAAAAAAAGTTCCTGAAATCTGCATCTCAAGCAATTAGACAAAGCATGTTACATCAAACTGCAATTTATAACCACAGAGGAAATCAAAGAAATAACATATCAAGAAATATCAAGAAATTGAATGATAGGAAAGAAAAGATGGGCTGGTTATACATGGTAAGGGTGAGGGATGACATAAATACTCCATTCATGGATATTAAGAGAAAACAAGAAAGGCTTCCAACTCTCTGGTTGGTCCTCCATGGCAAATTTCTAGGAGAAAAAGATGAGTTACATAGGATAGGCAGGCATGGAAGCTTAACAAACTTCTTGTTGGGTAGAGTCTTCCAGATCAATGTCATCATGGATCCATCGGAGTGTTTGAATATGTTCTTTGAAAAATTGATATTCAAGTTAAAAAGCTTTTATACAAACAAAATGAATGCAGACAAGATTAGAAGGGTAGCAGTAAACTGGGAAAATATTTTTACATTCAAAGGTTCTGATAAAAGCCTCACTTTTAAAATATATAGAGAATTGACTCAAATATATAAGAACTCAAGCCATTCTCCAATTGATAAATGGTCAAAAGATATGAACAGACAATTTTCAGACAAAGAAAGTGAAACTATTTCTAGTCACATGAAAAGGTGCTCCAAATCACTATTGATCAGAGAAATGCAAATTAAGACAACTCTGAGATACCACTACACATCTGTCAGATTGGCTAAAATGACAGGAAATGATAATGACGAATGTTGAGGGGATGTGGGAAAACTGGGACACTGATACATTGTTGGTGGAACTGTGAACGGATCCAACCATTCTGGAGAGCAATCTGGAACTATGCTCAAAAAATTATCAAACTGTGCATACCCTTTGACCCAGCAGTGTTTCTACTGGGCCTATATCCCAAAGAGATTTTAAAGGAGGGAAAGGGACCCACATGTGCAAGAATGTTTGTGGCAGCCCTTTTTGTAGTGGCCAGAAACTGGAAACTGAATGGATACCCATCAATTGGAAAATGGCTGAATAAATTATGGTATATGAATGTTATGAAATATTATTGTTCTGTAAGAAACGACCAGCAGGATGATTTCAGAGAGGCCTGGAGAGACTTGCATGAACTGATGCTGAGTGAAATCAGCAGAACCAGGAGATCATTATACACAGCAACAAGACTATACGATGATCAATTCTGATGGACATGGTTCTCTTCAACAATGATGTGATTCAAACCAGTTCCTATTGTTTGGGGATGAAGATAGTCATATACATCCAGAGAGAAGCCTGTGGGAACTGAGTGTGGACCACCACACAGCATTTTAATGCTTTCTGTGAATATTTCCATGCATTTTGTTTTCCTTCTTAGGTTGTTTTTTTTTCTCTTTCTAGATCTGATTTTTCTTGTGCAGTAAGATAACTGTATAGATACATATAGATATATTGAATTTGTCATATAATTTTTCATATTTAGCATGTATTAGATTACCTGTCATCTAGGGGTGGGGGTGGGGGGAAGGAGGGGAAAAGCTTGGGAAAAAAAAGTTTTTTTGCAAAGGTCAATGTAGAAAAATCACTCATATGTTTTGCAAATAAAAAGCTTTTAATAAAAAAAGAAAAAGAAAAATTGATATTATTGAGAAACTTCATTGTAGTAGGCAATGTAATATGGAGGTATTCCTAGAGTTTGGCTCAAATTTAAATTTATTTTTAACTATCCTTTTAAAAAAATTTAGGTGATTCTAGAGAAGAACAGCAAAGTTTGATAAGCTCAAATTTTGGCAGTCATTGGCAATTTTATATTAGACATTGCATATTATAGCAGAAAAGTGAAATCCAGGTTTCACATCCTACTTCTACCATTTACTGCCTTTGTGACCTTAAGCAAGTCATTTCAATTCTAAAGTACTGGAGACTTAAAACTAGAAGGACCATCAATAGCTAGTAGTCAAACTCTTTTGATAGTTGAAGAAACTAAGTTACACTGCTAGGAATATTCTGCTAATGAGATAAATGCTAAATTGTCAGTGTGTGCATTTGTACTCAGTAAATGGCAGCATTACAAATCAGGGATCAATTCATTGTTATATTGACTGTCAACTTTAGACTTAAGAAAAGTGATGGAGAAAACTTTGATAAAGCAGTTTAAACTTAGAAATCTTTTAGGATCCATTTTTTCCACAGAGTTGGTTGTTAAACATTTACCAGCACCCTCCTGAGGTATTGAGTGAGTTGAGAGATTGCTGATTATTATACAGAATATGAAAAATAATTTCTCTTCCATCTAAAAAACTATGGGAAGAGGCAGCATAGTATAATAGGCAGGCTACTGGACTCAGAGTCACAATCGATTTGGGGTCAAATCCCATATTAGACATTTAAGACATTTCATTTCTCTGTACCTCCGTTTCTCCATCTGTAGAAGTTTGGACAAGTTTAGGGGCAGGCTGATAAATAAATGACTATCCTGGGTGAAGGAAAATAGATATATAATATACTTTTAAGTTTTAACTGCCTTATTAACATCTTCTTAGGTCTAAAAATCAATAAAACAAATAATAAATAAATCAAGCCAATTTGTAGCTGATTTCAGAGATGTAAATGCCCACACTGAAAATTCAACAATCAGCTCTAGAAAGTGATTAGAGCTGACTGGTACTTGATGGCTTTGGAGGTTAAATCTACAATACAATGGTAACAGGATCATGTTAGGACTTTGATTGTTGTGGGGAGGGGAGGTTGTCTTATTTTAATAATTCATGAGATTTCTGATTGTGTCAAAGCTCTTTTGGCTCTATTTGGAAATCTTTAAAATTCAATATGCTATGACCATCTATGGTGCTGATCAACTCATATTTCAATGGGCTGGAGCTAGTCATGAATATTAATGTCATTTCTTCCTCCCCCAGCTCAGTACCCATCAGTTTGGCGCTGAAAGCAGATAACAGCCACTGGCTGCATTTTGTCTGCAAATACAACTCAGGGAGATGATCAGAATCATTCCTTATGATTTGGAGTGGCTATCTGAGGTCATCATTCTTTCCTGGATGCTTTATAATCACAATAAAGGACAAGAGGAAGACTGAATAGAAGGTCAGGGACCTGTGGATCCACAAAGGATTTAAGGAGTCACTGGAGATGATTCCAACATAGTAGAATGGAGAGAGCACTAGATTTGGAGGCAGAAGCTAAAATCCAGGCTTGTTATCTATGTGTGAATATGAGCAAATCCCTGAACTTCTAGAGTGAAATGACTGCTGCAATCCCTTCTAACTGTAAATGCTAATTCCTGCATGCCCTTGACTTACCCCTTCTTATTTGACCATTGGTGACCACCTTGATCTGTGCTTTCCCAGATCATCCTAAGCAGCAGAGTACTTCCCAAGGAGAATCTAAGTTCTTGTTCCTCCCAATTGGCCCTGATTGGATAATATTTTAGCTTTATTGCCTTCAGGTCATTTAACTAGACTAGACTGTTCAATAATAGCATGACTAGAAATGATTACACTGCTTTAAATAACCACTGAATGTCATCCATTTTGCTCACATAGATTCCTGACTCTTGGAGAATTTTTAATTGAGAGCTTGCTTATGTAAAAATAAAAAAAAAGCCTTACCATTACTCAAGGGCACAACCAACCCCATATGTCTAGCTAGAGGAGAAAATCATTTTTATGATAGGATTTGAGTAGCATCAAAAGGCAGAGAGACCAAAGATATCACACACACACACACACACACACACACACACACACACACACACATATACACATACACACACAATTTCCCACTTCAGACACAAAAAGTGTTTGAAAAACTCACCATTAAACCTATTCCTTCAAGACTTTCTGATGATATGCATTTTAATCAGGTTAAAATATAATCTTACAATGATGAGCAGAAATGCTCTCATAAAAACTTTCAAACCAAGTGAAATGTAAAGTATACAAAGTAATAGCAATGTTGTGGGATGATCAGCTGTAAATGACTGCTGTTCTCAGCAATACAATGATTAAAGATTACTCTGAAGGACTTATGATGAAAAATGCTATCCATACCCAGAGAAAAAATTGATTGTGTCTGAATGCAGGTCAAAACATAATTTTTAACTTTATTTTTCTTGAATTTTTTGGGGGGGGAGATCCATGTTTTCTCTTGCAACATGACTTTTATGGAAATGTTTTGCATAATTTTACATGTGCTGTCTAATGAAGGGAAGAGTGGACAGGAAGGAAGAGTATCTAAAACTCAAAGTTTTAAAAATACCCACCTCTTTCAAATTTCCTTTCTGGTGAAGGTACCACTATTATCCCAATTACTTAAACTTACAACCTCAGAATCAGCAACTATTTTTTACTCTCCCTCCTAACCTACATCCAGGTAGCTTCCAGGTCCTGTCAATTTTGCTTCCACAATATCTCTCGTATCCATACTCTACTCTCCACTCCATGTCTGCCACCCTGGTTCAGACCTTCATCACCTGTCACCTGTACTATAATAATAGTTTCCTAATTGGTCCCTCTGCTTCCTATCTCCATCCATTACAATTCATCTCTATCTAGTGCCCCTCATGCCTTTATATGGATTTTTCCCCACATCTGAAATATCCTTTCTCTTCATCTTTGCCTCTCAGAGTCTCTATCTTTCTTTAAAGTTCAACTCATATGACAAGCTCTGCAGGAAGTTTCCCCTGCCCAATTTTGAAAATTCTTTTCTTCCTTAAATTATCTGATATCATATTTAGTTGTATACATGCTACATCCCAAATGTTGAATGTAAGTTCTTTGAGGGCAGGGACTGCTTCACATTGCCTTTGTGTCCCTAGTACCTATTCTTGTACCTTGCATCATTAGATTATAAACTTTTTTTTTTGCTTTTTTGCTGAGGCAATTGGGGTTAAGTGACTTGCCCAGGGTCACACACTCTGATTGTAAACTTAAGGGGAGGGACTGGGTTTTTATTTTATTGCCTTTGACACATAGTAAGCACCTAATAAATGCTAGTTGATTAACAAAATGCTAATTGGCTATCTGGTATAAGCAAGCAAAAGAAAAAAGCAGGAAGGCAGATACTCACCAAAGGTATTCACCTTTGTCATGGAAGGTATCTTTGGAGTTTTCTCATCTGTACAAAGTTCAAATAAGAGACGAATTGACAATGGGAGTAGAGCTCTTCCAGATGACAGATGATGTTGTCCATCATTTATAGATGACACTGTGCTGATGATATCAAGCCCCAGAACACTACAAATTCTTCTCAATGAGATTCAAAGTCACTGAAAATCAGGAATGAGGATGGGGGCGGGGGATGAAGATCTAGAGAATACAGGGGTTTCCCTCAAGTCATGTCATTTGCATGGTTTGTTAGTCTATCTACCCACATAGGGTTTTCTCTGCTCTAAGGCAATGGCATGATTTATTACAAGGAGGGCACAGGGCCCCTAATGAAAAATTCTCTGAGTCAGGAAACTTATAGCAGCAAAAATGGATTGCATGTTGTGGTTATTTAAAATAGCATAATCGGTTCTAGGCATGCTATTATTGAACACTATGGTCTCACTAAGTGACCTGAAGGTCAGCAAAACTGCAGTTCTGCCGCTGAAGACCCTGGGTACCCAGGAGGGAGGGGGGAGCATCAGAGGTCTGGAGGACTTGCAGAGGAGTGCTAAAGGGGAAGGCTGGCACCCTGCCACCTTTCTTCTCTTAATAGCACATCCCTCAAGTGCCCAACCTCCTCTGGCTAGTCAAATTCTACTACTGTAGCATCCCATCCAATTTTAATATCTATCCAGTGTGAACTTAGCATCAAAAAGATAAGACAGATCCTTAACTGCCTTTCTGATCTGTATGCATCATTTAATCTCTCTAAACTGTTTCCTTATCTGTAAAATGGGAATAACAATATCCCCTCAGAATTGTTGTGTGGATCAAATAAAATCACAGACTTGAACTTTAGAAGATTATATAAATGTTAGTTGTTATTATTGCTCTTTCCCTCTACTCCATAACTAGCAATTTTTGATGGTTAGCTTCACAAAATATGTCTGATATAAGTAGAGCAAAATCAAATCCACTTTGCATTCTACAAATTCACTCGGATACAGGAAGGGGCTGTGGAACACTAGGACACCAAAAGACTTTAACAGAGGTAGCTGAGAGAAGGGATAGGAATAGGGCAGAGACCAGACCAAAGAGATGTTCACTGAGACTACTGGAAGGGGTGAGGCAAAGAGAAAGCACATCTGGTAGCTTTAGCCAATTAGTCTTGCTAACAATTTGCCAACTGCCTTTGTTTCTGCACTACTGAAAGTGCTATCAGAATTCCCTACATTTTGGTGTGCTGGAGCAAAACCCTAGTCACCTCCCCCACTAACTATGGCTCATTCAACAGCATGCTCTGAAAATATCCCTCCACCCCCACCAAAGCCATTTTTTGTCCCCTGTGCATGAGGTCATTATCAGCCAACTCTAAGTAATACTTTGTATGTGTATGCACGTGTGTGAGTGTGACCATGTGATATTTAAGACTCAACACCTGGAAATCATTTTTATATGTTAAAAGCTCATTTGGGAAATTGCATGGTCCTTTTAACCATCCCAAGCTGCTCTCTGACTCAAGAAGTCCAAGTTTTTAATAATCTATATTCTCCCAGAATATATGAGGGCCATGAATCAGAGAGAATACCACAGTCTCTGAAGAGTCACAGATACCATATCTGGAACTAGAAGGGATTTCATAGGTCATCTTGGCTAAAGTCTCCATTTTACAAATAATACTGAAGCCCAAAGACTTTCCTGAAATCACCAGGCTAATAAAAATCATTGAACCCTGCTCTGTGACTTCAGTGTTAGTTCTCTGTCTTCTCAACTACACTGCCTCAAATATCATGGAAATGGTCCTGGAACCATGCATGGTGGCTGTAAAGGACTTGTGTGATCAAAGGGACATGCTTTAGAACTTCCTTTCTCTTACCTAGGCTACTGATAAGTAGTTATTCTCTGTTTTTGTCTTGTTTACCTCAATCTGTTTTCATACTGGAGGATACAAGTCCCCATAAAAGGACCTTCAGTTGGTCAGTCAAATATTTATTACTACTAGGAACCATGTACTGTGCTAAACTCCTGACCTCAAGGGATTTATGATATAATGGGAGTGACAACATGCAAATAATAATGGACAAATTATATGAGAGGAAAAATTAAAAATGATTAACATCATAAAACAGCCATATGCCAACAAGACAATGTAATGACTTAAGGCTGAAAGCAAGTCCAAGATCTTATTTGGCATCCTCGAAAATGTTTCTTCAAATTAAAATTGTTTCAGTTTTAATAAAGAAGTTCTCCCTCTCTTCCTCACTAAGCCACAAAATCATTCAAATAAAAATGAGAGATCTTTCACAAGAAGAAAAAAAAAGCATCAATCAAAGAGAACAGTTAGTTTCTTAGTTTTGGCAATGTTTAAGATAACACTTTCTAATAAAGTAAAGTAAAGAGATATATTTCCAAATAGTTTTTAACAGTTTTGATAAGGTGAACTAAGTTGTGCCAACTATTTTTCCCTTTTATGCATCTTAAACAAATAATAGTTAACATGCCAGGGAAAGCTGTTTCTTCTGCCTCTGCTCCTCTTTTAAATCTCTCAGGTCTTTGTTCCTAATACTAATATAAACAGTTTAAAATCCATTTTTGTAGTGCTAGCAGAAAAACTAATCCCACTAGTACAAATCCTGCTGCTCTAGCCATTATGTGCAGGGTACTTGTTGGGTCACTTGGGGGAGGAGGAGAGAATTATTGAAGTGATTTAAGTTTTTATATTATATCACAGTTAATTTTCTATCCAAAACTTCTCAAACCCCATTTGAAAGCTGTGTTTCTTCATATATGTACATATGTTTCATATACATGTATAAATATACTAAAAGATACACATATTTTAGCAGTTTTATCAAACCAAGGTTCCTTCCCTCTATTCAGGCTTCAAATTTTTCATCTCTAGCAACACTAATACCTTATATCCTTTAACAAGTGATTTAAATATTTTTTCTTTATATATAAGTAACTTTTGTTCTTTTCAACATTAAACTGCTCGATATTAAAAGGGTCTTAAAAGGATTGACTGTTCCTTACATAGAGGCGACATCCATGAAAATATGTGATTAGAATAGAACTATGAACCAGTCATACAACAAGAGTGAAAGATAACAAACATAAAACTTCAGACATCCATTGAAGAATAGCATTGAACCAGTATTCATAAAACATTTAAAGACCCCTAGAGGAAGACTTCCATCACTGAGAGGGGGCTCTATCTCTGGAGAATCAATGAAAGACATAGACAAGAATTCCCAGGATAAAAAGGTTGGGATGAGTTGTAATCTGAACAAGTAGAGGATGTAGATATGTCAGTGATATCACATATTCATTAATGAAGTTGAATAGATCAAAAATGGTTTCCTCCTTCTTTTAAATTTCCTTGTATTCCTTTAATCTGAAAAACTCTCAAGCTTCTACTTATTTCCATTCAGATCAATTCATTTAATTAGATAAGCATTTTTTTTCTTCTAAGTTCATGTTGTATTTAATTGATTCTTTAGGACTGATCTTTTTTCACTGAAACAAGATAAAAGTTTCTGTAATTTGGTACTTAACAAATAATTTCAACATTAGAGCCCTGAAAAAAAAGTCCAAAACCACAGGTGAGGATGCAGAGGGAGAGTCTGGGGATGGAGGATAAGGGAGAGGAGAAGGAGAAGGTCACATGTGCAAGAGAAGTAGGATAAAGTCAGGTAGAGTGGCGGCAAAGGAGATTTAGAAATACGTCTGAAAAAAAATTGTGTATGATGAGAACACTTCTAGTTAGAAAACACAAAAAATGAATAGAGCCTAGGCTGAATGAGTGGAACACCCTAGGAGAGCTTTCTCATTGGCCCTAACACTTCCCCCTCAGGTAAAAGCCAGTAGGAATGTTCCCCCAGCATATGAACATTGTGGGACACACACCTCTATCCACATCTATACCAAACAAGAGGGAGCTAGGTGAAAGAGTGAATAGAGTGCCAAACCCAGAATCAAAAAGACTTATCTTCCTGAGTTCAAATTCAGCCTCAAATGTTTACTAGATATGTGATCCTGGGTAAATCACTGAATCTTATTTGCCTCAGTGTGCTCATCTGTAAAATGAGCGGGAGAAGGAAAAAAGGCAAACTACTCCAGAATCTTTGCCAAATAAACCCCAAGTAGGGTCACAAAGAATTGAACATTACTGAAAAAAATTGAACAACTAAAACCACACCAGTAAGAATTATAGAAAGCTTCATGGAGGAGGAAATCATTTGAGTACAACCCTTTAAGAAGAAAATGGTTGAGATTGGGCGGAGCCAAGATGGCAGAGTGAAAAGGTGACTTTCTGCCTCTCCTCCGATCTTCTCTCAAATCAACAATAAAATAAGCCTCTGAACTGATCTTCAAGTCAACGAACTCAGAAATATTTGGGCATGGCTCTCTGGAGAACTTCATATCAGGTTAGTCAGACTCGGACAGAGAGATAAATAGACGACAACTGTGCAGGCCGGAAGTGAGGGTGGGACTCAGCTCGGCTCATCCTGGAAGAAATTCCAAACTCCAAACTCCAAATTCCAAACACCTGGAGTTTATCTGAGGCACTCAGGACACTCTGCCCTGATTGGGGACAGGTGTTCTGGCAGACTTGCCTTGTTTAAGGAGTAATTCGGATTTAGTCCTAGCCCCCACCGGCCCAGCACCTTAAGTCAACTC
>JAJPUD010003413.1:137002-174211 GCA_023553655.1 Myrmecobius fasciatus
ACCTGGAAGGGAACGAACCAATAAAATCTCTGAAAGGAGGGACTTTGCCAAACTAACAAGTATAAACCTTCTCCTGGCTTCTGTGGTCAAGACTTCTTCACAAAGAGGAGCAGAGCCTACTTCTGATCAGAAACATTAACAATTCCTTAAGATTCTTCTTTAATAAATGTTCATTGATATCTAATTTTCAGAGTCAAGAGTGTATTTCTAACAGTACTATTATTATCCCTAGGAAACAGAGGCTACAGAGTCCCACTACTAATAGGAACCTGAAGCCAAATTTGAAATAGTCTTTCTGACTCGGGCACTCTATCCACAGCACCTCATAGTAGGTAAAGTATGAGGATGGTGGTACCTGTAATAGAAATAGAGAAATTAAGGAATGTGACAGTTTGAGTGGCAAGATAAGGAGTCTGGGACATGTTATGTCTGGGTTCTATGAGATCCAGATGGTGATGTCCACAAGTTAGTTAGAATTGCAGAACTGAACTCCATGAGAAAAAAATGGAACTAGAAATACAGATTTGGGAAGTATCTAGCTAGCAATAATTATTGAAGCCATTGAGGTAGATGAAATCAACAAAGGAAAGAGTGCACAGAGCAGAAATAAGTATGTCAAAAAGAGAGTCTGATAGGATACCCACTGGTAGGAGTAGAAAAAGGAGAATGAACTAATGAAAATGACCAAAAAGAAGAAGGCAGAAAGTAGAAGGAGAGCCAGTAAAGAATAGGTGGCAGAATCAACAAGGAGTTGTCTGTAGCTTTAAATACTACAGAAAATCACAGAGGATAAGGAGTAAAAAATGGCCACTGGATCTGACAATTAGGAATTCATTGGTGACTTTGGAAAGAGTAATTTTGGTAAAATAGTGAAGTCAGAAATCAAATTATAAACTTTGGAAGAAACTTAGGTGATGAATCAATCAAAGAAAGAGGAAAATGGCCTGGGCATATAAAAATATATGTGTGTATATAGAGATATGTAGATATAGATATGTGTAGATACATGCACAGCAGTACTTTTTCGTAGTGTTAAAGAGCTGGAAATTAAGGGAGCACCCATCAAGGGCTAAACAAATTATAGTACAAGAATGTAATGGAATATTATTATCTCATGTGAAATGATGAAAGGAATAATTTCAGTGATACATAGGAACTATTAGGCTGAATTAAGCAGAAGGAAACCAATTATGTAGGAACAACAACACTGTAAAAACAAACTCCTTTGAAAGACTTAAGAACTCTGATCAATGCAATGACCAAACAGGGGATTGATAAAGTGTTACCCACCTCCTGACACAGAGGTGATAACCTCAAAGTACAGAATGAAATGTGATTTTTTTTAGACAAGGCCAATGCAGAAATCAGTTTTGCTTTACTATGAATATGTTACAACAGTTATATTTTTATGGAGAGAGCCATCTGCATCCAAAGAGAGGACTATGGAGACTAAATGTGGATTACAATATAGTATTTTCACATTTGTGGTGGTGGTTGTTGTTTGCTTGCTTGTTTTTTCTCTCTCATTTTTTTTCCTTTTTGATCTGATTTTTCTTGTGCAGCATGATAAATGTAGAAATATTTATAAAGGTATTACACATTTTTAACCTATATTGGATTATTTGCTGTCTAGAAGGGGGGGAAAGGAAGGGAGAAAAATATGGAACACAAAGTCTTGCAAGGGTGAATGTTGAAAACTATCTGCATGTATTTTAAAAACTAAAAAACTATTTTTTAAAAAAGTTATATTTTTTTCTCCCCAAAAAGTAAATGTAAGAGAAAGTTAATTTAGATTAATTGAAAAAAGTAAATTTAATTTTAGAAAGAATCAGTAGATGATACATAAATGCAAGTAGATAGAATAAACTATTCTATTTAGGGAATGAAAGGAAATTTCTAGGACAATAGCATGAGGGGTTAGCAGCTTCAAGGGAATGTTTCTAGGATAAGGAAGACCTGAGCAGGTTTGTGGGCCATGGATTGTAAGCCAATTATTGTGAGCCAATGGAAAAGGAAAAAAAATGAAAATTAAAGCAAAAAAAAATCATCAGGGAAGTAAAAGTTCAAGAGGAGCTCAAAGGTGGAAGTGAGGGGGTTAGCCTTGGAAAGGAAGCAAGCCAATTCATCTTCTGAAGTTGGAGCAAAGGAGATAAGAATAGAGAAGTTATTAGATATGGAGTGTGAAAAATGAGGGAGCACATGGTAGATGAGCTCAATCTCAGTAATTTAAAAAGTGAGGTCATTAAGGTAGAAAAAGATAGAGAAAAGAGCTAGAGGAGAGAAGAAGAGATTGGAGAGGAAAAGGAAAAGGTTACACTCTACATGCAAATATGAAGCATAATAGGAAATCAGATGTGAATTAGAGAATTGTTATCTAGCAGTGAGACCCCAGTTAGGTAAGATAGTATGAATTTATAGTAGATGTAGACAATACAATTTTGTGGTTTCCTTCAGCAATACTCAGTGGCTAAGGGGGGGGAGAGTGGGGAAAGGGGTAGGTGGGGTAGAAATGGGCAAGGCAGATGGAGAAGGTAACCCAAAATTGTGGATTATCAGCATAGGGAAGGAACTGCAAGAAAAGGAACCAATGGATTCAAGATAGTAACAATGAAATAGCTAACTTTAGGACTAAGAGGTTAAGAGAGGAGAGATTAAAAATTATTTATTAAACACCTGCTATGTGCCACTAATTGTTCTAAAGGATTTACAAATATTGCTTAATTTTATATTCACCACAACTCTTTGGTATCTTATTGTTATCCCCATTTAACAGTTGAAGAAACTGAGGCAGACAGAAGTTAGGTGACATTTCCAGGGTTCTACACAACTAATAAGTGTTTACAGTCAAATCTGAACTCAGATTTTCCTGATTCCAAGGCCAGCATCTTCTACACTGTTTCACCTTGCTGACCAAGAGTTCAATGAGAAAGTTAACTACATCAAGAGGTAGGGATCAAAAAAACATGGAAGGATCCTAAGACAGGAGAGTAAAGAGTAGGTTCAGGAGAAATTAGGCAAATAGAATTGCAGGGTTCAGAATCATGCAGATAGAGTAGTTTCCAGGGTAAATCAAGCTCAAGGTATAGCAGCCTTGTAGAAAGCTAAAGCAGAAGGAAGATGGTGGAGATAATGAAATTGATGAGCTAGGAGCCCAGAGTCTTACACGGGTCAGTAATATGATTATGGAAGTCATTAGTGGTCATAGCAGAAAGAGAGGCTGAGAGCTAGTAACTGAAGTCATTGAGGAAGGTCATAGAGTAATCTTTATATATCTCGCCTTCCCTGAGTTACCTTCCATAAAGTTTTATCAAATCTTCCAAGTTCTCTTGAACTTCTGACCTCCTTTCATCCCAATTCTTTGGCTGTTATTATTTTTTCATTTCATGGCAGCCTACATAGTTATAATTACTACATATTTCAGCGATTCTAGCCTAGTGTTTACAAAAATCCATCACATTGCTCATACCACAAATTCTACAAGCATGTGATTTAAGGGATTGGGAGGATCTCCTTCTATTTCCTCCTATTACCCTTAGGTTCAGTGCGGCTATTTGGGGTAATCAATCACACAACTCATGGCTGCAATCCCCATCCAATCTATTCTCTATTGCCAGATCATACAAAGGACACATCAATTCGATGGCAAGAATCATTTAAGAAACGAAACTATCTCAGTAACAGGAAAGGGAATCGCCTAGTAAAAACACTCTCTTAACACCTCTATACAAATGTCAACAATCTCCTACACCACCAAGGGAGTTGTAATCTAATTCCTCTTTAATGCCTCTGATTCCCCAGCTGCACAAGAGGACATATTCATTTCAGAACTCGAGGTTAAAATGGTAACCACTTAGACTGTAGTACTAACTGCCTCTTGGAGTGACAGCTAGGTGGGGCAGTAGATACAGCTGGACCTGAAAGACATAAATTCAAATCCTGCCTTCCTACTTTTTATTGAGAATTCTAAATAGCCTAGCAATAGTTTGCAGATACCCCTGCTAGCAAATATCTGCAGCTTTTGGCTCTGATAAATTGTGAACTTGAATCCAAAGAAAAATGTGCATGGCTTTCCAATGTACTGGAGAATAACAGCTTACAATCTATCATCTTAGATGTCTATTTTATCTAAGAAGGAATGGGTTTTTTTAAGTTGTTCCCTACATAGTGGAATCAAACCTTGGGATTTTGAGAGGTTGAGTTTTATGAGCAGGAGGTGGGCAGATGGGGAAAGAATAAAGTGAGTAAGTTGAGAAGGTAAATATCCCAGCTCTGCTATGTAAGAAAACTGTAAGAAACATAATAGATCAAGTGTATCTAAAACATTTTGTGACTGAAGAGAAAAAAAAATCAGTGTTTTCCAAATCTTATTTGTAACAAAGTAAAACTATATACTTTTCTGTCTGACATCACAGGAGTTCCTAGAATTTAGAGGTAGGAGAGACCTTAGAAATCATCTCATTTTTTTCAGAAGATAAAATTGCTTAAGTGTATAGACCAAAAGAGAAGTGATTTTGCTGGTTAAAGACCTTGAGATCATTCTTAATGAGAATCAGTTGAAGAAACTTTTTTGAGGATGTCCATCTTGGAAAAGGGAAAACCCAAGAGGTTTATGGTAGCTATCTTGTTGAGTTGTGTCCAATTTTTGGGGACTACATGGACTATACAATCCACAGAATTTTCTTGGCAAAGATACTGAAGTGGTTTGCCATTTCCTTCTTCAGATCATTTTACAGATGGGGAAACTGAGGCAAACACATTGTAATGAGTTGGCCGAGATCATACAACTAGGAAGTGTCTGAGACCAGATTTGGACTCCCATCCAGCACTCTTCCCATTGCACCATCAAGCTGCCCTTGGACCATACTGTCCATAGGGTTTTCTTGGCAAAGATACTGTAGGGGTTTGCCATTTTCTTCTCCAGTAGATTAAAGTAAACAGGGTTAAGTGACTTGCCGAGGATCACATGGGAAGTGAAGTGTCTGAAGCTGCATTTGAAGTCAGATTTTCCTGACTCCAGGCCTCGGTGCTCTATGCACTGAGCCACCTGGCTTTTAGACTTGCTCTATTTGGCCCTAGAGGACCACCAATAGGAACAATGCTTGCTGAAAATTGCAGAGAGAAGGATTTAAGAAAAACTTTGTAACGATTAGAGCTGTCCAAAAGTTTAATGGGCAAAAAACCCAACATTTTCCACTCAGCATTGCCTGCATAGCCTGTACTGATCGATAACTGCATTACAGAGACCGAGATCCATGGCCAACTGAATGAATTGATTTCTGCTCAGTCCAAATGGGAAAGTACTTAGGGATTGTATTTCCCCCTAGAGAAACAGACAAAAAAAAATTAAAATCCAGCTCTCCTATAGCTTCTTCCCTGGGTTGGCTGCTATTATGTGGGGTTTTTTTCCCCTTAGACAAACAGAGGCCACAGCAGGAAAAGCTCTTGGCCTCAGGAAAGTACATTTAAGAGGTTTAAAGCTGCCACCTTTTGATTCAAAGGAGAAATCAGATGGCATGTCTGAAAAGATGGACCTTAAAGCATTGCTAAGTAAATTTAAATCACCATCTCTTCACAGTTTCTGCCATCCTGAGATGTGAAGTGAGCTTTCTTAAAGCTGATGATACACTCAGTCATTACCACCTTGAGTATTTCCACACTTAGCAGGAGGAATGGCCTACATTTTTTAAAAATAATCTATTGTGTTTGTTCTGTCCTTCTGTGGCTCACACAAAAAATTCAGATTGACCTCATTTTAGAGATGATGTGAAAATATGCCTTTAAATATGGGAAGTGAGAAAAAAAAGCACACTTTATTGTAGCAGAAGAGCACTGGAGGAAGAGTCAAAATTTCTACTGTTCACATGGCAGCTTTGCTACTTATGATACATTAGCTGATTAATTGATAAGCATTTATTAAGCATCACCAAGCTATGGACTCAAAGGACACAGTTTCAAATTCTGCCACTGACACTATCTGTGTATCCAAGTCACATGCCCTGTCTCTGCCTCAGTTTTTTCATTTGTAAAATGAGAAATTTGGACTAGATTACCACAAAGGAACATTCCAACTATAGATATATGATCTTATGAAAGCAGCACTTTCTGGGCCAGTAATATATAAGACATACATATAGACCTCAAATATGTCTGAAATCCTAGAATTTAGAGCTAGAATCATAGAAATTCAGAGTAAAAAGAGACCCCAATAATCATCTAGTCCAACCCACATTCTCCAAAAGAATCCCTATGGTAACACATCCAAAAAAATGTTCATCTAATTTTTCTCCATTGATGGGGAAACCTACTATCTTTATAACAAATATAAAATACTTTGCAAACCTTGCAGTACAATTTAATGCAAACTAGTAATAGCAATAGCTATAGTAACAGAAGCAGTGTTGGTAGTAGTGGTGGTGGTGGTGGTGGTGACAGTAATCTTGGTTGGTAGTGATGGGTAGTGTTAGTAGGGGTAATGTTAGTGAGTGGTAGTAGTAATCAGAGTGGTGATGGTGATAGTAAGGGTAGTGGTAGTAATAGTAGCAGTAGTAGTGGTGATAGTAGTAGTAGTGGTGGTGATGGTAATAGTAATAGTAATGGTAATAGTGATAGTAGTACTAATGGTGTTTGGTAGTTATTGTGATAGTGGTAGTAATAGTAATCATAGTAGTGGTGAAGGTAGTAGTAGGGGTAGTGGTAGTAATAGTAGTAATAGTAGTAGTAATAATGGTGGTAGTGGTAGTAATAATAATAATAGTACTAGTGGAACTAGTAATATTAATATTAATGGTGTTTGGTACTGATGGTAGTAAGGGTAATGTTAATGAATGGTAGTAGAAATCATAGTGGTGATGGTGATAGTGGTGATGGTGGTAAGAGTAATAATAATGGTAATAATGATAGTAGTACTAGTAATACTAATGGTGCTTGGTAGTTATTGTGGTAGTGGTAGCAACAATGGTAGTAATAGTAGTCGTAGTAGTGATGTTAGTAGTAGGGGTAGTGATAGTAATAATAATAGTAATAATAATGGTAATGGTAGTGGTAATAGTGATAGTAGTAATAGCAGTACTAGCGGTGTTTGGTAGTTATTGTGGTAGTGGTAGCAATAGTGGTAGTAATAGTAGTCATAGTAGTAGTGGTGGTAGGGGTAGTAATGGTAGTAATAGTACTAGTGGAATTAGTAATAGTAGTAGTCATAATGGTTGTAGTGGTGGTAGTAGTAAGGGTAGTGATAGTGATAGTAGCAGCAATTATGGTAGTAACAGTAACAAAATCAATGACAGTGGTGGTAACAGTGGTAGTGATAGTAGCAATAACAATAGTAGCAGTAGTGGTGATAGTAATGGCAGTAGTAAAGGTAGCAATAGTGCTGGTATGGAAATAGTAGTGGTGATGGTGGTGATGGTAAGGGTAGTAGCTAAAAAGAGAATAGAAAGACACTGTACATTCAAGAAAAAATTGAAACAAAACAGGTAACAACCAAAGATGACTATAATTGAAAAAGAGAAAGAGAGCATATCCAGCTAAGTGGAGATTTTTTTTGTTAATATACACTTACATATGTTGTAGTAGTTGAGAAAAATCTATTTTTTTTCCTGGCATTGTGCAACAGCTTCCTGATCAGTTCTCTCCAACCCTTGTCTATACTCTCTCCTCCTAAAAGACAGCCTTGTCCTTTTTCTAGCTACCTCCACTTCCATAGCTAAAACACTTTATTCCAGGCCACAAGCTTTCAGTTTTCTGGGTGATGGGTGTCTCTCTGCCTGATTTTTAGGAGACAGAAATCGATTTTACATGTCAGAACAGGACCCCATCCCTTTCTGTGAAACACTCCATCTGTGATCAGTGAGTGAGCCAGCAGCAGTTCCCTGCTGGACCTCCAGCTGACCTGGCTGCTCTGACCCAAAAGTTGCCAACAGCTTTAGCTAAAACTACTCTTTCTGCTATGGCCTGCAAATGAAGGCAAATATTTTCTCCTGTCTAAAAGATTAAACACAGAAAACTAACCATCTATGAGCTCATAATCTGACCTCTGGGACCAAAAAAAGAAGAAAAAAATGAATTGAATCACTTTAATGTAGATAGAGATGCAAATTAAGGACTTCCTGTTGAAGAAGCAAAAATTGTATGTTCTTAGAAAATGCCTGATTGGCCCTTTTCCATGCTTGAATGGGTGGGACTGAGGCCTAATGAACAAGATCTAGAAATTAGGGGACTAGCCCTGAGGTACATTGTCTCCCTCTCAAAAGAGTTGACATCCAGAAGAATCAGAACCTTCAGTTTAACAGTTATGGAAAGAGGAAGCCATAGATTAGCTGGAGGGTCTGTGTTCAGTAACAGAGAAGCACAAAAATGCTGCTTATGAGCTTTGTGAGGAAGAAGAGATGCAGCTGTGGATAGATGAGTGTCATTCCCAAGTTCTATGTCTTATAGACTGTGAAAGCCCTGAAGCTTCCAGAGGAAAGGTTGGTGTCCTCTCTAACAAACCCAAATTCTCTCTTCATCTGGAGAGGTCAGGCTCAACTCCAGGATCGTGCTAAATCTATAGTGACAGTACAAACCCCTAGGAAAAGTAAGGATCAAAAACCAAAGTGTGTGTAATAGAGATAGACAGCTGCATACAAAATCTTTTTCTGTCTGTGTTTTTTTGTAGACAAAAAAGTTCGTGATTGTTGATGTTTGTCACATTCAGAAAAAAAAAACAAAAATTAAGGTATCGTGGGGTTTTTTAATGGGAAAATTATAGCTTTTTCTTACTGAAATGGGAAAATTTTCTTGGCTAGGCATATGTACAAGTCCATTTTATCTTCTTTACACTATGTAATTCACTTATTCTACATTCCATAACTTTTTCAATTAGTGCTTTGAATGGAACTACAGAGAGCTTTAAATGCGCTGATGTCAGAAATTCCCAGGACTCTGGTTATGTGTGCAGTTAAATCCAACTATTTGTGACTCCATTTGGGATTTTCTTGGAAGAGATACTGGAATGGTTTGGTCATTTTCTTCTCCAGCTCATTTTACAGATGAGGAACTTAGATAAACAGGGGTGAGTGACTTGTCCAGGTTCACACAGATAGTTAAGTGTTTAAGGCCAGATTTGTGGAGTTCTTGAGTCCACACCTGGTGCTCTATCCACTGTGCTATCTAACTGCCTAGAAGAACTCCAGATGAAACAAAAACCAAAAAGTACAAAGCTATTATTAATTCTTCCAGGGATTTTCTTTTGCCTCTTTTTGTTTTCTTAGCTCTTACCACTGTACTAGCCATTTAGTAGTCACTTAGAAGATTTATTGATTGATTGATTGCTATTGATTGCCTATATCTCTTAGTCTTTCATCAGATTTTCCAGTGACTTTGTTCCTCACTGACCAAGTTACTGTTCTGACTAGGTAGGGAAATAATTCTGAATTGATTTACATAATCAGTAACCAGTTATTTTTTCTATTTCTTAAGATAATGTAAATTTTATTTTTAATGATATGGCTCCAAATTTATGAAGTTATTTTTAAATTTTCATTTCAAAGAAATTCATGATATATAAATAAGCATAATCTTAATAATTTTTGTATTGATGACATTTTTTGGTCAGAAGGTATATTTTCCCAAAGTTCTTGCTGTCTTCCTTTGTAATAACATTCAGAATTTAATTCACCAAAATCTTTGTTAAAATGTTTGGAGGCATAATACCAGTTCTATCTAGGAATTTTCTTCTTAATTCTCTGAATAGATTGTTAACACAAAGCTAATTTATTAATATATACACAGTGAATCCTGAAAGATGAAATGAGCAAATGTCCCATAAAGATGTATCTTGTTACCTTTGGGAGCACAAGGAAACCAATTCTTTAAATTTCTTGATTCACCCATCAGAGGTGAATCTATGAGTCATCCATCAATAAACTTTCAATTTCTTTTTTTAAAAATTCTTCCAGTTTGAACCTGGCTTCCCTGCCCTTGATTGATAGATGTTTTACAATAGATTGATCCTTCATGGAACAACTGGAGAAAAAAAATATATCCAAGATATGATGAAAGCACAGACTTTACAAGTGATGGATGATTGCTAATGCCTGAAAATGCCCAGTTGTCATCTAGTCAGTGGTGGCACAGCAAGGAAGGTTGGAAGAAGGGAATGGGTCAAAGCTTAGCAGAAGCAGGCAATAATGACCCAGAGGAATCTAACAGCAGTAAAGTTTCAAGTAGGTAAACAGTGATCACCATGGAGGTTTGTCAGTGAGCACCTACTATCAAGTGGTCAGAAATGGAGTAAGAGCATCACACAATACATTTACTTGGGTGAGCAAGAAATTAGAGTTTAGGATGGAACTCTAGTTGGTAGAGAAATTGGGACAAGATTGACTCCAGTCCCACAGTGACCAATTACTAGGAAGCTAGACTACCAAGTAGGGGGCTTGATCCCAACATACACAACAAACCTTAGTTCCTGGAACTGAACCAACAATAAGACACACACATTGCCAAACAAACAACCGATGCATATACTTCCCTTTCTCAGAGGGGTCCCAAAAACTGGGGCACGGATAAGCTAGCAGGTGAGGTCAAAATGAGAGCTCAAAGTAGAAATATTATAAACACTGAACCAACATGATCATTATGCTAGCTGCCCTTGGTTTTCAATCTACAACTGGCAGACCACTAGTAGCCAGAAGAGAATCATATGAGTAGTGTGTAAGTAGGGTCATTGAGCTTTTTAAAATCACATCCCACAACAGACTTGCAAGTTTCACCTGCTTCTCCTTATCACCTTTCCTATGATTTCCCCCCACTTGTTCCACATTAGCCTATCTGCCCCACTCATGAAACTATTTCTTGTAATATCCCTTACTCACCAAACTTATCTCTCAGGGAAAGCATAGATGTAACAATCCCCTAACTTTCTCTTCTTTACAACTCATGTATTTTCTCAGGCAATACATATAGACACTTTCTTTTTACTCCTTTCTATTTCTCTCTCTTTCCTAATTCAAACATAGTTAACTCAGAAATAGCTCTTTTTTCCTCTTTCTTCCTCAAGCCCCATCTTCACTATATTTTATGCTTATAATACAGCAGTATTAAGCAAAAGGAATATCTCCAACCTATTATTATTGTGTTTTGTTTTATTTTAACTAATAAATAGTAGGACATCAAGCAAATTTGCTACCCACATAATGAAAAAGTCATACTTTAAGGTATTATTGGTTTGATGGTACAACGCAGAGGTAATGTGGCAGAATGGTAATAATATCAGATTTGGAACTTTAAGGCCATCTATTTAGTCCAATCCTCTCATTTAGGGAGGGAGGCAGTAATAGAAATCTATCTTATCTTTTTTATAAAGCTTTTTCTTTTCTTTTTTTTTTCTTTCTCTTCTACCATCCTTCTTTATTAAAGCTTTTTATTTGCAAAACATATGCATGGGTAATTTTTCAACATTGATCCTTGCAAAGCTTTCTGTAACAAATTTTTCCCTCCTTACCCCCATCCCCTTCCCTAGATGGCAGGAAGTCTAATACATTTTAATTATGTTAAAATATATGACAAATTGAATATATGTATACATATTTCTACAGGTTATCTTGATGTATAAGAAAAATCATATCTACAAAAAAAAAACCTGAGAAGGAAAACAAAATGCGAGCAAACATCAATAGAGAGCATGAAAATGTTATATTGTGGTCCATACTCAGATCCCACAGGCCTCTCCCTGGGTCTATATGGCTTTCTTCATCACTGAACAACTGGAACTGGTTTGAAACATCTCATTGTTGAAGAGAACCATGTCCATCAGAATTGATCATCATATAGTATTGTTGTTGCCGTGTATAATGATCTCCTGGTTCTGCTGACTTCACTCAGCATCAGTTCATGCAAGTCTCTCCAGGCCTCTCTGAAATCATCCTACTGGTCGCTTCTTATGGAACATTTATATACCATGACTTATTCAGCCATTCTCCAATTGATGGGCATCCACTCAGTTTCCAGTTTCTTGCCACTACAAAAAGGGCTGCCACAAACATTCTTGCACATGTGGGGCCTTTTCCTTCCTTTATGATTTCTTGGGGATATAAGCCCAATAGAAACACTACTGGGTCAAAGGGTATGCAGAGTTTGAAAGCTTTTTGAGCATAGTTCCAAATTGCTCTCCAGAATGCCTGGATCCATTCACAGTTCCACCAACAATGTATCAGTGTCCCAGTTTCTCCACATCCCCTCCAACATTCGTCATTATCTTTTCCTGTCATCTTAGCCAATCTGATAGGTGTGTAGTGGTACCTCAGAGTTGTCTTAATTTGCATTTCTTTGATCAATAGTGATTTGGAACAACTTTTCATATGACTAGAAATAGTTTTAATTTCATCATCTGAAAATTGTCTGTTCATATCCTTTGACCATTTATCAATTGGAGAATGGCTTGAATTCTTATAAATATGAGACAATTCTCTATATATTTTAGAAATGAGGCCTTTATCAGAACCTTCAAATGTACAGATGATTTCCCAATTTATTGCTTCCCTCCTAATCTTGTCTGAATTAGTTTTGTTTGTACAAAAACTTTTTAACTTAATATAATCAAAATTATCTATCTACTGTTCAATTAAGAGTTCCAGTTCTTCTTTGGAAACAAATTCCTTCCTTCTTCACAAGTCTGAGAGGTAAACTATCCTATGTTCCTCTAATTTGCTTATAATATAACTCTTTATGTCTAAATCATGAGCCCATTTAGATCTTATTTTGGTATGTGGTGTTAGGTGTGGGTCAAGCCCTAATTTCTTCCACAGTAGTTTCCAATTTTCCCAGCAGTTTTTGTCAAATAGTGAGTACTTATCCCAAAAGCTGGGGTCTTTGGGTTTGTCAAACAGTAGATTGCTATAGTTATTGCCTAGTTTGTCCTGTGATGCTATCTTATTCCACTTATTCCACTCTATTTCTTAACCAGTACCAAATGGTTTTGATGACTGCTGCTTTATAATGTGGCACAGCAAGGCCACCCTCATCAGCCTTTTTTTTTCATTAATTCCCTTGAATTCTTGACCTTTTGTTCTTCCAGATGAACTTTGCTACTATTTTTTCTAGATCTGTAAAATAATTTCTTGGGAGTTTGATTGGTATAGCTCTAAATAAATTAATTAATTTAGGTAGTATTGTCATTTCTATTATATTCACTTGGCCTACCCATGAGCACTTGATATTTTTCCAACTTATTAGGTCTGACTTTATTTGTGTGGAAAGTGTTTTGTAGTTTAGTTCATATAGTTCCTGACTTTCCCTTGGCAGATAGATTCCCAAATATTTTATACTATCGACAATTATTTTGAATGGAATTTCTTTTTGTATCTCTTGCTGCTAAACTTTGTTGGTAATATATAAAAATGCTGATAATTTATGTGGATTTATTTTGTATCCTGCAACTTTGCTAAAGTTGTGAATTGTTTCTAGAAGTTTTTTAGTTGATTTTCTAGGGTTCTCTAAGTATACCATCATATCATCTGCAAAGAGTAATAATTTGGTTTCCTCATGACCTACTCAAATTCCTTTAATCTCTTTTTCTTCTCTTACAATACAATATTAAATAGTAAAGGTAACAGTGGGCAGCCTTGTTTCGCTCCTGATCTTATTGGGAATGGTTCTAATTTGTCCCCATTACATATGGTGCTTGCTGATGGTTTTAAATAGATGCTACTGATCATTTTAAGGAAAAGCCCTATGTTCTCTATTGCTTTTAATAGGAATGGGTGTTGGATTTTATCAAATAGTTTTCAACATTCACCCTTGAAAAACCTTGTTTTCCAAATTTTTTTCTCTCTCCTTTCCCTCCACCCCCTTCCCTAGATATCAAGTAATCCAATATATGTTAAACATGTGCAATTCTTATATATATATATATATATATGTATATATATATATATATATATATATTTCTACAATGATCATGCTGCACAAGAAAAATCAGATCAAAAAGGGAAAAAAATGAGAAAGAAAACAAAATGCAAGCAAACAACTACAAAAAGAATGAAAATGCTATGTTGTGATCCACATTCAGTTCCCATAGTCTTTGGGTACAGATGGCTCTCTCCATCACAAGGCCATTGGAACTGGCCTGAATCACCCCGCTGTTGAAAAAAGCCACGTCCATCAGAATTGATCATCATATAATCTTGTTGTTTCCATGTACAATGATCTCCTGGCTCTACTCACTTCACTTAGCATCAGTTCCTCTAAGTCTCTCCAAGCCTCTCTGAAATCATTCTGCCGATCTTTTCTTATAGAACAATAATATTCTATAACATTCATATACCATAACTTATTCAACCATTCCCCAACTGATGGGCAGCCACTCAGTTCCCCATTCCTTGCCACTACAAAAAGGACTGCTGCAAACATTTTTGCACATATGGGTTCTTTTCCCTTTTTTATGATTTTTTTGGGATACAGGTCTAATAGCAACACTGCTGGATCAAAGGATATATACAGTTTGATAACCCTTTGAGCATAGTTCCAAATTGCTCTCCAGAATGTCTGGATCAGTTCACAACTCCACTAATAATGTAGTAGTGTTCCAGTTGTCCCACATCCCCTCCAACATTTATAATTATCTTTTTCTGTCATCTTAGCCAATCTGAGAGGTGTGTACTGGTACCTCAAAGTTGTCTTACTTTGCATTTTTCTGATCAATAGTCATTAGAGGATTTTTTCATATGACTATAAATGGCTTTAATTTCTTCACATGAAAATTGTCTATTCATATTCTTTGACTATTAATTGGAGAATGGTTTGAATTCTTAAAAATTTGAGTCACTTCTCTATATACTTTGAAAATGAAGTCTTTAACGGAACCCTTAGATGTAAAAAAAAAAAAAAATCCCAGTTTACTGCTTTCCTTCTAATCTTGTCTCCATTCAACCCTCTCATTTTATGAAGACAGCTAGATGGCTCAGTAGAGTACTGGACTTTGAATTTGGAAGACCTCAGTTCAGATTTTACCCTAGACATTTGCTAACTCTAAGTTATGTAAGCTGGGCAAGTCACATAAGTTTATTTACCTCAACTTCCTCATCTGCAAAATGATCCAGAGAAGGAAATGGCAAAACATTTCAGTATCTTTGCCAAGAAAACCCCAAATGGGATCACACGGAATGAAAAAAAAAAAAAAAACCCTGCATTTTACATGGGATGATACTGAGTCCAGAGAGGCAATGTAAACATACAGATAATAAGTGATAGACATAAAATTTAAATTCAGTGCTCCTCTGCTTCTAAAATCTATAAGTCTGAAAGTGAAATTAATCATGATGAAAAGCCCATCTTCCTCTGAAGCTCATTAACATGAAAAATGCAATTGTGTTCAGAATTTCCACAAAAGTCTCCATCTCCCTCTTTTCATGTCTGCTAACTAATCCTGCACAGGCAGTCAAAATCAATTAAAAAGTAGTTCCACTGAACATAAATAAATGATATTCTATGACTTACTGGCAAAGTTAATGGATGAAAGGGGACTATAAAGTAGCAAAATTCTTGGTAGATGGCCAGTTGTATTACTTGATATTCAAGGCATGTCTGAGGCCAAACAACTTAGCCAAAAACTGGAATTAAAATGGGATGCATTGATTGGTAAATAGTTGAAAAAAATATTGCATAGGAACAGAAAATGATATTTTTATTATGCCTTAAAAATGACAAATTTTGACAAAAACTCCCGGGAAAATTGGAAACTAGTAAGGAAGAAACTAGGCATTGATCCACACCTAACACCATATACCAAAATAAGATCGAAATGGATTCATGATCTAGACATAAAGAATGATATTATAAACAAATTAGAACAATGTAGGATGGTTTACCTCTCAGACCTGTGGAGGAGGAAGGAATTTGTGACCAAAGAAGAACTAGAGATAATCATTAATCACAAAATAGATAAGTTTGGCTATATCAAGTTAAAAAGTTTTTGTACAAACAAAATGAATGTAGACAAGATTAGAAGGGAAGCAATAAACTGGGAAAACATTTTTACATTCAAAGATTCTGATAAAGGCCTCACTTCTAAAATATATAGAGAATTGACTCAAATATATAAGAATTCAAGCCATTCTCCAATTGATAAATGGTCAAAAGATATGAACAATTTTCAGATGAAGAAATTGAAACTATTTCTAGTCACATGAAAAGGTGCTCCAAATCACTATTGATCAGAGAAATGCAAATTAAGACAGCTCTGAGATACTACTACACACCTGTCAGATTGGCTAAGATGACAGGAAAAGATAATGACAGATGTTGGAGGGGATATGGGAAAACTGGTTCACTGATACATTGTTGGTGGAACTGTGAACGGATCCAACCATTCTGGAGAGCAATCTGGAACTATGCTCAAAAATTATCAAACTGTGCATACCATTTGACCCAGAAGTGTTTCTACTGGGCCTATATCCCAAAGAGACCTTAAAGGAGGGAAAGGGACCCACATGTGCAAAAATGTTTGTGGCAGCCCTTTTTTAGTGGCAAGAAACTGGAAACTGAGTGGATGCCCATCAATTGGAGAATGGCTGAATAAGTTATGGTATATGAATGTTATGGAATATTATTGTTCTGTAAGAAGCTACCAGTAGGATGATTTCAGAGAGGCCTGGAGAGACTTGCATGAACTGATGCTGAGTGAAATCAGCAGAACCAGGAGAACATTATACACAGCAACAAGACTATACGATGATCAATTTTGATAGACATGGTTCTCTTCAACAATGATGTGATTCAAACCAGTTCCTATTGTTCAGTGATGAAGATAGTCATATACATCCAGAGAGAGGTCTGTGGGAACTGAGTGTGAACCACAAGGCAGCATTTTAACGCTTTCTGTGAATATTTCTTTGCATTTTGTTTTCCTTTTTAGGTTGTTTTTTTTTTTTCTCTCTTTCTAGATCTGATTTTTCTTGTGCAGTAAGATAACTGTATAGATATGTACACATATATTGGATTTGTCATATAATTTAACATATTTAACATGTATTAGATTACCTGTCATCTAGGGGTGGGGGTGGGGGGAAGGAGGGGAAAAGCTTGGAACAAAAAAAAAAGTTTTACAAAGGTCAATGTAGAAAAATCACTCATGTTCTGTAAATAAAAAACTTTTAATTAAAAAAAATGACAAATTTGAGGAAATCAAAGAAATATGGTAAGATATGCATGAAGTGATATAGAGTGAAGAAAACATAAGCTGATACATTTAGGACTGAAGGGGTCATGAAACACAAGTCTCTACCTACCAATGAGTGAACTGAGGACCAGAAAATTAATTCTCCTAATATTACACAAGGAGTAAATAGCAGAGTCCAAATCTAGCATATGAAAAATAATGAAAATAGCTAATGTTTATATTGCACTATGTGAGCTTCACAGCAATGTTGGGAGGTAATAGCTGTTTTTAACCCCCATTTTACAGATGAGTAAATTGAGGCAAAGATTAAGGGACTTACCCCAAATTACATTATGTCTGAGTGGGATTTGAACTCTGATTTGTAGACACAATGTAAACAAATCCATGCAGACCTGATCACTCTGTTCAATGCTTTTGTTGAGGGAAAAGGGGGCAGAATTAATGAGAAATAAATGTGTTGGTAAAAATCAAGCATCAATAAAACTTTAATAAAAAGAAGTAAGCTTGGACAGTCATGATTTATCATATAATAAATTACTTCCTTGAAATAAAGAAATTGACAGCCCTGAAGTCAGAAGGGCCTGAGTTCAAATCTGGATCAGACACTTACCACTTCCTAGCTGTGTGATCCTAGGCAAGTCACTTAACCCCAATTGCCTCAACAACAAAAAAGAAAAAGAAAAGAAAAGAAAAGAAAAAAATTTAAAAATTGAACATCTAATATATGTGGGTATGACTATACATCTAGAATGTTTTTCCTACCCACCTCTCCCTTCTACATTCCCTGGCTTCCTTCAAATCTTGACTAAAATATCATTTCTACAAGAAGCCTTTCTTGTCTACCCCCATTCCTCCCCCAACGCAAGTGCCTTGCCTTCCATCTGAGAGTATCTCCAGTTTATCATCTCTATATTTTATAAGAACAAGGTTCTTTGCAAGTAGTTTTCTCAATTAAATCATGAATTCATTAACAACAGGGACTGTTTTTGTCTTTCTTTGTAGAAAATTAACACAGTGTCTAGCAAATAGTAAGTGCATAATAAATGTTTGTTGACTGACAGACTGTGCATATTAAACAGTTTTAACAACTTACAAGGTAACTTTAGAGGCAACTGTGAAAGTGTTGCTGTCTGCAGTACATCCCATATCCCTGACTTCACTTGTCACTAAACACTATAGAGAAATTTACTTCCTAAGAATATTTCATTCCAAGTCTCATTCATCTAAGAAGTAAAGAAAGAAATGTTACTAATATAACCAGTTAGAGGTTGTGATCTAATAATTTCTACAAATCAAATAATCTGCTCATCTCAGGCAATTTTTTTTAGCATATCTACTTTTTAAGAATGTCTCAAATGTTTCTCTATGTTGAAAATCTATCTTTTTTTATTTGATGGTTAAAGTCAATTTATAGGATATGTCATTTAGAGTTTCTGTGCTTTTCAAAAATATATTGGTCAGTCATTTCATCTCTAAGATGTCATTTGGGGTTTTCTTAGCAAAGATACTGGAACAATTTGCCATTTCCTTTTCCAGCTCATTTTACAAATGAGGAAACTGAGTGAAAAGGGGTTAAGTTACTTGCCCAGATATACTCAGCTAGTAAGTGTCTAATGCAGGAAGATGCCCAGCTAAGCTCTCTATCTACAATGCCATCTAGATGCCCTTTTGAATATATTATTTTATCCCTTTCTCCAATTTCTTTTCACTGGAATTCTGGAATTTGAAGCACATGTTTTCTTTTCAGGTGGTGATCACTAAATTCTCTTAATTGATAGTATATTGTTAATATTCAGAAGGTCCGAATGCTTTAGCTTTGTTATTTTCTGCATTGTAATTTTTTTTTTAAGAAGCGTATCATTTTTTCTAGAAAACCCATGATCCTTAAATTTTCTCTAAACAATTTTGAACTTCTAGTCAGTTACATTGTATAGAGTTTATGGGTTCTTTTAACATTGTTGCCTTTTGCTTCTCTTCTGCCAAATTTTCCTCCACTTCAATATTTTTGCATTCCTAATCTACCAATTTCTCACTTCTTCTTGAGAGAGATTTTCCATCGTGGATTCAATCTTTTCTACACTGCTAATCGAGTTTTTAAAATTCTTCATTTGTAGTCATTTTTAAACCCTGAATTGGCTTTTGATACTTATTATGAATTATCTGAAAATGACAAAGCCAAAGAAGTAATTATTCCATGTAATGGACAGTCTGATTGAAAGAGACAAGGAGCTCACGTGGAGTCAAATGGAGAAATCAGCGGAAGAAACAAAGGGATAAAACTGGACTTCTGAGACTGAATAATTAACTCAGGGTTCACAGGCCTACATTCACCATTACTTTGCAAAAGGCATCTAAAGGGAGTCTGGGGAATAGACGGAAGTCAAAACAAACACTGAGGAGAGAGGAAGTGTGGAGGCCGAAGCTCAAAATAACATTCCTAAATGCTACTGCTGCTCCTGAAAGCACTGTTAAAGCTGAGCAGGCAGGGAGACGACAAGACTTGAAAGCTATTCCCAAAGGATGTAAGCTTGTGAGTTAGAGGATGTCAAATGTCACAGAAATAACAAAAAGAAAAAACAACAAATGACTAGCTTCTTGAAAGTGGGATTCTGCCTTTGGACACAAGAGTAGTGATGAAGAAAAAAGAGGGCCATTGAAAAGCTTTTTTAAAAATGCGCAGAAGAGAATAGACAGAAGTTCAGAAGGAAGCACTGACAAGAAGGGCAGTTTTGAAAATAATTATGTGAAATGTATTATATACTATTTAAAATAATGAAATCAAAATGCATGGGTTCATTGAGAATTCCTTTTGTGTTATTCTGTGTGTATTAAAAATGTCCTTTTGGGTGGTTAAGTTCAAATTTAAGAAATAAAGCTTTTAAAAACTCACTATTTCAATTATTATTAGCTCCTAAAACCATCGCCTAACATCATCTGACAGCTAAAAGCAGAGACAAAGATACCGTGTTTGGTGAAATGTGATTTGTGAGCTAAGTAGAATAAATAAATCCGTCTTTAAAAATATGCCCTTGAGCTCAATTATTTGGAGGTCTGTATACTTAAGGCTATACAAGAAAAAGCAGAAGAAATGTCATTTTCTCTAGAATATGATTAATGGTTTGAAAATCATGAGAAAATGGGAAATAAAACACAAAGCTGACATCCAAGGGTATTTTTTTAAGAACTGGAGGTCATTGTGGAAGGATGGTAATGGAGAAAACCCTGCAACCAGAAGGTGTTGATATGACCTGAAAAATAACTGCCTTTAGACACACCCTGATCTAATTTGTGTATGCAAATCAAGGTGACTTGCTGGGAGGCCTTTTGTAAAATGAGGCCAGATTTGCAAATACAGGCTTTAGTTGCTCTCCTGCTAAGACAGGGCCTCAGGGGACTGAGCCAGATCAGCCAGACAGGCAGGGAATTCTGGATCCTCACAACAACCAAGCAAAGTGCTTATTAGCATTCCATTTTAGATTGATCAGTTAGCTACCTGCACTTGTCTTGCACTACCAGGATGCTTCATCCATGGTAACACTACTAGAGCCTTAATTCCCTGGACCAATCAGATTTTAGGAATAGCTCCTTGACTTTTAGGGAAAGGACCACCCTAATCTATATTAAGTGAGGAACCTTGATGGATATCTTACTGTCTTACTAACAAAACAAAACAAAAACAAAAACAAAAAAAAGACTGAAAATTTATGAACAAAAGAATAACATGCTCAGATTAATTCGTAATAAAGATCTCTTAAATGTTCCATGATCATGAGAGTTTTCTGTTTATGTATACTCTCTCAACTAACAGTGGAGTAACACATGAAAGAATGTACTCTTGCAGAGATGGGATGAATTTGTCTTTCTATACTATTTGAGAAGATTTCTTTTGCTTTGAACTAATATGTCCTTTCTGGTTTGCTAATAAAAGTCAACATAGGTGAGAGCTCATGAGTTATAGTTTCAAGAGTTGCTTTTCCACAGAGTGCCCAAAGTACCTCTTCTGGAAACTCACATGAAGGAGGGAGATACAAAAACTATATTTAACAAATAGAAATTAAATATTATGTTGACATTAAAGAGATAAAACTATGAGAATATTGGACTTGCTTCTGAAATCTAGAGTAGAAATAATGCCTATGTGTTTATAGATTTAGAACTAGAAATCATCTTGGAAATAGATTATCTAATCCAATCTTGAATTTTCCAAACAAGGAAACAGACTGGAGAGATTAAATGACTTATCCCATTTCACAAAGTAGTAAAACTGAGATTCAAACCTAAATCTTCTAATGCTACATTCTCCCAATCAGACCTCCAGCTCCCTCTGTGGGGACACATGGAATAGTGAGACCTCTCTACATTTAACCAGCTAGAGCTTCTTCCTTATTGCTATCTTCCTGCAATTAACATGTACCAGCGCCTTCTCACTGTTTCTCCTCTCTCTCCAAAAAACCATAATGTCCCAAAAATTATGACTTCTGGAAAAGACAAGGCAATCAATTGCCATATGGTTTCACATCCCATACCAGTGACTTCACCCTTTCTTAGACATTACTCTTCTATACAGGGGTTTCAAAAAGTTTGGTTCCATTTAAAGCTTTAATAACTTATTTAAAAGTTGTGTTTTGATAGCTTAAAATGGCACTAAGACTTCTGGAATATTCTGTATATGCGTTGTTTCCTCCTGTTAAAATGTAAGCTCCTTGAAGGTAGGAACTATTTCTCTTTTTTATTTTTATTTCCAGAACTTAGTGCAGTGCCTAGCATGTTAGTTGTTGTTTAGTCTTGTTAGTCATGTCCAGCTCTTCATGATCCTGTGGATATCTGCCCATAGAATTTTCTTGGCAGAGAGATATTAAAATAGTTTGCCATTACTTTTTTTTCTTCTTTTTGTTTTTATTAAAGCTTTTTATTCACAAAACATATGTATGGGTAATTTTTCAACATTGACCCTTTGCAAAGCTTTCTGTTACAAATTTTTCCTCCCTATCCCTCACCCCATGTATTGGCAGGAAGTCCAATACATGTTAACCATGTCAAAATACTTGACAAATCAGCCATTCCTTTTTCATTGGCAAACAGAGTTTAAATAATTTGCCCAAAATCCCACAGCTAGGAAGTTTTTGAGGTTGTATATGAACTCAGGTCATCCTGACTCCAAGCCCATAGCTACTCTCTAGCTGCCTCACCTAGTATGTAGTAAGTACTTGATAAATCCTCTTTTGTACATTCATTCATTGGAACTACAAATGCAGCACTTTTTTTTTCCCCACTGTACTGAGCTGTTTCTAATGCTCCAAAATGAAGCCAGGATTAAAACGTTAAAAAACATGGCAGATGCCAAAGTGTGTGGGTGTATTTATTTGAACAGAGGGAGACAATTTTCCCCTGTGACAAAGAATCATGGAATCTTAGAATGAGCATGACTCAGATCAAATCCACAAAGTTTGAATTGTGTTTTATTTTTCATCTTTTAGCAGAAATTATTCGTTGTCTGTGCCCAGTACTGTTGAAGTCAGTTTTCTCATTGGTGAAAAGAATCTAAATGAAGTTTTTGGCAGTTTCTGTAATTTTAAATTGTTCCAACAAGGATTTTGCATTGGTAATATGTTCTGTCTTGTCATTCTCTTGACAACTAAGTATGAATAGATAAAGTTTTCTAAAAGGGCATATTAGTTGCAAATGTGGAATCTTTTTATTCAGTTACCTCTGCTAAGCCCTATTTCAGTGTCAATCTAATTCGTGATTCGGAGGTGACTCTGGGTTCTCAAACATTATGCAAGTAGAGCACAAGTTCTAGCTAATTAATGCCAAAGTAGGAGGGGCCAGCTGACAATTTGTGTTTTTTTTATCTAGACACCAGTGTGGCAAGTCTGGAAATGCTCACAATCATGGTCAAGATACATAATGACCTAGAACTCAGTTTCCTCATCTCTAAAATGGATATAATATCTAAAGGATAGATATAAATATACAAATCCATATATAGATAATGTATATAATACATATATGAAGTGCTTTCCAGACTTTCAAATTCTATGTAAAAGTTAGTTCTTATCATCATTATCACCAGAGGGAAATAAACTGGGACATAAACTCATGAAGACTATCTACTAATGTCATAATGCAAAGAGGGACTTGTCTCACTTTTAAATGTACATCCTCAGAATCCAGGACAATTCCTGGTACAAAATAGGCACTTGTTGTTCAACCACATCCAATTCTTCATGACCCCATTTTGGGTTTTCTTGGCAAAGATCCTGAAGTGGTTTCCTTCTTCCAACTCATTTTACAGCTGAGTAAACTGAGGCAAATAGGATTAAGTGACTTGCCCGGGGTCACACAGCTAGTAAGTGTCTGAGGCTAGATTTGAACTCAGGTCCTCCTAACTTTAGACCTGGCTTTCTATGTACCACCTCACTCCCCCACAGGTATTTTTAATAAATGCTTGTGAATTGATCAGTTCATTGTTTGATAAATAGAGATCTTTATCTTTTCCTTCCCATATGTTTTGGTAGCTATTTCACCTTTAAAATTTGTTACTCTTTGGTTGGAAATTGAGTAGATACCCATCAATTGGGGAATGGCTAAATAGGATGTGGTATTTAAATGTAATGGAATACTATTGCTTTATCAGAGATTATGAACAGTTTGATTTCAGAAAATCCTGGAAAGACTTACATGAACTGATGCTGAGTAAAGTGAGCAGAAGCAGGAGAATACAGCAAGACTGTGTGATAATCAATTATGATAGACTTAGCTCTTCTCAGCAGTACAGTTATCCAAGACAATTATAATAGACTTGGGATGGAAAATGCCATCCGCATCCAAAGAGAGAACTATAGATACTGAATGTGGATCAAAGCATATTATTTTTACTTTTTTTTTCCTTTCTTGTAGTTTTTCCCCTTGTTTTGATTTCTCTTTCACAACATGACTAATATGGAAATTACTACATCATATTGCTTGTTTTGAGGAGGAGAGAGGGAAGCAAAGGGAGGGAGAAAAAAATTGGAACTCTAAATCTTACAAAAATGAATGTTGAAAACTATCTTTACATGTAATTGGAAAGAATAAAATATTATTAAGTGAAAAAAACCTTTTTTTTTCTTCTTTGGACATGCAGCATATCATAAGTTACAGATGCATTACCAATTGAATCCATGAAAGGAGTTTCCATGCTGAATATTAACTTTTAGTTATGAAATCGCAAATCTGGACCCAAGGAACAAAAGCATTCATTATATAGGCAAGCATTTCAAAATGTTAAACCTCATTTAAAACAGATGGAGGTTCCTATAGTCTTCCAATCATTTTTGAAAATGTAAATTTTCTGTAATAAGGATTCAAATATACAAATTTTCACAGCTATTTCTCTTCTCCTTTTGTCTCTAACTCATCTGTAAGCCATGAGTTAAAAGTCCTTCCTGTCTAAAATCCCAGGTTTCAATGACAGAGAGTGCTGTGGGAGGAGGGGTGATTTTCTCAACCACTGATTTGCCTGCTTTTCTGGGACATGGAGGTAATGGGGTGAAGAATCGGGGTCATTCAAGAGTCAAAGTCAATACTAATATGGCTAGCTCAAGCAAATCTGTGCTCATCTAATCTGCATAATTTTTCATTTCATTGTCTACTAATTTTCTTTTTAAAAGCAAAACATATTGTGTAGCAAAGTGAAAGTGGTTAGCAGTTCTTTTTTGCTTATGAAGTTCTGGAACATTAGGAAGAATGTTCGACATTTATCAAATATAGATGTTAAGTCATCCATGATAATGCTCAAATTCTCCACATCTTAACATCTTAATTTACTCTATTGTGGCTTTGGGCACTGCTCGGAAGGATAAAGTTGATTAGAAGTATGTTGAAATTAAAACATCATATGATATTTTTTAAAATGTTTAATGTTATCTTTTTTCAAGCTTATAAAAATGATTTTGGTATAAAGCAAAGCACAGGCTAAATATCATTTTAGAAAGAAAAAGTAGACCAAAAAGCAAAAATCTTTGATGCTGGGCCTATGCCTGATGATACACAAGTTCAAACTAATATTCTTGTTTTAGCCCCCAGACCAGATGGACCAAATTGCTCTGCTTAGTAATGAGATAGATTTATTGCAAGGAGATGCAGGGGGAATTTGAAGCACTCAGCAGTTCTCTCTGAGATGCTGAGGAAAGCTCTGTTTCACAGCCCTTTTAAAATCATTAGTCATAAACATGCTTCTAGGTGTGGGATAAGGCATATTTTGTTAGTTGGCCAATGGGATGCTTTGTTTTGAATTACATATTGTGCAATTTTGTGACTTGGTGGGGGGGGGCTTTTCTTGTCAATATACTGGAAAGGTTTTTGCCATTTCCTTCTCCAGATTATTTTACAGATGAGGAAACAGAGGCAAACACGGTTAAAATCAACTAGTAAGTGTCTGAGGCTGGATTGGAACTCATGGGAATGAGTCTTTCTGATTGCAAACCCAGGACTCCATCCACTGCACCACCTAGATGTCCTAGGTTAGCTGTATTTTGTTTCAAGAGGGCCTGGGAGGAGGCAATTTATAGAGCCCTTTAAGGCTTGCAAGCTGCTTTGTACAGATTATCTCATTTGATTCTCACAACAAAATTCCAAAAACAGTGCTATTATTATTCCCATATTTCAGGTGAGGAAATGAATAATAACAATATTAATTACCAATAGTATTTTTAGGTGTTTATATATTTATGTGGTATTGGCCCATATTTCAGGTGAGGAAATAAATAATAACAATATTAATCATCAACAGTATTTATGGGTTTTTATATATTTATATAGAGTTTAAATGATTACAAAGTAAGGTACCTCAATATATTACCTCAATTTATCCTCACAACAATGCTGTGATATAGGTGCTGTTATTATTTCTATCTTACAGATAAGTAAATGGAGGCTGAGGTAATACATGCCTAGGGTTATGGAGCAACTTGATGGCACAGTGGATAGTCTGTCTGGAGTCAGGGAGACCTGAGTTCAAATTCAGCCTCAGATAGATCTAACTAGATAGACCATACTATCTATATGACCCTATACAAGTCACTTAAGCTCTATCTCAATTTCCTCTTCTGTAGAATAAAAATAATAATAGTACCTACTTCCCAGGATTGTTATAGGCAAAAAAGGAGATGAGTTTAAAGCTCTTAGCACAGTGGCTAGCAAAATGATAGCTATTATATGTTGTTATTGTAATCTTACAGCTGACAAGTGTCTAAAGTAGTATTTCAGGGCTTCCTGACTCAAGCCCAGCATTCTACCCAGTTTGACATCTAGTTACTTCAAAAGTGACAATAATTTTTAAAAAACAAAAATAAAATGTTTAATTTTTTAAAAAAGAAATTTACAGCATCTAGAAAAGCATAGAATACAGAAAACAATTAAATGTGATATTACACTTATAATAGAAGTCAATAAAGTTCCCATTTAATCTAATAAACATTCTTCTAGCTATTCAGTTATTTCAGTCATGTCTGACTTGTCATGACCCCATCTGGAGTTTTCTTGACAGAGATACTAGAGAGTTTTGACATTTATTTCTTCAGATCATTTGACAGATGAGGAAACTGAGGTAAACAGAGTTAAGTGTCCTGCCCAGGGTCACACAGCTAGTAAGTGTCTGAGGCCAAATTTGAACACAGGAAGATGAGTTGTCCTTATTCTTGATGCTCTCTCCACGGGCCACCTTGATGTACAACAAATATTCTATTTGGGTTTTTTTTAAAAAATAATAGGTAGCCCCCAACTTATTTCTATTCTGATCTAGCGAGTGAACTGAATCAGACTAAATGGAGACCATCAACAACACATATCCTTTATCATTCCTCAATTGATAAAAGGTCAAAAGATATGAACAATTTTCAGATGAAGAACTTAAAGCCATTTCTAGTCATCTGAAAAAAAATGCTCTAAATAACTCTTGATTAGAGAAATGCAAATTAAGACATCTCTGAGATACTACTACACACCTCTCAAATTGGCTAAGATGACAGGAAAAGATCGTGATAAACATTGGAAGGAATGTGGGAAAATTGGAACACATATATTGTTGGTGAAATTGTGAAATGATCCAACCATTTTAGAGAGCAATTTGGAACTATGTCCAAAGGGCTATCAAATTGTGCAGACCCTTGGATCAGGCAGTGTCTCTACTGATTCTGTATACCAAAAAGATCATAAAAGAGGGGAAAGGATCCACATGTAGCAGCCCTTTTTGTAGTGGCAAAAAAACTGGAAACTGAATGGATGCCCATCAGTTGGAGAATGGCTGAATAAGTTATGGGATATGAATGTTATGGAATATTATTGTTCTGTAAGAAGCAATGAGTAGACTGGCTACAGAAAAGATTTAAATGAACTGATGCTAAGTGGAGTGAGCAGAACCAAGAGAACATTGTACATAGCAACAAGATTATGTGATGATCAATTGTGATGGACTTGGCTCTTCCTAACAATGAGGTGATTCCATAACAATAGACTTATAATGGAAGTTCCATCTGCATCCAGAGAGAGAACTATGGAGACTGAATGTGGATCAAAACATAGTATTTTCACCTTTATACTTGTTTATTTGTTTTTGTTTTCTTTCTCATGGTTTTTTTCTCTTTTTGGTCTGATTTTTCTTGCACAACATGACAAATATTGAAATATGTTTAAAAGTGTAGCACATATTTAACTTATAATAGATTGATGTCTTGAGGAGGAGAGAGGTAAGGGAGAAAGAGAAAAAATTTGAAACAAAGTTTTACAAAATTGAATATTGAAAACTATCTTTACCTGTATTTGGAAAAATAAAATACTATTAAGAGGGGAAAAAGATATATTCTTTATGCTCAATTTTTTATGTTTCCCTGCCATAGCTCTAGGAATGGCCAGGGAGCCTTTTTTTTCTTAACTTGACCTGTACTGTCATGAGATAATGACAATTTTTTTTCTACCATTAAAGATCAGTACCAATTTTACAATTTATTTAGCTTAGTTGCTAGAAACACTCAGAGTCTGTCCAAGTGACTTGTCTTAGGGGAGGCAGGGTGGTCATATGACCAGTATGTACTAGAGGGAGAACTTGAATCCAGATCTTTCTGTCTCTATTTTTGTTAGTAGCAGCTATCAAAGTTGGTGGGTTGTTTGATGGGATTTGGGATCAGAGATCCCAACTTAACTCTACTATTTCCTCCTTTTGTGACCTTGGGCAGAGGGCTACCCATGAGAACTTTTGTCACCTTTGTAACCATTACTCCCGAGACTTCTGAGACCTACTATGTCAAGAAAAAAAAAAAAACATATATATATATATATATATATATACATATATATGCTGAGGCAGTTGAGGTTAAGTGACTTGCCTTGGGTCACACAGCTAGGAAGTGTTAAGTGTCTGAGACTAGATTTGAACTCAGGTCCTCCTGACTTCAGGGCTGGTGTTCTATATACTGAGCCATTCAGCTGCCTCAAGAAAGTGATCCTTCAAGTTCCTTCCACATCTAAAAACTATTATCTTTCTAGATCATGCTTGCACCCATGAGGTGATGAAGAGTGGAACATGAATGAAAAATAACTGAACAACATGTGCTATAAATATTTTGGTATGTATAGGAGCTTTCTTTTTATCAGTTACCTCCTTGAATTATCTGCCTAAATCAGGAATCTCTAAGTGAAAAAAAAATATATAGACATTGTAGTCAGCTTCTTTGCATAATTCCAAATTGCTTTCCAAAATGGTTATATTAATTCAATAGTTCCACCAGCATATGTTTATATGCCTATCTTTTCCTAATCCTTCCAACAAGTTTATTCCCATCCTTTGTCGTTTATGTCTATTTGCTGAGTGTGAAGTGAAATCTCAGGATTGTTTTGATGTGTTTTTATTATTATTAGTGATATGAGGCATCCTTTCATATGATTGTTACTAATTTGTAATTATTTTGAAAATATCTATTAAAGATTGACTTTTGTATTTTAGTGCAGTTCTTACATACGTGCATTTATATGCATATATATGTATATATATATATATATATGTATATACACACATACATAAATATTTCTTGTTCAGTGAAAACCTAATTCTGAATAATGGTTTGCACCATAAACTGAGTATTTCTTGGTATTTTCAATGCTCTCTGGACATTCCCTTCTGTTCTTTGACAGTATGACATCATCTCATTTTATTATGTTTGATCAAAACTTTTCCAAATCAATTGCTTTTAAAATATGCTTTTTAGAAACAAATTTGCAATTTGAAGAGCAATTTTATTTTATTATGATAAGGAATATATTTTAAATGTTTAGTTATTATTTTATTACAAAAGATTAAATAGTATCTCTATATGTTTCACCAGAAAGAAATAATTCATTTTTAAAATGTTATTTATTGTATTTTCCCTTTTCAAGTAAACAAAATGAGCTTATGACAATATTGTAAAAATTTTAAATTCAAACATCCTATTGAAAAAACAAATAATTTCATTTTATGAGTAATTTTAATTAGGTTGCATTATGTAAGTGTTGCGATTTATGAGATTGCTGCAATGTGAATTATAATAATGTGATATGTGATTTTGATGTAAATTTTTTACATATTCTTTAAATTTTTATGAGTTCTTTAACAACTATATATCAGGCAAGGTTTTTTTTTTTTTTCCTCTGCATCAATAAAGCTTTCAAGCAATTATTTTAGCTGGCCCATGTTCTTCTCTCTCCTCTCCTTCCCTCATGTCTTCTTTCTCCATTTTTTCCCTCACAAGGAGCCTGAAACTTTATTTTATTTTATTTTTTCACTAAATATAGTATTTTATTCTTTCCAATTGCATGAAAAGATAGTTTTCAAAATTCATTTTTGCAAGATTTTGAGTTCCAATTTTTTTCTCCTGCCCTCCTTCCCTCACCTCTCCCTAAGACAGCAAGCAATCTGGTTTAGGTTACACATGTACAATCAGATTAATCATGAAATTTTCTTTTATTTTATTGTTATTTTCATTGAACTCGACCATATTCTTGGTAACTCTAATATGGAAAGATCATTTAACCTCTCCACTTGTTTCCTCGTCTAAATGCTTTCATTTGTCTGTAAAATGGGATTGCTTATAACATAGAGATATTGTAAGGCTCAAATGAACTAATGTAAAAAAGGGCTTTGCATACTAAAAAGTGCCATATAAATGTCACTTATTATTATTACCTCCATTTGTCACTTGACATTGCAAATGAAGGAAAAGACTAGCTCTTTTAAGTCTTGGGCTGACTCTAATCAGCAAGCTCACTTAGCAGAAATGTTTCTGTCTTCCCTTTGCTTTGTCCCAATGGTCAAGAAATAAATAACTAAAGTTACAGCATAATGGAAATGTAAAGCAAAGGACTTGTATAATTGTCCTTCATGCCTTTTATAACCTCTAGTTTTTAGGACAGAATATAACTGATTCTACCTTTATACTTATTGCTCTTGGTAACAGTGTGGCTACAAGAGTGGATTCCACCTACTCTTGAAGGGAGAAATATCCCACTGTCATCTCACTCACAAACCAATGTTATGAAAAACATCTTTTGTCCTGGATTATCTCTTACTTTTTTTTACTGACCTAGAAAAATGAATCTTTTATTGTACTGTAGAATGTAGGACGTGTAGGGCATATATAAACTCTGAGTTTTACTTTCTTACCCCATGCTTGTATTTCTCTGGTTTCCAGAATTTCCTTGGCTACATCTCCCCTCAGAGTTCTAGAAGTAACCCCAGGAGGATGGGGATCTATTTTCCAAATACTATTCTATTTCTATATTTTCTTTCTTTTTTTTTTAAACTAAAACAATTGGGGTAAAGTGACTTGCCCAGGGTCACACAGCTAGGAAGTGTTAAGTATCTGAGATCAAATTTGAACTCAAGTCCTCCTGACTTTAGGGCTGGTGCCCTATCCATTGCACCCCCTAGCTGCCGTCTATTTCTATATATTCTTATATTATTCCTCACAAGCCTCCATTCAATCTGTTTCTCCCTTGTCAGTCAAATCAGTTATAATTTCCTCAACATCATCTAATATAATATAATCTATAGTATAGCCTCTCATGTAAGATAATATAACCCTTATGTAATTTTTATATCCCTTTGATATCTCCCTGATACCACTAAGTATCAATTCACAATCAATTAGTTTTTATAAAATGATATATACTGAGAAGGTTCTACAAACCCATTTGGTCCCTAAAAGAGAGAAATGAAGCTTAAAGTAGTTGCTGCAAGAATTCTTCTCCCCCCTTTTTGTAGTGGCTACAAACTGGAAAATGAATGGATGTCCATCAATTGGAGAATGGCTGAATAAACTATGGTACATGAATGTTATGGAATTTCATTGTTCTGTAAGAAACAATCAGCAGGATGATTTTAGAGAAGCCTGGAAAAACTTACATGAACTGATGCTAAGTGAAATGAGCAGAACCAGATCACTATACACAACAACATCAATATTATACAATGATCAATTCTGATGAACTTGACTCTTTCCAACAATGAGATGATAAATGCTAGTTCCAATGATCTTATGATAAAGAGAGCCATCCTGAGAGAGGATTGTAGGAACTGAATGTGGATCACAACATAACATTCTTACTCTTTTTGTTGTTGTTCACTTGCATTTTGTTTTTTTATTCATTTATCTTTCTTTTTGATCTGATTTTTCTTGTGCAGCAAGAGAATTGTATAAATATGTTTATACATATTGGATTTAACACATATTTAACATGTATGACATATATTGGATTGCTTGCTATCTAGGAGAGGAAGTGGGGGGAAGGAGGAAAAAATTTAAAACACAAGGCTATTTTTCAATGTTATCAAATTATCTGTGCGTATGTTTTGAAAATAAAAAGCTTTATTTAAAAAAAAAAGAATTTTTACCTCAAAATTTATTTCTGGGTAAGACATAGCTAATGAACAAGCTATTTCCTTGCTACCAGGACTCTTAAACTCAATTACCTGAGGTGTTGGACTGGATCAAGCAGGTTGTCCTGGGGACTTTTAGCTGTAAGGATTGTTGACAAACTTGGCTGTGGATTCTAGTTGCTAGATCAGTGACCTTTCAAATCTCACAAAATTGGGATTTTTTTTTTTCTATTCTGTCTCTTCTATCATTCACTTAAGATCAGGAAAGGAAAAAAAAAACCAACTAACTGGTGTATTACATTCTGCATTTTTTTCCCCCTCTCATCACTTGAACTCCACCAGGGAAAGAGAAACAGCATTCATTTATCTGTGTCTTTTGTATTCACATTCCATTCCAGCTCAGCAGCCAATTAAAAGGCTTTTCTTGAACCATGCAATGAACAGACAGGAGAGAGTCACAGAATGGATTGGGACAGAGATTCCCCATTACTCATTATCAGGCACTTTTAAAAGCAGGCTTAAAAAATTCAGCAAAGGAACACTGAGCCTATTCCAAGGACTGGACCCATATTGGCCTGTCATCCATTACATACATGAATCCAGAAATGTTTACAAACATACCTATTGGAAGGAACTTCCAAGGTCATCTATTTTCAATTTTTAATTTGTATTTTTTGTTACATTTTAAGTTCTGGTCTCCCTCTCTCCCTTCACACACAACATTAGAAAAAGCCATCATATGACATAGATATGTGTGTATATGTATGGATATATAAATGTGTGTGTATGTATGTGTACACATGTGTTTATATGTATGCATGTGTGTACATATAGGTGTGAGGGGATATGTGTGTGTAAAACCATACTTTGTATATTTCTATTTATCAGTTCTTTCTCTGGAGGTGAATAGCATCTTCCTTCTAGGTCCTATGTAGCTGATCTGAATATTTATAATACTCATAATGATTTAGTCCTTAACAGTTATTCTTTGAATAATATTGCTGTTACTGTATACAATGTTCTCTTTGTTCTGTTCATTTTATTCTAAAATCACCCTGCTCATCATTTCTCATAGTATAGAATATTCTATCATAATCACATACCATAATTTGTTTAGCCATTCTCCAAATGATGAGCATTCCCTTAATTTCCAGTTCTTTCCCATCACAAAGAGAGCTACTTTAAATATTTTAGAACAGACCTAATGGTGGTATTGATGGATATACACAGCTTTGTAATCTTTGGGCATAATCCAGGTTGCTCTCCAAAATGTCTAGATCACTACACAGTTCCACCAATAGTGTGTTAGTATCCCAATTTTTCCACATTCCCTTCAACATTTGCCATTTTCTCCTTCTATCATTTTAACCAATTGTAGGTGTGAGATGATATCTCAAAAATGTTTGATTTTTGCATTTCTGTAGTCAAATAGTGATTTAGAGCATTTTTATAATTATAGATAGCTTTAATTTCTTTATCTCTTTGTATCCTTTAACCATTTATCAACTGGGGAATGACTAATATTCTTCTAAATTTGGCAAAGTTCTCTCTATATTTGAAATATGAGACCTTTAACCGAGGAACTGTCTATAAAATTTTTTTCCCTAATTTTCTGCTTCCCTTCTAATCTTGGCTATATTTATTTTATTTTCATAAAACCCTTTTAATTTAATGTAATCAATATTATCTATTTTATATTTTGCAATGCTTTCTATTCCTTGTTTATTGATAAATTCTTTTCTTATCCACAAATCTCATAGGAAACATGTTCCATATTCTAATTTGCTTATGGTATCTTTCATTATATCTAGATCATATGTCCATTTTGACCTTATCTTATTAAATAGCATAAGATATTGGGCTCTACTCAATTTCTGTCAAACTGTTTTCTAGTTTTCCCAACAATATTTTTTAAATAGTGAATTCTTATCCCAAAATCTTAAATCTTTATATTTGTCAAATACAAGATTACTATAATCATATTCTTAACCTTTTTTTCATCCAAATGAATTTCATTATTTTTTCTAGCTCAATAAAATAATTTTTGGTAATATAATTGTAATGGCATTGAATAAATAGATTAATTAGTTTAAGTAAAATTGCATTTCCATTATTTTAATTCTGTCCACTCATAAAGAACTACTATTTCTCCAGTTATTTAAATCTGACTTTATTTGTATAAAAAAAGTTTTACAATTATGTTCCTGTAGTTCCTGGCTTTGTCTTGGTAGAAATATTGCCAGGTATTTTTTGGTTATCTACAGTTATTTTAAGTGGGATATCTCTTCCTATCCTTGCAGGATTTTGTTGGTTAAATACAGAAATGCTGGTGATTTGTATGGGCTTATTTTATATCCTGATACTTTACTAAAATTACTGATTTTTTTCAACTAGCTTTTTAATTGATTCTCTAAGTTTCTCCAAGTATATCACCAAATCATCTGTAAAAAGAGATAGTCTTATTATTTCCATTCTGATTCCTTCAGTTTTATCTTTTCTTATTACTAATGCTAGCATTGCTAATACAATATTGAATAATATTGGTAATAACAAACATGCTGTTTCACTGCTGATCTCACTGAGAAGGCTTCTAGCTTATCCTCATTACAAATAATACTTGCTGATAGTTTTAGGTAGAGAATTTTTTATCATTCTGTACTATTGATAGAATCATATTATGTTTGATATATTTGCTATTGATATAATCAATTATATTAACAGTTTTCATTATTTTAAACTATCCCTGTATTTTTTATATACATTCTGCTTGGCCACAAGTCTTTGTGACATAATATTGTAGTCTCCCTAGCTAGTATTTTATTTAGAATTTTTGCATCCATATTCATTCATGAAATTAGTTTATAATTTTCTTTCTGTTTTTGCTCTTCCTGATTTATATGTTTGATAGGACTCCTTCTTTGTCTATAATCCCAAATAATATAATATTTTCCCCTTCATCTAAGAGTTTTAAAACTTTCCTATAATGGTCCTATGAATGAAATCTTGGGATTTCTCTCAGGTGGTGATGGGTAGATTTTTTTTTCAATTTCCATTTTATCCTCTAGTTTTAAAAGTTCAGAGAAATTTTTCTTGTCAATTTCTTGAAATATAGGGTCTAGACTCTTATTTATCATAACTCTCAGATAGTCCAACAATTCTTCTATTGTCTCTCAATCTATTTTTCAAGTCAGTTGCTTTTCTAATGAGATGTTTTTCTTTCTATTTTTATCATTTTTTTGCTTTTTTATTATTATTTCTTGGTGAATTAATGAAGTGATTATCTTCCCCTCACCAGTTCTAATGTTTAGAGAGATATATTCTTCCTTAAGTTTTTAGATCTCTTTTTCCAATAGGTTTTCATAATTTTCTTGCATTGTTCCTACTTTCCCCCTAATTTTTCCTCATCCTCTCCAATTTATTTTTCAAAGTCTTTTTTTACTTTTTCCAAGAACCCTTTTGGGGAGTGTGATCGTTTGACATTTTTCTTTGAAGCAGAAGTAGCTGTTTTGACTTCTTCCAAGTTTAAACTCAGATCTTCTCTATTATCATAGTAGCTATCTGTAGTTAGATTATTTCTCTTATTCATTTCTTTTTTAAGTGGCTTATTTCTTGACTGTTAACTTTTAACTTTGTATTAGAGTCTTGAGTTGGGATCTAGTCCCAATATGAGGGGGATAAGATCTCATACTTCAAGTTTTTCATGCAGTTATTTTCTGAGCTCTATCTGGGGGTCTGACCTCAGGTACTTTTCTCCAGCCTTGAGCCATGACCAGAGTCCCCAGAAACACTGCCACTGCAAACACTGTCACACCATGCAATCCCTCCTTCCATGGATGCAAACTTCAGCTTATCCCTCTGCCCCAAAACCAAACTTGGGACTTCATTCTCCTGGTGAGTGCCCACAGCCAAGCTCAGAGAGGGCCCACAGAAGGCTTCTATGATGGCACTCATCCAAGTGTGCTTGTTCCGCCTTACCCATAGCCATAGCCATAGCCACAGCCCAGATAGTATCTGGTCTGTGCTCCTGGGCCCTATATTCTGGAGCAAGAGGGTCCTTCAATCTTCTCTCTGATCAGACACTGTTAGTCGGGGGAAATTTCCTGAAGCATCTGTCCCAAGGATTTGTTATATACTGATTCCAGTAGTGTCTGTCCAGAAGTATGTGCACTTCAATCAGATCAAACCAGTGCCAGGGAGATCCAGTCTTAGGGTGGTCAACTGTTTTACTCCAACTTCTAATTATTTCTAACTCCTGAGGACCAGTGTATTTAAGTGACTTTATTTCTAGAACCCAATAATAATAATAATAATAGTGATAGTTGCTCACATTTTGTAGTACTTTGAGATATACAAAAGCATTTTCCTTACAACCTCATTTTATAACAAAGGATACTAAAGCCCCAAAAAGTGAAGACCATAATACAGAGGTAAAATTGACAGATATTAGCAACTTATTGGATATAGGGGGTGAGAGAGAGTAATGAACCAAGGACAACCCCTAGGTTGTGAGCCTATGTGCCTAGGAGGAGGATGAAACCCTGAACAGTAAGAGAAAAGTTTGGAAGGAGTGAAATATCTTGCTTGTTCTAGTGCTCATATCCTTAAAAGAAAATTAAGCATGTCCTTCACTAATATGTGTATATTATCAATCAAGGGACACATAGTAGGTGTGAATATAAGTTCCTTGAAGTGAAGGAACTTTGTATCTCTCCCCAATATTTAGTATAGTACCTAGCAGACACTTAATAAATGCTTATTTAGCTAAACTGAACTGTAATGAATTATAAATACTAATGAGCATTGCTCTCTCCTTCATAAATTAATGGAAATGTTATCATGTTCATTGAAGAATAAAAATATCTCTAGTTCATTTTGCAGCAATGTATAACACTTGTTAACTTTCTTAGTGTATCTGTCCAATGGACACACCATTCTGGATAAATGGCATTTCCTTGATAGTTATTTGCTGTTTTTTCTCCCATCAGACTGTAACTTCTTGAGAACAAGGACTGTCTTTTACCTCTCTTTGAACTATGATTAGCACAGTACATAGCACATAATAGGTACTTCATTAACATTTATTGATAGGGGTCAAACTGAACAATTCTCATCCTTTTTTCAAAAGATTATATTTCCCCTGAGCTGTCCCTTCTCGATGCAAAAC
>JAJPUD010003413.1:183278-196346 GCA_023553655.1 Myrmecobius fasciatus
AAGAAAGAAAGAAAGAAAGAAAGAAAGAAAGAAAGAAAGAAAGAAAGGAAAGAAAGAAAGAAAGAAAGAAAGAAAGAAAGAGAAATTTCTCCCAACCATGTGTTTAGCAGACCAGGACCAGCTATATGCATAACATAAGCCTAAGTTTCTCCAAGGATCTATGACACTTAGAAGCAGCTCTTGAGGTTCTCCCATGAGGAGAGACCCCCTTTCGAGATATTCTGTTCATTTGCTATACCCGCTACACAGATCATCAAAAAGGAGAAAGGGAGCTTGAGAAAAGGCTTCCTGGAGGAATTGAGGTATGAGCTGAGGTTTAAAACAAGCTAGAGATTTAAAGGGACAGAGAGATGTCAAGAGGCAGAGCAAGTGGATGATGGAGCATTCATTTGGCAGGGTTATGGCAAGTAGACCATTTTGTTGACAAGAAAAAGTTTGTGAAACAGAACAGCATGCAGTGAATGTTGCTGTTGAAAAATAAGTAGGAGACAGAGTTAAAGGGCTTTAAATGTCAAGTTCAGGAGTTTGCATTTTCAAATGGAAAGATCAAGGAAAGATTCACTAAGAAGGTGGCAATTCCTAGAGCTAAGATAAGAATTTTGAGAAGTGTTTGAGGGGGAATGAATTCCAGACTAAAAGGACTGCTAGTGAGACTGCCTGGAGGCATGCAGCCAACACAACACTGAGCTTTTAATTGAATCACTCTTCAACTAAAGGATGCCAAATGAATCTGAACAGTAGCAAAGGAAGCTTGTACAAAAATATTCCATAGTAAAGAAGCCAGAATACCCTACAGTTTACTTCTTACCCAATTTAAAATTAGCCTCAGTAAAGTCACTAGACAGAAATAAATACTAGAGATATAAAGATAAAATAATAGAGATAAAAACTAGGGAAAAACTCATAGACAGCTAATAGAGATCATTTTGGTTGAATTACTCAAGCCATACAAACAACAGTTGGGCTAAGTCTAAAGAGCCAGTATATGTATTTTAATTTACAAATGAAACCATCAAAACAGTTACATGCATATGTGTATAAACACAATCTTAATCAAAACCCCACTTTTAAATATTGCAAATTAGGTCACATTTTACTATTAACTTCTCTGCTTGCTTTCACCTTCCCCATCATCTTAATCATGCTCAGCCCTGAATATATTTATCATAATAATTTCAACACCAGGAAACTGATCCTCATGAATATTTCTTCAGCTTTACTTTGTTGTTCAATTGTTTCAATCGAATGTGACTCTTTGTGAGCTCATTTGTGGCAAAGATATCAGAACTATCTGTCATATGCTTCTCCAGCTCATTTTATAGATGAGGAAACTAAGGTAAATATGTTTAAGTGATTTTTCCAGCATCATATAACTAATAAATGTCTGAGGTCAGATTTAAACTCAGGGAACCAAATCTTCCTGATTCCAAGCCCGGTGGTCTATCCACTTCACCACCTACCTGCACAGGTTTGTTAGCTCTTCCCCATTAATGCTCTCAGTTGTTCTGCCTCTCTAACTGGGCAGGAGGTCAGAGAAAAAACTCTTCGGACCTCTTTGCTTTTTGAAGGGCTCAAAATCCCCAGCCATCTCTTCATTTGCTACAACTACTCTGTTTGGTTTCAAAGGCACCAACATTTTCATGCCCCTAAATAAGATTGAGTATCCTCTGGCAGTCCTTTCCTCATTCCTTCCTTCCCCCATATACACACCTTTCCAGCTTCCTTTGGTAAATTATCTTTACCTATTATATTATAAATTTTATGAAAGCAGGAACTGTCTTTTTCTTTTTTCTTTTTTTTCATTTTTCTAGCTCTTAGCATTCTCTTAGTAACTGTTTAATAAATGTTTGTGAGACTGGATCATCTAAATCTATTAGTGTCACATAGTGAGCAAAGTGACCAAGACAAGTGAGCACACTCAAAAATCACATCACATGAGGATGAGTTGAAGGGACAGAAATGTTTAGCCTGCAATAGCAAAGGCCAAAAAACAAAAACAAAAACAACCACAACAAATAGTTGAAGAGCATTCACATAATCTGATTTAGGCATATTTTATATAGTTCAAGAGGACAGAGTTAGGGCCAATAAGTTATAGGGAGACAGGGGGACAGATTTTGATTTAGTTTAAGTAAAAACCTCCAAACAATGATAACTCTCCGAAATAGAATGGACTTCTCTGAGCTATACTTGAGTTCACTATCACTGGAAATTATATGGAGTCTGGATGATTAGGAATGTTGCAGAGCAGTTTCATATATCAAATGTGGAGTTCAATTAGATTGTTATTCTTAATCTGGGGTTCTTGGATGTCTAAGGAGTTCATGGATAAATTTCAGGAAGTTCATAAACTTGGATGGAAGAAAAAAATATGTGTACTTTTTTACTAACTCTAACTGAAATTTAGCATTTCTTTCAATCATTTAAAAACATGATTCTGAGAAGGTAACCATAGGCCCAATGAGGCCATGACAGCAAAGAGGAAGAACTATTGAACTAATGAGTCATCAAGGTTCCCTCTAATTCTGAAGGGATGATTTTATGTTGCAGAAAACATAAGTTTCCTCAACATCACACTGCAACATCCAAAGAGTTTCTTTAAAACAGCCTTTTATTAATTTTTTATTGTGATTCATTTTGCCTTTTATACTTTCTGACTAAGCTTAACAAAGGGATCCCACTGAAGACTTGATAACACTGCAAAATGGCAACAGCTTCCATGGTAAATGGAAGGTAGATTTATTAATAACTGTTTCAGCTATCCCTTTTTATGTCTTTGGAGTGAGGGAAGATTTCTGTATGTTAATATTAGTATAATTGGAACATTAGAAAACCTTATTTGTATGAATCAATAATGTTTCTTCCTTACTTTCAGTGTATGATCTCAGATATAATCATCTCGGATTTCTCTTTACAATTACCAAAGCCTAAAGCACTCTATTCCTTTTACAAGAAATATAGCAGAGGGCTCTGGTAAAACTGACCCATACCCTTTCAGCCTAAAAGCTAATTCTCCCCCAAGAGAAAACAATAAATCTAATTCAACAAATACTTAATAAATGCTAACTATGTGCTTAGCATTTTGATCTGCTGCTGAAGGTACATACAAAGACAAAAAAAACAAACAAAAAATCATTCCCTCAGAAGATTGCCTTCTATTGGGAGAATACATGTATCCAGTTAAGTAAAAACAAAATAATGCAGAGTAATTTCAAGGGGGTGAAAGTGTTCATATCTGAAATAGGGAAAGAAGTCCTTGGATGCTCCTTGGGAGATGGACATGTGCTTTGAAAGAAACTAGAGATTCTAAGAGACCATCACTAACAATAACAGCTGGCATTTGTATAATGCTTTACGTTTTGCTAAAGGACTTTACAAATATTCTTTTGATCCTCATAACAACTTTATTGGACCCATTTTGTAGATAAATAGATTTGAGTTTATCTTTGCTCTTTACTAAATAATCCATCTCTTCTTATCCATTGGTACCTTCTCTTCTCTACAAACATGTCTAGATCCTCTCCCCATCCAAAAAACAAACACAAAAAAATTTAGTTTAATCCTATCATTCCCTTAAAAAGGTAGATAAATAGTACAGTGGAAAGAGTACTGAGCTTGGAATTAGGAAGATCTAATTTCAAATTTGGCCTCAGATACTAGCTGTGGAACAGTGGAAAAAAAATAACTTAATCTTGTTTGCCTCAGTTTCCTCATCTGTAAAATGAGCTGAAGAAGAAAATGGCAAAACACTCCAGTATTTTTGCCAAAAGAAAACCCAAATAGAGTCACAAAGAGTCGAGAACAATATTCTCTTAAGAGTACTTACTATCCTATAAATTTTCTTCCATTCATAATTGTTTAGAAATTGTCAAGAGCCTACTGTGTACCAGACATCATGCTAAGAAAAACAAAAGATGGTCCTTCCTCTGGTCCAATCTTTAGGGAAAGCCATCTGCCCTCAGTACCTCTAATTTTTCTTACCTCATACTTACTTGTCAGTCAACTGAAATCTGTCTTTTGACCTCAATCTTCAAGCAAGAACTAATCTATTAAGTTTCAAAAACTGATTGCTTTTTCTGATTCTTTCTATTTCTTGATCTCTGCAGTATTTGGCTTGGTTGGCCACCCCTTCCCTGTAGGCATCCTCTTCTCCTAGGGTTTTTATTACACTTCTATCTCCTTAATCTCCTCTCTTGAACATTAGTGCCTTTGAAGATAGATTTTCAGTTAGGGCTTGCTTTCTTAGCAATTAGTACCCCACCTCCCTAGTCCCAGCAGTAACAACCCTACTAACCTATCCATCCTAACATCTATCCAATGTCTCTGGGGGCTCTCCTAAGTCACTGATTAGGGTTGACCCCAGACCTAAATAATGTGACCAAATTGCGAGATCAGAGATTTTGGTTGGGGTTTTGGTAGCTTTGTTTGTTTTTCATTTGGCTTCTTGGGGAGAGAGGGATATGGGGGGAGGGGGGGCTCATAAAAGGGAAGGGGGGAGTGTCTAACATCAATGACAAACCTTCTTGTCATATTTCAAGGCTTCCAGTAGAGGGCTCCATATACCTTAGAGCTGTGGAAACAATTGTCTCAGACCTTTGAAAAATTAATCCACTGAAAGTCACTTTTGTGTGAGACTGAAGGTAACAAGCTCCCAGTTTAGGCAATAATTTTAGCATTCCCCCCACTCTAATGTTAGTATCCCCCTCCTAAGAGTTTTATGCCAAGTAAGGAGATGATATCCTAGGTTCCTAGATCAGTACTTGTTATTTATGGACCTCTTCCCCAGGGTCAGAACTCTTGCTTCTCCTTCCCATAGTATCCCATTCAGGAAACCAAGCTATCTGTTTTTTGGTTTTTTGATCATCTAAAATAAAAGAAAATGTTAATGCACATTAAATATAAAAATGTATTATGAATACTATTTTTTTTCAGAGAGCTGGTTCTTGAATATTTACCAGAATTACTCTTAAGTCCACAGAGCTAGATTTCAGGCAGTCCCTGAACTTGGGTGGGGGAAAAAAAATTCACCTCATTTTCACTATCTTTTGACTAGAATTTAGCATTTCTTTCAATTATTTAAAAATATTATTCTGAGAAAAGAGTCACAGGTTTCATCAGATTGACAAAAGGGTCTATTACACATAAAAAAGTTTTAAAACCCACTAAGAAACCCAAAAGTCTACACCGGAATGGTCTTCTCAGTGTAAACAATATTGTAATATATTTAGCAGAGTTAGCAAAAAAAAAAAAATGCTCCCATATAAGTTGTTGACTTGCCCAATCAACCAGGCTTGACCATACAATCCACACAGGCAGAGTTCTTTGAAAAGAACCTGAAGAAAAATGGTTCACTGACCAACCTTCTATCCACTGGAGTCCCAGTGCTATTCATTGAAAAGAAAATTGGAGAAGTAAAATAGATCTATTGGGAGGGACAGTGAAATTCACCATATTGGTCCCATATGAAGCATACAAGTTAGATCATAGATTTAGAACAAGGAGGGATCTTAGAGGCCATCGAGTCCTTTCATATTAAAGATGAGAAATGAGACTCTGACAGATGAAGTGACTTGCCCAAGATCCCCCAGCTAATAAATATCTCAGATAAGATTTGAATCTAGGTCTTCCTGACCCCAAATCCAAAACCCTATCCATTATATTAGGCTGGCCAGAATACAAAGGGATGATGAATGGAAGACATCTTGGAATAGTCTAAAAGTAAATTAGCTTATATACTTTAGTAGATGGGCATACTTGCAGGTTTTCAGTCATGAATTTAATATTTCAGTTACTGACATTTACCCAGTATTTTGAGGCTTAGAAAGAACTTCACAGGCTTTGTCTTATTTGAGACCAAAAACAAGTGGAGAAATTAGGTACAAAGGGTATTTGTAAGCTTATTTTACAAATAAGTAAATGAGCGCAGTGAGACTAAATGATATTTGCCCATGATCAAACAAGTAATATGTGTCAGAAATGGAATTTGAGCCCAGGTTTTTTGCTAACTTCCAAGTATGGAATTTTTTGTGTTATACCATGCTGCCCCAGACAATCTAGTGAGGCAAGAAAAGATAGTTTATCTCAGTGATATATTCATTTATTTCTGAGATTTTGCCAAGAATGACAGCTGGATCTGAACCATCCTCCAGAAATTATTTGGTATATATTTTGTGGTTAAAGCTGTCCACTATTGAGAGCTTGACGAAGTAGCATTTTTAGAAGGATATGGAATTCATAGGGACACAAAAGGTCAGGAAGGAGTCTGGATCCATACAAATTAGAGGCTACACTACAGGGTTGTTATTGCTGTTGTTTGTCCTTTAGAGGGGCAGAGTTTTGCAAAGTTGTCAGCCTCACTCTCTCAGAATTGGCTACCCCTGCTTTTATAGATCTGTGGATGCTGTGTGGTACTGTTAGGCAATGACATCCAACTTCCTCTCTATTCTTGGTTTTCCACTTGGATGGTGCTCCTTCATTGATCTGATGAAGAACTCCATAATGTTCCAGTGAACCCCTCCAATGGGAGAGGGCACAAAATAACCTAAAAAAACAGTTCACAGTTTAGATTCTATCTAATTACGTGTAGTAAGGGCCATACTCCCATCATCATAAAACATTTGGAAAGATGCTCTCCCTTGTTCCATTTGATCATGTGGGATCATGTGGGTCACCTTCAAGCCAAGTAAAACTCAGAGCTAAAAGAGATCACCCTCCAAATTAGCAAAGAGTTACCCTAACTGCTTATAGAGCTTCATGACTTAGTGGGTCTTTTAATAAAGAAGATTGCGCCTCTCTAAAGTCTTTTGGCTGCAACTCTCCCATGTGGCAAGCAGTTGTACTCTATTTTGACTCTCCTATGTTGCCCCTGCCACATATATAGGGATTTGCCAGAAACAATTCACTGTGAAATTCAATATGTCCTTTCACAGAGAACACTACTCTCTTTCATCCTATAAACTCTTGTCTAATTATACAAACTGAAACAAGAAAAAACTATCCAACTTGAGAGGGATAATCAAAGCTCCCTGGACACCAAAGGCAGTATGCAATATTTTGACAATCCTGACCACAAAAACCCCAAATACTTTTAAACTGTACCTCTCTCATCTGCCAGTGGTGCCATCCATTTCTGAAGTAAAGTTTCCAGTTCCACAGCCAGCCCCCTTTTATCACGTCAACTACAGCTCCTGGTTTAGTTCATATTTTATAAACTGTTCTACTGTAACCAGATAGATTATTCTGGTATGTCCTCCCCAGTCCTGACAGCACTCAAAGAGCATCAACTTGACTCTGACATGGTTCCTCCAGTACTTTATTTCTTACTATTAGAAAGACTAATCCACTATTACCCAACACAAAATTCTGTTATGATAACTTGGGCTGTTTGTCTATCCAGTGGACTCTAAATATAGAATGCAAAATAATAATTCATATTAATATTTTTGTCCACTTTGTAAACAGACCCTGGATGACCATTCTTTATTCCTTCAGAGTCTTGTGCTTTAACACTCTGGAACATCCCATCACTAGACTGGCCCCTGTTTCCCATTGGTGAATTCCTTCTGGGGTTTCCATTTTGGGCACCTGCCCAGTGTGGCCATGTTTTATTCTCCTCCCATCTGTGCATCTGACTCTGATCTGCTCATGGGCTTTAATCCAGCTGAATTGGCCTTCTTTCATTTCTGTGCCTTGGTACTAGCCATTCATCCTGCCTGCAATATATTCCTCCTTGCCTGTGTTTTTTGATATTCCTTTCTTCCTTTAAGATACAATTCAAGCAGCAACTTCTATATGAAACCTTCTCTGATTCTAGGTAAAGCAGTGAATAGAGCAGCAGGCCTGGAATCAGGAAAACATGACCCTAGTTTCTGGCCCCAGACACTCTATAAGTCACTTAACTTATATTTGCCTTAGTTGCCTCATCTATAAAATGGAAATAATAATAGTACCTTCCTCTCAAGGTGATTGAAAGAATCAAATGTGGGGCAGCTAGATGGTGCAGTGGATAGAGAACCAGCCCTGAAGTCAGGAGGACCTGAGTTCAAATCTGGTCTCAGACACTTAGCATTCCCTAGCTGTGTGACCCTGGGCAAGTCACTTAACCTCAATTGCCTCAGAAAAAAGCAAAAAAAAAAAAAAGAAAGAAAGAAAGAAAGAAAGAAAGAAAGAAAGAATCAAATGAAGTAATAATTAAGAACTTAACACAATACATGGCATAGGAAACATTATATAAATGTTAGCTATATTGATGAAGATCATAATGATGATTATCTCAACTACTATTGTTCTCCCTCCCAAGCTACATTATATTACTTTTTGTGTATGTACATATATATATATAATTTCTCCCAATTATGTTAGAAAATTTTTAACATTTACATATATAATTTTCCCCCAATGTGTTATGTTAAATTTTTTTTACTTTTTTTTTCAGTTCCAAATTCTATCCTTCCTTCCCTCTTCCCCTCCTGAGACCTGTGAGAATTACACACACACACACACACTTTATACTATAAAATATACTCTATGGCAGTATATATAGAAGCAAATATATGCATATACATGTGCATATATATGTGTATGTGGTTATTAATATGTGTATCTATCTATATAATTGGTAGAATACAGTCTACTTGTGGGGATTTATTTTATTTTTTGTCTTGGTATCCATACCACCTAGCACAATGCCTGACACATAGCATTGATTATTAATAAATATTCATTGATTGGTTGCTTCTACTGTTGTTTTGTAGGATAGTCTTCACTCATGGAGATAGCAAGGTCTGTGTCTAGGATTTAATATACTTTCAGGGAAATAGGACAAAGAAAAGATGAAAATTGGCATGTAATATGATGCCCTGGAATTGGTATAAGCCTTTCACCAAGTCCATCCCACCAACTAATAGCTTCAAGATTGAAAATTCTTGAGGGAAGGTATGATATTTGTGCCTATGGCCCAAGCTGAAGTGGAAGGTTTGGTGAGTCACATCTATGACTTTTATCAATAAATCAGAACTGGTTAAATGTTGGGAAATGCTAGCTATTATAATAAATCATCAGAACTTTGGTAAATAACTTTAATTCAGGTAATAGGTCAAATCCATACATTTTCACTTCTAAGAAAACACTCTCATCTTTAATTTTCTACAGCAACAGGTCTTATCATTCATCTGATCTTCCTGGACTCATTGGAATATTATAACATTGTAATCCTCTACAAATCTTCTGATATGAATCACAGATTTAGATGTAGGTTGGACTTCAGAAACTATCTCAAACAACCTTCTCATTTTATAGATGAGAAACTGAAGCACAATTGGATTATATGTCCTGTACAAGTTCCAAAGGTGCTAAGTTTGAATCTAAGCTCATTAATGCCTACATCAGCAACCTTTCACTCTGCCACAGGGTATTCAGTTATATTTGCTCTCATTTGATTTGTACTCCACTTCTTTCACCTCAAGCTGAGATTTTATTTGCTCCCATCCAGGATTTTTCATATTATTGGCCCAGATTAGCCCTGCCTCAGACAGGATATTATAGTTACAACTCTATCATTTATCTATTATTTATCAATATCTATTTCAGAACTATCAGAGTAATCTTCTCAGGTCCAAGTAAATAAGAAATCAGTAGAAAGGATAAAGATAATGACATTTCATACAATCATAGTATTTCCAGCAACAACTGCAAAAAGGAAATGCACCCAAAAAAAAAAAGACATTGAGATTATAATTTTTTTTCTGATAAGCTTAATTTTTTTGCATTTAATAGTATTTTATTTTTTCCAATTGCATACAAAGTTAGTTATAAATATTCATTTTTGTAAAATTTTCAGTTCCAAATTTTTCTCTCTCCTTCTCTTCCCCTTCCCTAAAAGCAAGCAAATTGATATAGACTATACATGTATAATCATGTTATACATATTTCCATAATAGTCATGTAGTACCAGCAGTGTTTCTACTGGGCCTATATTGCCAAAGAGATCTTAAAGGAGGGAAAGGGACCCACATGTGCAAAAATGTTTGTGGCAGCCCTTTTTGTGGTGGCTAGAAACTGGACACTGAATGGATGCCCATCAATTGGAGAGTGGCTGAATAAATTATGGTATATGAATGTTATGGAATATTATTGTTCTGTAAGAAACGACCAGCAGGACGATTTCAGAGAGGCCTGGAGAGACTTGCATGAACTGATGCTGAGTGAAATCAGCAGAACCAGGAGAACAATATACACAACAACAAGACTATATGATGATCAATTCTGATGGACATGGTTCTCTTCAGCAGTGATGTGATTCAAACCAATTCCTATTGTTCAGAGATGAAGATAGTCATATACATCTAGAGAGAAGCCTGAAGGAACTGAGTGTGGATCACAACACAGCACTTTAATGTTTTCTGTGAATATTTCCTCGCATTTTGTTTTCCTTCTTAGGTTTTTTTTTCCTCTCTTTCTTTCTAGATCTGATGTTTCTTGTGCAGTAAGATAACTGTATAGATATGTACACATATATTGGATTTGTCATATAATTTAACATATTTATCATGTATTAGATTACCTGTCATCTAGGGGTGGGGGTGGGGGAAAGGAGGGGAAAAACTTGGAACATAAAAAAAAAGTTTTTGCAAAGGTCAATGTAGAAAAATCACTCATATGTTCTGTAAATAAAAAGCTTTTAATTTAAAAAAATAGTCATGTAGTGAAAGAAGAATCAGAACAAAAAGGGAAAACCACATGAAAGAAAAAACAAAAAAAATTTTTTTAAAAAGTGAAAATAATATGCTTTGATCTGTATTCAGATTCCATAGTTTTTTCTCTGTATGTGAATGGCATTTTCCATCACAAGTCTATTACAATTATCTTGGATCATTGTCTTACTGAGAAGAGCTAAGTCTAACATAATTGATCATCACAAAATGTTGCTGCTATGTTCTCCTGGTTTTGCTCATTTCTTTCAGCATCAGTTCATGCAAGTCTTTCCAAGTTTTTCTGAAATCTACATGTTCATCAATTTTTTTATTAGGGCCTTTTTTTATTAAAGCTTTTATTTTCAAAACATATGCATAAATAATTTTCAACATTCATACTTGCAAAACCATTGTATTCCAAAATTTTCCCTCCCTTCTCCCCATGCCCTCCCCTAGATAGCAAGTAATCCAATATGTATCAAACATGTATAATTCTTCAATTTCCACAATTATCCACTGTTACCATGCTGCACAAAAAAAAAAAACAGATCAAAAGGGGAAAACTTGAGCAAGAAAACAAAATGCAAGCAAACAACAACAAAAATGGTGAAAATACTATGTTGTGATCTATACTCACCTCATTGTTGAAAAGAGCCATGTCCATCAGAATTGATCATTGCATAATCTTGTCATTGCTGTGTATGATGTTTTTCTGGTTCTACTCACTTCACTAAGCATCAGTTCTGTAAGTGTCTCTAGGCCATTCTGAAATCATCATGCTGATTTTTTCTTACAGAATAATAATATTCCATAACATTCATATACCATAACTTATTCAGCCATTCTCCAACTGATGGGTATCCACTCAGTTTCCAATTCCTTGATATTACAAAAAGGGTTGGCTACAAACAATTTTGCACATATGGGTCCTTTTCCTTTTTTTATGATTTCTTTGGGATACAGACCAAGTAGAAACACCACTGGATCAAAGGGTATTCACGATTAGAAAGCCCTTTGGGCATAGTTCCAAATTGCTCTCCAGAATGTCTGGATCAGTTCACCACTCCACCAACAATGTATTAGTGTCCCAGTTTTTCCACATCCCCTCCAACATTTATCATTATCTTTTCCTGTCATCTTAGCCAATCTAAGAGGTGTGCAGTAGTACCTCAGAGTTGTCTTAATTTACATTTCTCTGATCAATAATGATTTAGCTGCTCATCATTTCTTATAGCACAATAGTATTCCATTATATTCATATGCCAATTTGTTTAGCCATTTCTCAATTGATGGGAATCCCTTCAATTTCCAATTCTTTGCCATCACAAAAGGAGCTGCTATAAATATTATTGTACATGTGAGTCCTTTTCCTTTTTTTATGATTTCTTGGGATATAGATCTAGCTATGGCATTAGGCATAGTTCCAAATTGTTCTCCAGAACAATTGGATCAGTTTACAACTGTACCAATAATGCATTAATGTCCCAGTTTTCCTACATCACTTCCAACATTTATCATTTTTTTTCTGTCACAGCAGCCATTCTAATAGATGGTACCTTAGAGTTGTTTTAATTTGCATTCAAGAAGCTTAAGTAATGTAAAATAGTAGTAGTTACAAAAGGTAGTCCAAAAGAGACTAGAAAGACTACTGCTGATCTCTTTGACAAGCAGATAAACATGGAAGGCAAGGGCAAAATTGATTTAGAGGACAAACTCATTTGCAAAACATTATGATAGAAGATTAGAAGTGGTATCATATTTTTTTAACAAGTAGTATATTCATTGTTGGTGGAACTGTGAATGGATCCAACCATTCTGGAGAGCAATTTGGAACTATGCTCAAAAAGTTATCAAACTGTGCATACCTTTTGACCCAGAAGCGTTTCTATTGGGCTTATATCCCAAAGAAATCATAAAGGAAGGAAAGGGCCCCACATGTGCAAGAATGTTTGTGGCAGCTCTTTTTGTAGTGGCTAGAAACTGGAAACTGAGTGGATGCCCATCAATTGGAGAGTGGCTGAATAAATTATGGTATATGAATGTTATGGAATATTATTGCTCTGTAAGAAGCTACCAGTAGGATGATTTCAGAGAGGCCTGGAGAGACTTGCATGAACTGATGCTGAGTGAAATGAGCAGAACCAGGAGATCATTATACACGGCAACAACAATACTATATGAGGATCAGTTTTAAGGGACATGACTCTCTTCAACAATGAAATACTTCAAACCAATTCCAATTGTTCAGTGAAGAAATCCATATACACCCAGAGAGAGGGATGTGAAATGTGGACCACAACATAACATTTTCATGTTCTCTATTGAGGTTTGCTTGCATTGTATTTCCTTTATCGGATTATTCTTTCTTGTAGATACG
>JAJPUD010003413.1:196446-210362 GCA_023553655.1 Myrmecobius fasciatus
ATATATATATATATATATATATATATATATATATATATATTAGATTTCTTAAGTATTCTAACATATTTATCATGTAGTGGATATCCTGCTATCTAGGGGAGGGGTGGGGAGTAGGGGGGAAAAATTTGTAACAGAAAGCTTTGTAAGGGTCAATGTTGAAGAATTACCCATACATATGTTTTTCAAATAAAAAGTTATCAAACTGTGCATACCTTCTGACCCAGAAGCGTTTCTATTGGGCTTATATCCCAAAGAAATCTTAAAGGAAGGAAAGGGCCCAACATGTGCAAGAATGTTTGTGGCAGCCCTTTTTGTAATGGCTACAAACTGAAAACTGAATGGATGCCCGTCAATTGGAGAATGACTGAATAAACTATAGTATATGAATGTCATGGAATATTATTGTTCTGTAAGAAATGACGAGCAGGATGATTTCAAAGAGGCCGGAGAAACTTGCATGAGCTGATGCTGAGTGAAATGAGCAGAACCAGGAGATCATTATACACGGCAACAACAATACTACATGATGATCAATTCTGATGGACATGGCTCTCTTCAACAATGAGATGTTTCAAACCAATTCCAATTGTTCAGTGAAGAAAACCATATACACCCAGAGAGAGGGATATGAAATGTGGACCACAACTTTACATTTTCATGTTCTCTATTGATGTTTGCTTGCATTGTGTTTCCTTTCTCTGATTTTTTTTCCTTGTAGATACGATTTTTCTTGCACAACAAGATAAGTGTAGAAATATGTATACATATATTCGATTTGTCAAGTATTTTAACATAATTAACATGTAGTGGATTTCCTGCCATCTAGGGGAGGGGTGGGGACTAGGGGGGGAAAATTTGTAACAGAAAGCTTTATAAGGGTCAATGTTGAAGAATTACCCATACATATGTTTTTCAAATAAAAAGCTTTAATTAGAAAAAAAGTAGTATATTGATAGAATCTGGGGGTACAGAAGCCTGAGGTGCCAAGACTCCCTTCACACAGGCCACCAATGTTAGGGAACAAGGTCAAACCACCAAAATATTTTGAGACTTGAGGTCAGGGTTGCAAGGTATCTCAAAAGAATTTGTAGGTTTAGACCATCTCCAAATCAAGAGGTAAAAATTTTATTATTACATCATTGACTGGCAGGCTAAGTTCTCAAAAGGAAGTTAGTCATTAACAAGGAAACACAAGGGTTAAGTTTCTTAGCAGAACTCATTATTAATAAGGGAGAATATATCATTAATAAGGGGGAAGATGCAATTAAAGCAGGCAAAATCCTAATGAACTAGGGAAGTCATAAGGTGGGCTAAATTCCTAAAGAAGCTAGCCATTGTGATACTTAGTAAATAGAATAACCCTAAAAGGAGTTGGGTAGGATGTATGCCTTTGACTGATGGGCTAATCCTAAAAGGAGTTAATGAAGAAGTGGAGTACTACTAGGTCCTTTTATAGAAGAAAAGTGACCTGGGGATTGACAACATAACTTAACCTTCTGATTAGTTACAATAAAGTCATGATAATTTTGTCAAAGCAGGGAATTTGAGAATGAATTCAACAAGGGCCCATTGGACTTAAGGTTTACTTAAAGATAACAAAAGATCCACTTAAGGAGATAGTCCTGTCAGTGTTCCTCCTTGCCTTAGGGAGTAGCTTGGACAATAATTAACTATTAATTAATCAAACTAATTAATTCAATTAATCATTTCTAAGCATCTCTTTAGCTTTTACCTACCAAGCAAGCTATCTCTTATAGCAAATATTTTAAAAGGAGAGAAAGAGGAGTTCATATAACCCATGTCTGCCATCATATGTAATATTTCAGACAGATAGTTATGCCTCTCTGCAATAAAGGTAGGGTTGTACATTTTCTCAACTCTTCTCTGAGACCAAAGTTGGTCATTGTAGTTATAGAGTGCTCAGTTTCATTTTATTGTTATTGTGTATAATGCTTTCCTGGTTCTGATAACCTCATTCCATATCAGATCATGTCTTTCTATAGTCCTCTGAATTATTATTTACTGTTACTTACCCCACAGTGATTTTCTACTACATTCATAATTTCAACTACTCTCCAATGGTTGAGTACTTATCTGCTGGTCTTTATTTTCTTGATTTTTTTTTTTTTGCTTTTCATATCACCTATGTGTACCAACATAACCCTTTCACCTTCCCTTCCCAAAGAGTCATCCCCTATAATAAAAAACAAAAACTAATCAATACATCAAAAATGTCTGATCTGTGTGTTCCACAGTCATATTTCTCCAAGTGACTCAAAGAACAAGAGAGATATCTATGTCCATGATCATCTCCAATCATTCTGATCTATATCTTGCCAACTGAACCCAGATGGCTCTGCAGGGGAAAATGAGGCTAGTGACTTTGCATAACTCTCCCTCACTCAAATCTAATTCACTTGCACGTCAAGCTCCATAGCTAGGATAAACAATTTTGTTTATAGTTATTTAGCTATTATTAAAAAAAAAGTACTGCTATAAATATTTTGTTATATATAAGGTCTGCTGCTTTCGGTTTTATTTTTGTTGTTGTTGTTTGTTTTTATTTTTGGAGGCAATTGGGGTTAAGTGGCTTGTCTAGAGTTGCACAGATAGTGTCTGTGGTCATTTTGAACTTTAGGTCCTCCTGACTCCAGAATCACTGTCCCACCTACCTGCCCCTCTGCTGGTATTTGTAATGATAGTGTGAATACTACATCTTTACTCTATCATATCAATATCAATATCAAAAAAGTAACATGTTAAGAGATAACAGTGGTGTTGAAGAAGACATGATTGGGCAGGATAATCGGACCTGATGAACAGCAGATATATGTTTTGAGGGTGACACAATTTTTAAAAATATTCATGGTAATCAATTTTTAAATTTTTTTCTAAGATGTAGAGATTTCAAAAGAAATGAAAAGATCATAGATGACTTTTTTCCACCCCCCCCCAAAAAAGGAAGGAAAAGACATCAATAGACATTCTTATCTTATGAGAGTGATCCACATACTTATTAAACTATATTTGTTGAAAACAAAAGACAGAAATAGGCAGATCATTACAAGCATCTTATCTGTCATACAACTGACAATTATTTTAAATGTAAATCCATTGACTTTAAAATGCATTGATTTTGTTAAGAATGCTTTTAAGGTGTGTTGAACAAAACGCAATCTTATAGATTCTTTTCACACATATTAAAATCACAAAAAAATTATGATATATATGAAGTATAGGAGTTATGATATCAGAATATGGATCCAACTGGACTGTCATTTTCCATATGGAACAAAACTTCTCCATTTTATGCAGTAAAAAAATTATTATCAGAAGGAGTCCATGAGTTACACCAGATTCCAAAAGGAGTCTTCCCAAAAAAGGCTGGAACCCCTGCTGTTCAACCCATATCTGAAAATCACCAAATTCCTAAGAAGGGCTCATCTAGAGTGCCTGAAGACTTCATGTCCCATGCTCAAAAGGAGCCTCCTCCCACCCAACACAATCTGTTACATGTCTGGGTTGCTCTAATGATCAAATTTTTCCTTATATGAAGCCCAAATTTACTCTTTGTATCTTCCACCCATGCTCCTAATTCTTTACTCTGAAAATTATTTTCAGATTCAGCAGAATCAATTATTTAAAATCATTTACTTTAAAAACTTATAGTTCCCAAATATCTCAGCTTTTACTTGAGATTAATAGATTTTGAAATCTTGAAATTAGTGCTTTTTTAGAATTGGCAATCTGAGTCAATTCCCAGCTCTGTCACTTTTCTCTCCATCTCTACAATATCTATTTAACTGGGTCATATGTACATATTCATTATTTAAAAAGCATTTTATGATCTTTTAAGGATAAATAAGCATCATTATTTGAATCCTTGAATTTAAAAATGGCATTATATATTCTGTCAGAATAGAATAGGGATTTTTGTCTTCAAAAAATATTTTGCTAGTTAGAAGCAACCTATAGAAAAATTATCATTTTTAAAGAAAACATTCCCTTTCATGTTCTTAAATGAAACAAAATGCCTTAGGTCAAATAACAGAACTATGGAGCCACAAAATGTTGGAAAGAAAACTAAGAGCCCTTTTGCTCTATCTAGTCCAAATTCTCAGTTTTTCCAAGTGAGAAAACTGAGGTACAAAGAAATTAAGTGATTTGCCTAAGATCATTTAGGGAGAAAATTCACGTTTATATGGGAAAGGGACATTAAGCAGAAATAAGAACAAAAAACAACAAAAAAATTGGGAGTATTCATGCAGTGCCTTTCATTTCTCTTTTACAATGAATATGGGAAGAAAGCACAGTTTCTGAGTAAGGAAGACTTGGATTTGTATTCCAACTCTGACTGGCTCTGTGACCTTGGACAAGCCATTTAGCCTCTCAGCATTCCTAAGCAACTTTCTAATACTGTATATTTATAAAAGAGAAACCACTAATCTTCATTAGTACAGAGAGTTCATCATTGGGATCTCTCCACAATGATGAAATCACTAGTGGATTCACAAACAAATTCTCTATGTAACTTACTTAAGTGTATCTAGTTTCCTCAGAGGAAAATTGGTGATACTGTTACCTCCCATGACCTCATTCCCAGGGATATTATTGAGAGGAGAAATTCAAGTTCCATAGAGAGCGAAAAAATGTATGATTTGGAAATGACATTTAGTATTTTTTTGGATAGGGGCTTAAAAATAAAATATGAATTATAGACTTTGTTACAAGAAAAATCAATGGATTGAATCTATTTTAATATGGATTATTTAAGTTTCTAATTTTTTTTGTTTTCCAAAAAACAGATGAGGTACACAATAAAACATATCTGTGATTTTATCATCATCCTAACAAGGATCACAGCTGTGTTTGTTTTTTTATTGTTGTTGAGTCATGTTTTAGTTGTATCCAATTCATCATGACCCCCTTTGAGGTTTTCTTGGCAAAGATACTGAAGTGGTTTCTCATTCTTTCTCCAGCTCATTTTACAGATGAAGAAACTAAGGCAAACAGAGCCAAATTACTTGTCCAGGTTTACACAGTTAGTAAATGTCTGAGACCAGACTTGAACTCAGGAACATGAATCTTCTTTATCCCTTAGCTGCCCATGTCTGGTGTAGAGAGGAAAAACCTCAGGCAGGACTAATATCAGATCAGGTTTGAATTTATGTAGCTGAAAAAAAATGGTTTTACAAAATTATACCCAATTATTGATATTCTAAAGCCTCAGACATAGACTTTGTTTTTTGAAAGCTAACCTATGGATATATTCAAGCCATTATTTCTTTGCCTTACCCATAAAAATATTCCCAAAATGATTCACTTTTAGGGACTGCTGTAATAATAGATCTGCTGTTCTCCTCACTAGACCTGAATCAGCTAAATGAGCCTGCACTCATACTTCTTCATGACTCTTGAATATGCAATAGAAAGCTTTTCTCATACTCACATCTGGAGGGACACTAGAACTCTTAAGGTTTGTTGTTTTACTTTATCTCAATTTAGAAATTAAACAAATGGAACCCAGGTGAACCCAGATTACCCTGACTGAAGCCCAGCAATTTATTCATGGTACAGCAGGAAACTAGGTTGCACATTAGAGAGAGTGCCTGACCTATAGTCAGAAAGACTCTTCTGAATTCAAATCTACTTACTAGCAATGTGATTCTGGGCCAGTCATTTAATCCTGTTTATTTAAGTTTCCTCATTTATAAAATGAGGTGGAGAAAACCACTGCAGTACCTTAGCCAAGAAAACCCCAAATGGGATTATAAATATTGGATTATGAACAACAGTAAGAAGCTGTATCTGGAGTACTGAGAAGCTGAGAAATGACACTATCCAGGAGGAGGAAGCATAATAGCCCTTTCCCGACATCCTTGGGCAAAGGTGCACTTAGTCTATATTAGCTGTGTGGTGCTGTTAATCATGTAAATCTTTGGCAGTTTGCTAGTCATCATTGGATTCTATCTATAAAATGAGAGAGTTGGACTAAAATAAGGGGCATTTTTTAAAAATAAATGTTTATTTTTATCTTTCTTATATCACAATAATTTTCCCCAAGTATTTCTCCTTTCTCCCAGAGAACTATCTCATATAATCAATAATATTTTAAAGACAAAAAAGGGGGAAAATGAGCATAACTCATCTATACATTGAAAAAATCTTAAAATACATGCAATTTATAATATTTGTGGGTGTCTTCTCTTATCTCTTGAGTCATGTTCTTTAAGATTTTGCAAAATTCATTTTTTATATGATTGTTCTTTCTATTTACATCATTGAAATTACTTATTGCATTTTTTGGCTCTTGCTTACTTCAAATAGATCTTTCCATGCTTCTCTGAATTAATCATTTATAATTTCTTAACAGCAGAATAATATTCTATTATATTCATGTAACACAATCTATTTAACTATTCCTCAAAGATAAGCATCTACTTTGTTTCTTTTCTGTTTTTTTTTCTTTGCTATTAGAAAAAAGTACTGCTATAAGTATTTTGGTGTACATTGGGACTTGCTTTTCTTGGGGTGAACCCTAATAAAGGAATTTCTAGTTCAAAGGGTATAAACATTTTAATCTGGAGTCCAAGAAGTTGTTTTTAATTTTTTAATAACTGTATTTCAATATAATGGCTTTCTTTTTAATTCTGTATATTTTATTTTATGCAATCGAAAATTTCTGAGAAGGGATCCTTGCTTCACTAAATTACAAAAGGGGTCCATGACAGAAAAAAAATAGTAAGAAGCTCTAGACTAGATGATTTTTCACTTCTAGCCCTAATATTTTATGATCACAAAATAATTTTACTTTGCATTAAAGATGTATGATGGGAATTTATTTGTGTGGGAGATGCATGTGTATTGGGAGAGGGAGGTACTCGGATAAAATGCTTTGAGAAGCAGAGATGAAAAAAGAGAGCAATAACTTAAAAAAAATTTTTTAAGAGAGAAGTAGTCTGCTTTGACCTAAGTTGTATTTCTAGAATTTAGAGAGATGCTTGTATGGTGTGAGGTTCTCATCAGCCTCTTATCTCTCTGCTTTGTATTCCCTTCTTTCAAGGCTAGTTTGATAAAGATGGGATTTGTCATTAAGAAAAATAATGATATGAATGATTACTGGTTTGTTTTAATATTTAAGCCTCTACATGGTCACCAATTCACTCTTCCTTCAGACTGAAGAGAGCTGACTCATTACTTCTATCTCTCAGGAAAGAATTTGGCAGAGGGTGAACAATGACCTGAAGCATGAAATAGCAAAAATAAATAAATAAATAATAAAATACTTCAGCATTTTGCAGCTTGGAAAGGAAAGAGGATACTCTTTACATATTATATAATAAAACCATTGGAAAACTGCCTCTAAAATCAAGATTTATTATCCCAAAAAGAGTGTTTATTCCTTTACAAAAGGACTGTATCCTCCAAATTCACACTTCCCTATATAATCTTTTTTAAAATATTCTTCATACATTAGAAATGTTATATTTGTTAATTTCTGAAATCAACAAAAATAGTAATTGCTTAATAATTCTTCACTGACCAAGTCTAATACTGCAAAATATAGTTGGGAATATGTTGTAGCTCACTGCTAGACTATGAAGACAAGGACATCACCTTATCTACAATTTGTTTTTCCACAGAATAAGTACAGTGCTCTGCCATATAGGAAGTACTCAAAAAATTTTGATTTTTCAAGGTAGTAGAAAGTGTTAGTTTCTAATCTAAAGCTAGCCTGAAACTGGACTTTGCAATAGATTTCAGCAGAATCATGGTAGCTAGAAACATTTGCACAGCACAGGCTTAAACCAGACTTTGTCCTCAGTAAGTGGCATGAAATGGGCCTTCATCTGGAGGGTATGGAATTCTGAATTCCAGACAGAGAAAACAAAACATCAGTATGAAACCTCAATTAGGAAGGATGTTAAGGTAATGAGGGAAGATTATCCCAGGGCGGAGTTCATCCCTGCTCAATGACCTGCTGGTGTTCTATCCATTAGCCAAATATTCCCAACTAGGTGACTCTCCTGTGACTAATGATTTGAAATTTCTGTTAGCCCCTTCTAAATTAGGCACCCTGTGGCAAAACCATGGTCACCTAATTTAGTTATGGTTCTAGATTTTAATAGAAAAAATAAAGCAATTGTGGGATTGTTTTGGTTTTTGTTTTTTTTTTTAAATAGTGCAAAACTCTTTCCTCAGATGGTGTACTACAAAACTCACAAGCACAGGAAAGGTAACCTGAAGGAGAATTTTCCACCTCATGACAAAGCCTAAGAAAACCATAGCAGCTGCAGCTGCTCTTAAAGAGGCTTCTGTTTAAACCAGGAAACAACCCAGGTGGCAGAACCTGCATTGTCTCAAAATAGTCAGGTATCACCCTTACTTAGGAGGAAGAGATGAATGTCAGGTCAAACATGGCTTCTCAAGTGGAAAAGAGTGTCATCTGTATCAAGAAAATGTTGGTGCTTAAGATTAGTTTAGGAATCTTTAGTAACTTAGATCCTAACTAGGATTTACTTTGGCTGCTAAAATTTTAGATTGTGAAGTCAGCACAGTAGGATTAAGAATTTCCTATAATTTTTAATTCAATAACATACAAAATACTGGATAGACAAAGATTAAAAACAAAATCAATCCCTATTCTCAAGAAATAGGCAAATTTTTACACAGATGAAGAAATACAATATAATTTTATGGCATTTCTTCCTTCACTCAAAAAAACTTCTTTTTTAAGCAATTTTGTATGTCAGTCATTTTGCTAGGTACTGAGACAGTACAAAGAACAATTCATATGGATTGTGAATTTCAATTTCTGTTACATATGTAAGTAATAATAATAATATATAATAAAAGTAATAATAATACGTAATAAATTACAGACAATATTCTACAGGTAAACCATTTAACTTCCCTAGGCTTCAGTTCTTTATCTGTAAAATGAGAGGATTAGCCAAAGTGGTCTTGGGTGATTCTTCCAGTAAAAAATCTAAGATCCTAGTCCAACATTTAATGTTATAGATCCAGAGTTGAAAGGATGCTCTGGTGCCATCTCATCTAACACTCTCTATAAGAGTGAGGAGGCTAAAACCCAGAGAAAACTTGCCCAAGATTATTTAGGCAGCAAATGAATTCAAACATGGGATCTTCTGACTCAGAAATCCAACATCTTTTCTCCTATATTGTACTACCTCTGAAGTGTCAAATTGTTTCAAGTCCCCAAAGGGCAAAAATAGGATACTAAATGCAAATAGAAATTTCATCAGATTTACTGATGACCAGGTTCCAAGCCTCTTAGGCAATTTTCTTCAATGTTTAAAGGGTCATGGGACAGCCAGGTGGTGAAATAGATACCAGCCCTGAAGTCAGGAGGACCTGAGATCAAATCTGACCTTAAACACTTAATCCCAATTGCCTCAGAAAAAACAAAACAAACAACAACAACAAACTGTTTAAAGGATCTATCATTTACTCAGAATGGATAGTGCCTCAACATATGAATAGGACAATGCCACTATAACTTTGTAAATAGTTTAGGTTTTCTGAGTTTTGCTATGGCCAAAAAATATAATCACTTTGAAACCAACTTGGTGATAAAATTTAAATTTAAAATTAAGCTAGACTTTAAATTTAGCTAGTCAGGTCCTTGAACAACAGAGTTATACATATCCAGCTTCATCTCCCTAGCCCTAAGTTTCCTCATGTATAAAATGAAGAGTTTCAAAGGAATCAAAGAAAGAAAAGAAACCATATATACAAAATTTTTATAGTGACTTTTTGTGGTGGTGTTATTGTTCAGTTGTGCCTGACTCTTGGTGATCCCATTTGAGGTTTTCTTGGCAAAGATACTACAATGGTTTGCCATTTCCTTCTTTCATTTTACCAATGAGGAAACTGAGGCAAACAGGGTTAAGTGACTTGCCCAGAGTCACACATCTAGTAAGTATCTGAGGTCAGAATTGAACTCAGGAAGATTAGCTTTTTTGACTCTAGGCCTGTTGCTCTATCCACTATGGTGCCACCTAGCTGTCCTGTGTTGATAGAGATCTGGAAATTAAGAGGTTACTCATCAGTTGGAAAATGGCTAAATGAATTGTAGTATATGAGTGTAATATACTTCTGTTGGGCTATAAGAAATGACAAAAGGGATGGTCTTCTCCCATTGACTCCTTTATTCCTTTACCTCTCAATCCAACTCAATCCCCTAATGTTCCACTATACCTAAGTCAAATACTGTGCTCTCTGGAATGCATGTTCCATAGATAATAAATTAGATTTCATCTTAAAACTTTTCCCTTCTTACTCAGTCCACAACCTTGCACTTACTGAGACCGATTCACTCTTGATGACACAGCTTCCATGGTTATTCTTTCCAGGACTATTGGCATTTTGACTCATAATCCACAACTAACTGGTCATGGTGGGGAAATGATAGCTCCTTGCTCCCCACTGCAACTTCCAGGCTCTCCCTCTAACTCACTAACAACTTCTCTTTCTTTGAGATGTATTCAATCCAAATGTATCACCTAATCAAGACTCTGATAGCTATTGTCTATAGATTTCCAGAACACTTTCCCTCTTCAAAATGCTCGGTGCCTAGATCACAGTCTTTTCTCCCTAACTCATGCCTTCAAACTATATACTTCTCAAACATGCTAACCTTCCAGTTGTTCAATTTACTCATTTCCCAAAATCTCCTCCACCCCACCTCAGTTATATATAGATCATAATACCTTTGATCTAGCCATCACTTATAAGTGTTCTACATATTCATGAACTCTGAAATTCTTTTATCTGATTACAGTCTGTGATCATTCCACTTCTACCTCTCTTTCTCTCTCACAATTCCAAAACCTATTCTTTGTCATCCCTATTACCTCTAATTCTTCTTGCATTGGCTTAAATTCTTGCTTTGCCATATTGACCTTTTGGTAAGCCATTTAGACTTTACACTGATCTCTTCTCCTTGTCCTTTTATTCTGTTGCAAATCTTAACCTTTCTAGACCTTGACCTAATCAGCAGTTTCATGATTTTTTCTAGCTTCAATCAGCAGCACATGAATAAGATTTGATAGCTGTTGTCTATAGATCTCCAGAACACTTTCCCTTTTCAATAAATTCAATGCCTGGATCATAGTCTTTTCTCCCTAACTCTTGTCCTCATACTAGTTGACTTCAAACGCCATATTGATACTCCTTCAAACATGCTAACCTTCTAATTCCTCAACTTGTTTCCTATAATATACTCTTTCATCCCACCCAGCTACTCTTCTTACTCATGTGCTGCTGAATGAAGCTGGAGAAAATCATGAAATTGTAGATCTACTACAAGTTTATATTACATAATCTTAGCTGGCCCCTCACTTTTATACCTCCTCAATCTGTTCACTGTTCCACTCCTTGGAGCAGTTTTTTCAGATTTTTCATCCCTTCTCAAACATTCACCCCTTCTCTCCTCCCCTCTCAGTTGAGAATCTTGCCTCATACTTGATTGAAAAGAATTGAGACTATTTGATGAGGATTCCCTTTTTTCTCTCGCTTTATCTCATCATTCAGATGCCTTTTGTCATTTTCTTCTCCTTTATTCCTGTTTTAATGAATTGGTGGCCCTTCCTGCTAAGGCAAATCCCTTTGCATGTACAAGTGATCCCATTCCATCCTATTTTTCCTCAGATTGCCCTTTCTATCATTCCTATTCTCTCATTACTCTTCAATATATTGTCTATTAACTGTCTACTAACTGCTTAATCTCCTTCCTACAAACATGCTTGTCTCTCATTAAAAAAAAAACAAAAACAAAAAAAACAAAACCCAGTAAATCTGTTTATCCTTGCTAGTTATCCTGTATCTCTGCTCCCTTTTGTGATTATACTCCTTACGGTCTCTATAAGGGGGAGTGTCTGCTTCCTTTCCTCTTACTTTTCTTAACTTACAGAGTTTGATTTCTGATCTCACCATTAAATTGATACTACTCTCTCCAATTAGATTACCAATGATCTCTTAATTGCCAAATCTATTAGTGTTTTAACTTTCCACAGCCTTTGACATTATCTGTTGAGCAACCTTTTCTCCTTGATGCTGGTTTTCATCACACTACTTTTTTGTGGTTCTCCTCCTACCAGTCTGACCAATTATTTCTTTGTTTCTTTATCTCCTTTGCTGCATCTTCATCGAAGTCATTCCCATCAACTATCTTTTCTCCATATATACTGTTTTACTTGATCTCAACAGTTTTCTTAGATTCAATTATCATCTCTTATGCTAATGATTCTAATATCTAGTCATCTAGTCTTTTTGTTGTTGTTGTCCTTCATTTTTTTTATTAAAACTTTTTATTTGCAAAACATATGTATGGGAAATTCTTCAACATTAACCCTTATGAACCTTTCTGTTACAAAATTTCCCCCCCTACTCCCCACACCTCCCCTAGATGGCAGGATATCCACTACATGTTAATTATGTTAAAATACTTGACAAATCGAATATATATCGTATCTACAAGAAAAATCAGAGAAAGGAAACACAATGCAAGCAAACATTAATAGAGAGCATGAAAATGTTATGTTGTGGTCCACATTTCACATCCCTCTCTCTGTGTATATGGCTTTCTTCACTGAACAATTGGCACTGGTTTGAAACATTTCATTGTTGAAGAGAGCCATGGTCATCTAGTCTTAACCACTTCTGGCATCACATTTCCAGTTGTCTACTGTGTGTTTCAAACTAGATCTCCCAAAGACATTTTAAACTTAACATGTCCCAAAATGAATGTTATCTTTTCTCCCCACACCTTCTCTTTTTCCTAATTTCCCTCCCACTCTTGAGGGAACCACGGTCCTCAGGCCCCTGGACTTGAAACCTATGTGCTATCCTTGATTCCTCACTTTCCTTCACCCTCTATATACAAGTTGTCAAAATTTGTCCTTTCTACTTTCACAACATCTTTCCTAATGCCCTTCTTCCCTCTTCTAAAACTGTCTTTATTCTGGTGTAAGTCCTCATCATTTCACACTTGGCCTATTACAAATAACTTTGTAGTTGGTCTCCCTTCTTCAAGTCTCTCCCCATTCCTATCTATCCATTGCTCTTCCTAAAACATAAATCTTGCCATATCACCCCCTCTCCTTTAAAAAAAAAAAAAAAACCTGTAGTGGCTCTCTTTTACATCCAGGATTGAATATGCAATCCCATGTTTTGGCTTTTAAAGTCCTTCATAATCTCTTCCCACCATGTTTCCAATTTTCTTACACCTCCCTTACACCCTCTCAATGCACTGGCTTCCTGAAGAAAGCACTCCATCTTCCTACTTTGAACATTTTCACACCTGTCCCCCCACCTGGCATATTTTCCTTTTTCATCACTACTTCCAGGCTTCCCCAGCTTCCTACAAACCTCAACTAAAGTCCCACCTTCTGCAAAAATGTTCTTAAATCTTTTAGTGCCTTCCTTATGAGACTACTCCCAATTTATGTGTGTATGTATCTTGGTTGTACATAATTGTTTGTATGTCATCTCTCCTATTAGAATGAGCTTCTTGAAAGCTGTTTGTTGTTTTTGCTTTTCTTTGTATCCCCAGTGCTTGACATATAGCAGGCACTTAAAAATACTAGTGAACTGAGGGAAACATGAAGATTTGTACGAACTGATGCAGAAGGAAATGGCCAAGAGAATAATCTATATAATAGCAACAGTGTAAAGACAAATAACTTTGAAATGACTAAGGACTAAGAATTAATGCAATTAGCAACCACCATTCCAGAGGACCAAAGATGAAGCATGTTACCTATCGTTTGACAAAGAGAGGAAGAAAAACTTGGGGATGCAAAATGAGGAAGATCATTTGTGGCATGGCCAATATGGAAATTAATTTTGCTTTACTATATGTATTTGTTACAAATGTGTGGTTTTTTTTTTTT
>JAJPUD010003413.1:215362-229111 GCA_023553655.1 Myrmecobius fasciatus
GGGGGGGGGCGAATGATAAGGTGTTGGTCAGCTTTAAATCCTATGATTTTTTTTTCTTTTACTAACATGTCACTTTGCATTCATCGATACCTCTCCAAAATGGGATATCAAAATAGGACTATGATGGAAAATAATTAAATGGATTAATAGCTTATCAGGTTTAATTCTGCAAAGTTAAAAAAAAAAAAAGAGGTGCCAGAAAAATGACTTCTTTCTTTAAAAAATAAAATAAACATGATCATCAGAAAAGCTTTTAGGGAAACTGGCCAGGAAATTATTTGGTGATACATATGCATTGTACATATAAATGATTCAAATCTTCTTTATCTTTTTCATCCTTTTATTCACAAATGGATTCGGTCCTAATTCAAATGTCATCGTTTCTGCTTGCTGGGCCGCCTTTGAGATCCGTTAGTTCCTCTTCTGGTGGCCGGCCAAGGGACGTGAGCCCTGCCCTTGAGTCTCCTTCCTTTGTAGTTGTATGTGTATGTGTGTGGGTTGGTTTTTTTTTTCCCCTCTCTAATCCGAGCTCTTTTACGTTGATCCGCTGGAGCATGTGCAGCTGCTTCTGCGCTCATTACAATGCTGAGCTAGAGTAGATGTCAGAGCGTGAGGCGTGCGGCTTCCTAGGACCCAGGAGAAGCCCGTCCATCGGGCTCTGCATTGCCATTAGTGCGGACCGGCGTGCGGCTTCCTCCTCCTATCGTAGCCTCAGCTCGGGCGGGCAGGCGGGCATCCGGGCTAGAAGCCGCTTCCAGCCTAGACCAAGGGTAGCCGTGGGTGGGCAAACTGCGATCCCGAGGGGGAGAGGCAGGAGGGAAGGGGGGAGGGGGGAGCGCGTTTGTTTGCCGGGCCGTGCCCTTTGCACTGATGCTCGCCCGGAAAGCAGCTGGATTTGAATTTCATTATTCCCTCTCTTAACGGGGTCTGTTCATTTATTTGTTTATTTGAAGGGGTGGCCAGGTCGTGAGGGTATTGCCAGGTCTGCAGGTTTGCCCCCGCCCCATCGCGGCTCCCGAGCCCCGGGGGAAGGGCCACAGTGAAGATTGGGTGGGTCAGGCCGCGGCCCACAGGCACCCAGAGGGGTGGTCTGAGGCCGCGGGGCGCTTGCCACGCCGGGTAGCCGCAAGCCACGGAGCACGGGGATTGGGAGACAGAGCGGGTGTCCCCGGGCCGCGGTGGAGTGGGCGGGGTGCGTGACGCTCTCGCGCGCGGACACATTGGATGCGTCTCTCCCAGGACTCCCTCCCCTCCAAAGAGTGGCGAATAAGGAAAGCGGGGTTATTAGCCAGCAGCTGTAGCTTGCAACACCCCCGTGGGGCATTGTGTGTGTTTGTGTGCCTGAGTGGGCAGGGGGGCGGATAGGGCAGTGTGCCGGGGCCCAGCCTCGGAAGTTTGTAGCCTTGCTCAGAGCTGCGTCGCCCCTCTGGAGGCTGTTACAAGCGATTCGCCAGTCAGTGGGAGTTAGAAGGCTTTGGGGAGTGTGGTGTATGCGTGTGAAGCGTCAGGGAGACCGGGATGGAAGCGACAATGGGCACCACCAGGCACAGCTGGCACTTGTAGAGCAGGGCCGCATCCCTGAACCGGGCGGTCTCGCTCATTGGACTGCAGCACCGTTCACACCCTCCTCCCCCAAAGCCATCACCCAGGAAAGAGGCGTAGATAGTATGCTGGACCTAGGTGCCCCGGAGCCTTAAGGTGCATTCAGACAGAGTGCTGAATCCCATTTCTTTTGTGACTTAGTAGCTGAGGAGATTTGGGTGGCAGATTTTGGGAGAAGCTTTGGAGCTTTCCTACCATTTCAATGGCCAACACTCGGAGTATTGAGCTGGAACATTTTGAGGAGAGGGACAAAAGGCAGCGGCCAGGCTCCAGGAGAGGGGGGCCCAGTTCCTCAGGGGGCAGCAGCAGCTCAGGCCCCAAGGGGAATGGGCTCATCCCTAGCCCTGCGCACAGTGCCCACTGCAGTTTCTACCGCACCCGGACCCTGCAGGCCCTCAGCTCCGAAAAGAAAGCCAAGAAGGCCCGCTTCTACCGGAATGGGGACAGGTACTTCAAGGGCTTGGTCTATGCCATCTCCAGCGATCGCTTTAGGTCCTTCGATGCCCTCCTCATGGAGCTCACCCGCTCCCTCTCGGACAATGTGAACCTGCCTCAGGGAGTCCGAACCATTTACACCATTGATGGCAGCCGGAAACTCACCAGCCTGGAGGAGCTGGTTGAAGGTAAGAACTGGCAGGTGGCAGCTCCTTGGGAGCTGTTGTGGAGCAGGTGGAACAGCAGGGAAACTTATATGGGGAATTCGCTTTCATTTGCTAACTCTGCATATTCTTGTCTAGTGGGTTCCCTAAGGTTTTCCCAGCTAATGAAGCCTCTTGTGTGTGTTCCTTTACATACTGTGTATAAAACTTCCTTGAGCTCTTATAAAAGGTGCTCAGAAACTTGGGATCCAATATATACCTTAAAGTGCTTTATTATGATCAGCTGAAAGACCACCTTTTATTTATTGATTTCCTCACATTTAGATCCCAGTATTCCCCCTAAATTACTTTAATATATTTCCTAGGCATACACTTATACGAATACATGTTCTTTTTTCCTCATAGAATGTAAGCTTCTTGAAGGCAAGGACTGTTTTTGTTTTTCTATCCCCAGTGACTAGCACAGTACCTAATACATAGTAAGAAATATAGAATGATTGAAGTACAAACCATTACAGAGATCTCTGCAGAGATCTGTATATCCCTTATACCATTTAGTTTATTCACTCGAAAAACACTTGAGTGACTACTGTGCCAGAGAAATGCTTGGCATTTGGGAGATAAAAAACTTAGAGAAGGCACAGTCCCTGGATTCTCCTAGAATTTATAGGATCAAAGGCTGATAACTGCAGATCTTAAAGGTTTTCTAAGTGAATCAATCCACTTGTTTGACTTTTGAGGTTGGACAGCTGGAATACTGCTAGATCCAGTGGGAAGAGCATTGGATTTGGAGTCAACTGGTGAACATTCAAATTCCTCTGCCCATTATCTTTGTGACCTAGAGCAGTCTTTTAATTTCTCCTAATCCTCATTTTTCTCATGAGTAAAATGAAAGGATTGGATCACATGTTCAAGGAGTCTTCCAGACCTAAATCTGTGATCTTGTGATGACAAAACTGAGGTCTAAAGAGATTACTTACAGTGAATTGAGGCATGTGACATACAGATGACTGTAACACACAAACCCATAGGATAAGCATTTTTTGTTGTTTGGTTGTTTCCACGAATCTGACTTCATGTCAGGATCCCATTTGAGGGTTTTCTTGGTAAAGATATTAGCGGTTTGCCTTTTCTTTCTTCAGCTCATTTTACAGATGAGGAAACTGAGGCAACCAGGATTACATGACTTGCCCAAGATCACACAATTAGGGGTTGAGGCCAAATTTGAACTCTGGAAGTTGTCTTTTTGACTCCAGACTAGCAATTTATCCAATGTGTTTCCTGCCTGCCCTAAGCATTTTAAAGAAGTTTTTAAAAAGTGGTATTTGAGATGGAGAAAAATTGAAGATTTCATGAGTGAGATGTCATTTAATAAGTTATGCTTCAATGTACTGTACTTGGGACATGCTTCATTTATTTGGAAGCTACCATTGTCCTAAAAAACTCTGTCCTTTTCAATGGAGTATCTATGAATTATTTTTGGAGTGTGATATGGATTTTTCTGAGTAAAACCATTTTATCTATGAATAAGGGTGAATGTCTGCATAACTATCTACAAAGGGTAAAGTGGTGCAGGATTGTAAATAAAGATCACTGGAGACAGTGACTGATTGTGAATGAATAACCTCTAAATTTTCAACTTTATTTCATTCAACACAGATTCCAAGACTACATAAAAAGGTCATTTTATTTTATTTGAAGTTTGTTCTTTTCGATACTTCAGGAAAAGGGTAATATAGTGAGGAAATAAGATTGGTCCTAGCCCTTGAAGTTGAAAACTTTACTAAATAGAAGAGAAAATAAGATAATCTTTTTTTTTATTAAAGCTTTTTATTTGCAAAACATATGCATGGGTAATTTCTCATGCAAAGCTTTCTGCTACAAATTTTTCCCTCCTTCCCTCTACCCCCTCCCCTAGATGGCAGGAAATCTAATACATGTTAACTATGTCAAAATACTTGACAAATCGAATATGTATATACGTGAAAATAAGATTTTTTTTTTTTTTTTGGCTGAGGCAATTGGGGTTAAAGTGACTTGGCCAGGGTTACACAGCCAGGAAGTGTTAAGTATCTGAGGTCACATTTGAACTCAGGTCCTCCTGACTTCAGAGGTGGTGCTCTATCCACTGGGCCACATAGCTGCCCCAAAATAAGATAATCTGTAAACATGTATTAGGTGCCTACTGTATTCTTTAGGCTACTTGAGGAAATAAAAAAGACAAGTGAAAATCTACCTTTTTGGAGCTTAGCCCCCATTTTAATAAGGGAGATATGAACAAATTAAAATACATATAAAATTGACATAAAATACTATAGCGAGGGAAACCCTAGGAGTTGGGGAATCAGTAAAAGCTTTATATAGAAGATGATGAGGACTGAATTTTGAAGGAAAATAGTTTCTAAATTCTAAAAGTTAACCCAAAAATTAAAGGTAAGGAGATAGTGCATTCTAAGTTTGAGGAATACTCATTATAGAGATATGGTGGCAAGAATGGAATATCATGTGGAGAAATGGCAAGCAGGATAGTATATCTGGATCAATAACAGTAATAGAAATTGAAAGTTCATTGGAGAGATCCATATCAGTGATTTGAAAGATATGAGAAGGGAAAGTTTGTTTTTTTTGTTTTTTTTTTTTTGTTTTTTTTTTAATTTCTAGGGACTTAACGGAAATTCAGAAAAACCTGAATTGATCCTTGGAGATAAAGAAGGATTTTAGTAGGAAGAGATAGGAAAATATTCCAGGCATGGACTACTGCATAGATAAAAATATTCCAGGCATGATCTACTACATCTAGAAGGGAAAGGAATAGTGGTTAACCCTGTTTACCTGGAACTGGTGTGCATATAGTAGAGTTACAAAGTTAAAACAATGATATTGAGGGATAGATGAGCCAGAACTACCTTATGCTGGTCTTTATTCCAGTATGGTAAGATAGGAAGAATGTTGAATTTGGAATCAAGTACTTAGGTTCAAATCCTAGCTCCCTTGTTTACTACTTGATGTATGATATTGGTCAAGTCTTTGGGCATCAATTTCTTCATCTGTAAAATAACAGGATTGGGTGACCTCTAAAGCGGCTCTAGTTCCTTAGTTTATGAATCTAAGTACCATGTACTTATATTATGGTATATGTATTGTTTAGTCATTGTCCGGTTGTTTCCAAAATGCCTTGTTAACTCCTTTTGGGTTTTCTTGGCAAAGATGCTGGGGTGGTTTGCCATTTCCTTCTTTGGCTCATTTTATAGATGAGGACACTGAGTCGAACAAGGTTAAGTGATTTGCTTAGGTTCACACAGCTGTAACGTGTCTGAGGCCAGATTTGAACAGAATATAAACCTTTCTGACTTCAAGCCTGGCACTCTCTCCACTTTGTTAACTAGATGCTTCTTTCTCTATATAATCAACCCTTGATTACATATGAGTAAGAAGAGGGCAGGGATGCCCATAATCCCAAATGGTAGTGTCCAAAAGCCAATTCCTTTTTACTCATATTTATAAAGGTCACTTTTGAAAATAGATATACCTTATCTTTCAGAAATCAGTCAATAGTCATTAAGTGCTTACCATGTGTTAAGCTGGAAAAATTGTTTTAATTTGCCTTTCTCCAATCAGTAGTGATTTAGAGCAATTTTTTCACATGACTATATATAGCTTTGGTTATTTCATTTCAAAACTGACAATATTTTTATTATTTTTCAATTGGGGAATGGCTCTTATTTTTATAAATTTGACTCATTTCTCTATATAGTTGAGAGATGAAGCTTTTATCAGAGAAATTTGCTTCAAAAGTTTTTTTCATAGTTATGATTGTAACTATATTTCCATTCTATTTCCTTACATTCTATTCTTTTTCCTTTTACCCTATCCCTCCTCAAGTGTTTTGCTTCTCACTATTGTCTCCCCCAATCTTCCTTTCTCTGAGCTCAAGCCCTTCCCTTATTCCCTTCCCCCCACTTTTCTATAAGGCAAAATAGATTTTTATACCTAATTGAGTGTGTATATTACTCTCTTTGCTCCAATATTTTATTTTTTAAAATATCCTATCATATTCAGCTCACAATTATGCCCTCCTTCCAACTTGTCCTAATAATGAAAAAGTTCTTATGAGTTACAAGTATCATCTTCCCATGTTGGAATGTAAAACAGTTTAACCTAAAGTCCCTTTCTATTTACCTTTTTGTGCCTCTCTTGAGTCTTGTATTTGGAAGTCAAATCTTCTATTCAGTTCTCTTCACCAAGAATATTTGAAAGTTCTCTATTTTATTGAATGTCTATCCCCCGCCCTCCACTCCCAAAGGATTATATTCAGTTTTGCTGGGGAAGTGGTTCTTGGTTATAATCCTAGCTCCTTTTGCCCTCCAAAATATCATGTATGCAAGCCCTCTGATCTTTTAATATAGAAGTTACTAAATCTTGTGTTATCCTGACTGTGGCTCCACAGTATTTGAATTGTTTCCTTCTGGTTGCTTGCAGTATTTTCACCTTAATCCTAGGAGCTCTGGAGATTGACTATATTTAATTTTTTTTTCATTTTGGGTATTCTTTCAGGAGGTGATCAGTAGATTCTTTCAATTTCTATTTTAAACTTGGTTCTAGAAGTTCAGGTCAGTTTTCTGGAAAAAAAAGTTATTTGGATAATCACAAATTGGCAAGATCGTGTGGTATAACCAAAAGAACACTGGATTGGGAAGCAAAGGAATCTGGATTTGAATCTTCTATTTCTATTTCTTAGAAATTGGACATTCCTTTTTTACACTTCAGTTTGCCATCTGCAAAGCAAAAGGGTTAAATTAAATGATATCCAAGGTCTCTTTCAGCTATAATTAGAACTTACAATTTGATTACGAATTAGCTTTTATAGATTAAATTAATTTATTTAGTAAGTTTATAAGTCCATATCAGGTTTTTCCTGCCATCTACGTTTCCTTCCTATTTGACTGATTTTATGCTTCACTGATTTTGATAATATAATGCAGTTTAATTCTAGTACTATTACAAATGCAGCAACCACAGGGGTATATATAGTACAGAGAGAGAGCCTTGAAACCAGAAGACCTGGATTCAAATCCCATCTGTGACAAATATTGGCTGTGTTATTCTGAGTCAGTCCCTCAGTCCTCTGATCATCTGAGAGTGAGACTTACCAGATACATAATATCCATTCTGAATTTCATGTCATATGTTCTGGACTCTCATTTTAGATAGCAAGGTAGAGTGTGGCAATGAGAAGAATTCTGAATCAAAAAGAATTCTTGGTTCTACTGAGAAGTGAAATTTCGAGGAGGAAAAGTTGAGTTAATTCATTTGAAAAGCTGCTGTCTCAAGCGTGCTAATAAGAGTTTGGCATTTTAGATTAAACTAGACATACTTTAGGAAAGCCAACCCCTACTTTCTCTCCCTGGAGACTGAATGGATATGTCTCTGAACTGTCAGCATCTTCAGTTTCCATTAAAGTTGTATTATCAAACAATGGGATGTAGTTTAAAAGAATTGAACTTGAGAGTCAGAAGACCTGTTGTTGAATCCCAGCTCTGCCAGTTACCTGGTCCTTGTGAAACAGTGCACTCCTGAGAATAATGTGGGAAAGTGTTTTGTAAATCTTAAAATGAATATGATATTATTTTGTTGATTTGCTCTTAAGATTAATGATAGAAATTCATTTATTTGGAAAAGGGTGTGTGTATGTGTGTATGTAATTTTCAAATTTTCAAGGTAAAAAGATTTTCATTTTTTCAAATTAAACTCCTAATGAGTGTAGTACTGGTAGTAATTGTAATTTGTATAGTATTTTAAAGTTTGTAAAATTTTTCATATAACATAATAAGAATAAAATTTTTTTAGTGTTGTAAAGTTTGCAAAAAAAGGGTTTTACTTATATCAGTTGTGATATATAACAACTCTATGGGATAGGTTGCTGCTGTTGAGTCTTTTCAATCATGTCCAATTCTCCATAACTCCATTTATTGTTTTCTTGGCAAAGATCCTGGAAGTGTTTGCCATTTTCTTCTCTAGCTCTCTTTATAGATGAAGAAACCAAAGCAAATTGGGTTAAGTGACTTACCAGGATCACACAGCTAGTAAGTATCTGAGACTTGAACTCAGGTCCTCCTAATCCTATGGCTTGCTTTATTAGCTATACCACCCATCTAAGTAATAGCCTTATTTTACAGATAACGATACTGAAATATGAAGTAACTTGGCTGTGGTTACATAATTAGTAAATGTCAAAGAAAAAAATGTGAATTTGTCACATGACTTCAAACTTCAATTGGAGATACATATAAACACACACATACACACCCCACATCTTCAATTGGACTTCCATATGTGTGTGTACATGTATAGATTAAATCCTACTAGAAGAGAGCAATGTATATAAATATACACAAAATAAATTTAGCCACTTCTGGTTTTCATCGGTATACAAGCTAGAATCATTTCAGGCACTGCAAAGAATTGGGACAATCTATTGGCATTTTTGAGGCATATTCAGATCATAGACTTGTGTTCAACTATAGAATTTATTGAATGTAATGAATCATAGTTTCTTTTTCTCATGACTCAGAAAATGATAACTGTTAGTGTTTTTGTTTGTTACCAGGCTAGTTAAAAAGTGAGGGAGAGGTTACTTACAAAAATGTTTTGTTATAAAAAGCAAAAGGTATCAATAAAACAATTTTTAAGTGAAAAGGAAAATCACCAGGTACTCTGTAGGAACCTGTTGAATGCATGATTTTTTAAAAAAAGTGTCCAAGTTTTATCTGAAAACTGAAACTTTTGAAGGAATTAAAAAACTGCTTTTTGAATGTATGAATTTCATAACCAGTGTAACAAGACTTAGCTCTATTCTTCTGCAGTGAAACCCTAGAAAAGCTATTTAGCATCTACAATTTAACCACCTATTTGTGAAGTGTTGAAGTAGGATATAGTAACACTATCATTCTGCAATGTTGCTTAAATGGACACTTTATTTGACCTGATTCAATTCTGTTTTAAGCAAGTTTTGTTTATCTCCCTCACTCAGTTTTGATTTGTCCTTTCCTCTGTTTCAACTGTCCCAGAAGATTTTCAGTTTGAAGGATATTGTCTTTCTTAGATGTCTGCCTGGATTTCTGTAATGAAATACAAATAACAACTCTGGTGACAGTAGCATGGCCTGGAACACTCAATCACCATTTCCATTGTACTTGAATAACAAAGGCTATGTGTATGCCCCATTTTTCTTTTTTTTTTTCTTCTTGACCTCTCAGGTAACTAGGAGAATCTTTTCAGGTAACTATAGGAGAATCTTAGGAAATAGAAATCAGATGTCTAGGATTAGTCTGTATTTACACATTATATTGTAAAGCACCAGGATTCTTCAATCTCATTATTTATTATCCTGCATCTGGAAAATGCACCTCTGGAAATGATTGAGATCATTGAGATTGGATCATTCGAGATCTAGAGCTGGAAGAGACCATAAGACCCCATTCTTTTTATTTTACAGATTTGGAAACTGAGACCTAGAGAAGTTAGTGACTTGATACATGGCAGTTAAGCTTGTTCTAGGCACTACAATTAGATGAAAATCGTTGTGTTGTGGAAACTGTGCCTCACAATGATGGAGAGAGCAAATCATCACAATATGGGTGACTAACACCAAATTCAGGCTTCTCAGAGTCATGAAATCCTATATTGTTTCTTGAAAACACCATTGCTTTTGACTGTTGTAACAGAGGGCATATAATGTGCTCAATTACTCTGCAAGTTTTAATTCTAAATTGAATCTCATCTCATTGATATGAGGACTCAATCTGTCCTTGTTGGTCACTACCTATCCATGCCTGTTAATCCTGCACAAGTCTTGTCTGTGCCACTCAGTAAATAGTCTGTATTACCCAGTAGACTTAACCACAGGTCAATTGCAAAGAGAGTTACAATGGAATATTTAATAAAAATATAATTCACTTAAATATACTTCTTTAAGGTTTATAGGTTTAGCTTCGCATTAATGTGAGCTTTGGTATTATTAACTACTATCCAATGCAAAAGCATGGTTTCTGGGGTTATGAGCCCTGTTGGTACCTGACTGTGTGACTTTGAGAAAGTTACTTAATCTCCAACTTCAGATCCCTCATTTATAAAATAAGCAGACTAGTCCAGGATTCTTTCTAGCTCTGAATCTATGAGCCCTGTGTTCTCTGTAAACCTCATTTTCTTAGGTTGAGGTAGACATCGCTAAACTTGAATATCTGTCATTTGGGTTTTGTCATTGATCTTTGATGTTTTCATTTTCTAAATGTTGTTTTTCCTGAGAAAAGCAGCCAGCTGCAGAATGGCTTTTGTTCCAGGACTCAAGAAATATGAGGTTTAATGACTAAAATTAATCTGTCCTAACTAGCTGTGTGACCTTGGAACAAGTCATTCCTCTTGCCTCAATCTCCCCATTTGTGAAACAGAAAGAAAGAGATTAGACAATTCCTCAATTTCTTTTTTCCACATGCTATGATTCTATTAAGGTTGAACTTTTGGGGCATTAATTTTTTAAGCTGGATTTATAAGACAAATCTGTTATCTGAGGGAGCCTTACCATATATTTCAATAATCCTGTTAAAGAGCTGTGGTTTCATAAATTGGAGCTCTTTTCTAATTTAATAGACAAAACTCCTGGAGAGATTCATCCATTTGCAGGTGTGACTAGGTACCTTCATTTTGTTTTGTTTTATTTTTACTGATCCTTTTGTTTTCCTTTATACTACACAATGAGCCATTTCTTATGATAAAGGAAGAAGGGCAGGAAGAAGCAGTTTAACCAAACTAACACACTAACTACATGTAATACTATTTGCAGTATTTCATGTCTATAGATTTCACATCTCATCTCTGCAGTGAAGGGAGGAAGGTACATTTTCTCAATTTTTCTTCTTTAGTAATTCCTCATGTAAAAGTTGAGAAAAGCTGAAGTGCTTTGTTAATTTGTGACAGACTTAATAGCAGAACCAAAACTTGAATTCAAATCTCTTGTCCTAATCTAGTGTTCTCTCTTGAGAATTTTATGAAATGTAAATGCTTGACTATGTTGTGCAACCGTGAACTTATAATTTTGTAGTGTGTTGTATTTTAAACAACATATTAAATATAACATGGTCATAACAGAACTTTTCTGCTTGTGTTTTCAAATTTCCCTCTTCTTTCTTCATTTTTAAATGTGCTTCAGAGATTTTATTTCCTTTCATTTATTTACATCATTATTGCTACCCATCAACTTTCTCAAATATGTGCCCTTCTTTCCCATATAAGATCCTTTCCTTGTAACAAATATGTAGATTCAAGCAAAACATATGCATACCATTGATGGTGCCTGAAAATGTTATGTCTTATTATTTTAAGTATGTCACCTCTCTGATAATAGCTTTGTGACCAGTTGTAACAAATTGTGATTGGTCACTACAATCATGAGAATTCTTAAGTCTTTCTAAGTTTTCCTTTCCATTATTGTAAATCATTGCATACATTGTTCTCATTCTATATACTTCATTCTACTTCAGTTCATCCAACTCTTGCCAGCTCTTTCTGAAAATGAATGTTTATTAGTTCTTGGGCCTGATTGTCTCCTAAATGTTTAAATACTTCCAAGAAATAATAATTTCCTGGTGAATTTATTCCACCAGTGAAACAAATTATAACCCCTCTTCTTTGGGTATTTTGGTCAAAACTTCATCACTCTATGGCTAGATCTGGTAGATGAGCCATTTTGAACTACTTCTCAGTTCATTTCAACAAATGTTTTTAAAGTACCTAATATGTGTTGAGGCTCTGTGCTGCATGCAGAAAATACAAAGATATTTTTATTTCCATGGAAGAAATAGGTCTTTTCCTGACCTTTATATTCTGGGATGGGGTATATAAGATTTAAAAAACAAAACAAAACCCCAAAGATAATTTGAAATGGGAAAGAACGCTAACATTTGAGATTGAGAATTGAAAGGCTTTGTCTACAGATATGGCACCTGTACCAAGACTTCATTGAAGCTAAGGATATTACAAAGTGGAGATGAAAATGAAGGCAATTTCAGGAATGGAGAAAGGAGAAAGTCAAGTTTGAGATGACTCAAATAGTTCAATTTCTATGGAACAGAGAGTGTGTGGAGATGAGTAATATAAAGGAAGTCTAGAAAGGCAGACTGTGATCAGATTATGGAAGGTGGTAAATGCCAGGCTTGAGATTTGTATTTTGTCCCTAGAGGTTAAAACGTATAATAGTGTAAATAAGTAGAGAGCTACCCTTGGAATCAGCAATACCCAAATTTGAGTTGTCTTTCTGAAACATGTAAGCTTTGTGACTTTGAGTAAAAGCATTTAACCTGCTGATCAAGGCAGCTTTCTAAGGCTATAAATTGCCTTAATAGTAGAGGGAAGTTTTCTAATTCAGGAATATCCACATATCATTGAAATCTCCGGTCTAATCTCTATCCCTATTCCAAACATGAAGATTATTTTTGTACTTGAAGACTTCTTAGTTTAATAAGCTTTTACTTCACTTGCATGAGAAATTAAAGGCCACTTCCATACTACAGTGAGACAGCAAAGTAATTTAGTGAAGTTATTTCCCTAAGCACAGAAAGAATTAAAAGTTTATTCTATATTTTCATAGTATATGTAGAAATTAAGAGTAAAAGAATTCTTGAAGTTTTTGCAGTTTACCTCATTTGGTAATTGGATGTCAATTGAACCAAGATCATGTATGGCTTGATTATCTATTTCATGGGAATTGTTTTACCCATTTGGGGCCATATATTCTTTTTTTTATTATTAAAACTTTTTATTTGCAAACCATATGTATGGGTAATTCTTCAACATTAACCCTTACAAAGCTTTCTGTTACAAATTTTTCTCCCCTACTCCCCACCCCTTCCCTAGATGGCAGGAAGTCTACTACATGTTAATTATGTTAAAATACTTGACAAATTGAATATATGTATACATATTTCCACACATCATTTTTGTGCAAGAAAAATTGTATCTACAAGAAAGAAAAATTAGAGAAAGATAACATAATGCAAGCAAACATCAATAGAGAGCATGAAAATTATGTTGTGGTTCACATTTCACATCCCTCTCTCTGGGTGTATATGGCTTTCTTCACTGAACAATTGAAACTGGTTTGAAACATTTCATTGTTGAAGAGAGCTATGTCCATCAGAATTGATTGTCATGTAGTATTGTTGTTGCCGTGTATAATGATCTCCTGGTTCTGCTCATTTCACTCAGCATCAGTTCATGCAATTCTCTCCAGGCCTCTCTGAAATCATCCTGCTGGTCGTTTCTCACAGGACAATAATATTCCATAACATTCATATACCATAATTTGTTCAGCCATTCTCCAAATGATGGGCATTCATTCAGTTTCCAGTTTCTAGCCGCTACAAAAAGTGCTGCCACAAACATTCTTGCACATGTGGGGCCCTTTCCTTCCTTTATGATTTCTTTAGGATATAAGCCCAATAGAAACGCTTCTGGGTCAGAAGGTATGCACAGTTTGATAACTTTTTGAGCATAG
>JAJPUD010003413.1:234111-250097 GCA_023553655.1 Myrmecobius fasciatus
CTATGCTCAAAAAGTTATCAAACTGTGCATACCTTCTGACCCAGAAGTGTTTCTATTGGGCTTATATCCCAAAGAAATCATAAAGGAAGGAAAGGGCCCCACATGTGCAAGAATGTTTGTGGCAGCTCTTTTTGTAGTGGCTAGAAACTGGAAACTGAGTGGATGCCCATCAATTGGAGAGTGGCTGAATAAATTATGGTATATGAATGTTATGGAATATTATTGCTCTGTAAGAAATGACCAGCAGGATGATTTCAGAGAGGCCTGGAGAGACTTGCATGAACTGATGCTGAGTGAAATGAGCAGAACCAGGAGATCATTATACACGGCAACAACAATACTATGTGAGGATCAGTTTTAAGGGACATGACTCTCTTCAACAATGAAATACTTCAAACCAATTCCAATTGTTCAGTGAAGAAAGCCATATACACCCAGAGAGAGGGATGTGAAATGTGGACCACAACGTAACATTTTCATGTTCTCTATTGAGGTTTGCTTGCATTGTATTTCCTTTATCAGATTATTCTTTCTTGTAGATATGATTTCTCCTGAACAAAAAAATGATGTGTGGCAATAACTACATATATATATTCTATTTCTTAAGTATTCTAACATATTTATCATGTAGTGGATATCCTGCTATCTAGGGGAGGGGTGGGGAGTAGGGGGGAAAAATTTGTAACAGAAAGCTTTGTAAGGGTTAATGTTAAAGTATTAATAATAAAAAATAAAAAAATAAATGAAAAAAAAATATTTCCCCCCCAAAAAAAAATGAATGAGCCAATTTGCATAGGGTGGGTCAAGAGAATAATGTAAAATAAGCCTGGAATGGCAAGTTCTAACATCTCTAACATCTCTAAAAGCTTTTAAGTTCCATTTCCTGAAGTTTATATTTTATTTGAACAATAATCTACATAGATCTGACAAGTGCTCAGCTAAGATCTGACAAGTACTGGGCTATTCTCACATACTACGATTCTATTCAGAGTTTTCTGATTCTGGACAGATCCTAATCATTTATTTATTTATTTTGCTCTGAAACTTCTCCCCATTCTGCTTTTTGTACTCAACAAGAAGTATCTAAAAATTCTTCTGCATGGCTATCATCCAAATATATGAAATCAGCTCTTATGTTCCTCCTAAGCCTTTTTTCAGGTGAAATGTTCCTAGTTTCCTCTTTTCTGACATCCTGATTCATCTGAGTGAGCTCCAGAATTGAAGTTGAGATTCCAGATGTGATCTAATCTTAAGACTATCACTTCTGTTAATGGATTCTAAGTCTCAGAATCCTAGTTGGCCAGTAGTCTTATTACTTTACCTTGTAATGACAAAGTTAGAGTCATTCTGATAACATTGTTTTGTATTTAGTATAAAGAAACCAAGATGTTTCTGGAAATATTGAAATGCCCAAATCTAATCTAAATTTTATTTTTTAAATTTCTTATTGAGATCATAGGATTCTCCCAAGCTACAATATTTAAGATAGTATCATTTTCAGAAGAGACCATTGAGTCCATGAGTTATAGAACTGCATTTAAAATGTTAGTTATTTTTGGATGACTTTTAATGGTATTCCTGACTATGCATAAAGAATAATGCAAAGGACAAGATTAGGAGGAAAGCAATAAATTGGGAAATAATCTTTACATTTAAAGGTTCTGATAAAGGCCTCATTTCTAAAATATATAAAGAATTGTCTCATATTTATAAGAATTCAAGCCACTCTCTAATCGATAAATGGTCAAAGGGTGTGAACAATTTTCAGATGATGAAATTAAAACAATTTTTAATCATATGAAAAGATGTTCAAAATCACTATTGATCAGAGAAATGCAAATTAAGACAACTCTGCAGTACCACTACACACCTGTCAAATTGGCTAAGATGACAGGAAAAGATAATGACGAATGTTGGAGGGGATGTGGGAAGGCTGGGACACTGATGCATTGTTGATGGAACTGTGAATGGATCCAGCCATTCTGGAGAGCAATTTGGAACTATGCTCAAAATGTTATCAAACTGTGCATACCCTTTAACCCAGCAGAGTTTCTATTGGGCTTATATCCCAAAGAGATCATAAAGGAAGAAAAGGGCCCCACATGTACAAGAATGTTTGTGGCAGCCCTTTTTGTAGTGGCTGGAAACTGGAAACTGAATGGATGCCCATCAATTGGAGAATGGCTAAAAAAACTATGGTATATGAATTCTATGGAATAATGTTCTGTAAGAAACAACCAGCAAGATGATTTCAGAGAGACCTGGAGAGACTTACATGAATTGCTGCTAAGTGAAATGAACAGAACCAGGAGATCATAGTACATGGCAACAATAAGACTATATGATGATCAGTTCTTTTTTTTTTAAACTAAAATTTATTTGCAAATCATATATATGGGTAATTTCTCAACATTGACCCTTACAAAGCTTTCCGTTATAAATTCCCTCCCCTACAAAGTCCCTACAAAGTCCTCACCACTCCCCTAGATGGCAGGAAGTCTAATACATGTTAATTATGTTAAAATACTTGACAAATCGAATATGTGTATACATATTTTTACAGTTATCTTGCTGTGCAAGAAAAGTCAGATCTACAAAAAAAAAATCTGAGAAGGGAAACATAATGCAAACAAACCTCAACAGAGAACATGAAAATGTTATGTTGTGGTCCACATTTCACATCCCTCTCTCTGGGTGTATATGGCTTTCTTCACTGAACAATTGGAACTGGTTTGAAACGTTTCATTGTTGAAGAGAGTCATGTTCATTAGAACTGATCATCATATAGTCTTGTGGCTGTGTATAGTGATCTCCTGGTTCTGCTCATTTCACTCAGCATCAGTTCATGCAAGTCTCTGCAGGCCTCTCAGATTGTATTCGTTATCCTTTCTAAATCTTGCTTATATATATTTGTTTGCCTGCTGTCTCCCCTATTAGACTAAACTGTGTGAGGATAGAGAACTAGTTTGCCCCCACCCTTTTTTTTGAGGTGGGGAACTATCCTTGTTGCTTAACATAATGCCTGATATCTATTAAGTTCTTAATAAATGTTTGTTGATAATACAGATTGCTAGTTCTCTTTGACTTAATAGTTGGTCTTGAAGCATTGCTGTTGCTTAGAACAATTTTTGCCCTACATCCTGGGTGATGTATCTCTTCAAATTTCCAGTTTCCAGAGGACAGATGCAGTCTTTTGTTGAGTCATTTTGGTTATGTTCAGCTCTTTGTGATTCCATTTAATTTTTTTCTTGGCAAAGAAATGATTTGCCATTTCCTTCTCTAGCCAATTTTACAGATGAGAAACTAAAGCAAACAGGATTAAGTGACTTACCCAGTGTCACATGACTATTAAGTGTCTAAGACTGGATTTGAACTCACAAAAGTGAGCCTTCCTGATTCCAAGTCCTATGCTCTCTCCCCTGCACCACTAGATCCATAAACTTTTTCTATTTGGTATTACTGCTGCCAGATTCTATTTACTTGCTTTGAAAATCAAAGGACTTCAGTATTAAAGATTTATATATGGAAGGGACCTTAAAGAGCATTTAGATGAGTCCCAAAGAATAAATATGAATAATAAGGCTTATACAGGAAATAAATATCAACTCAGATTTGAACCCAGGTCCTGTTGATTCAGAATTCACTGTTCTTGCCAACATGGCAGCGTGATGCCCTTCAGTGCAGTATATTTGATTTTGGAAGAACTGCATCTATATTGAATGTCTATATGTTAAATCTTAGCTTTATTTAGACAGATAAGAAGGATTTGTTTTTTAAGGCATCTTTTAGTAATTTTCATTCCCCCATTTTACATAATATTATCCCCCTATTTTACATAATATTAGCCCCCTTTACTACTAACTTTAGGAGTTTCTGGACTTCCCCCTACTGGAGGTCCTCAAAGCAAAGTTTGGGCCAACTTGTTGGCCCATATTCAGGTATAGGTTGGACTAGATGGCCTTTGAAGTTGGTCTTTTTCTGAAGTTATGACTTGAGCAGGATCACATAGAGAATGAGAATTTGCCTTTTAAATCTAGCATTCCTTCAATTTAAAGATTAGAAGGTACCTGTGGTAATTTCCAGAGAGGATCACAGGTCATAAATTTAGAGAAGAGATTAGAGAATGAGTTCCATTCTCTTTTTTTTAATAGATGAGGAAACTGAGGCCCACAGAGAATAAATGACTTGACTGGAGTCTTGCAAATTTCAGATCTGGGATTTAAACCTTGGCTCTTTGATGCCAAATCATTTTCCACTAGTTCTGATGGATAAGTATTTAAGATGACATGAAATCAAAAAGCAAATTAAATGCGTTAGAGTATTGGAGAACTACTCCCAGCTTAGTCTTGATATGAGCTGAATTATGTCTCTTCATTGAACAGAAACCTCCCATTGTTACTGATCAGTCTCTTATTTGTATGTCATTCATTTGGACATCAGGATGTATGGTGATATTCTTAAACTATAGAGCTAATGTGCTATAATAGATAAAGCAGTAGGATTGATATCAGAAAACTTGGGTTCAGATCCTATCTCATCTGGGCAAATAACCTCTGTCTGCTTCAGGCAGCACCCTGAGTCCTAACTACTAAATGGTGCTGCCTTGGTTGAGGCAAAATACATATTGGGTATTTCTGTGCTGATGAATTCATATTCTGAAAGCATCGTCTATACATTACTTTGGGCAAAGTTTCCCACAGCATCTTTTTTGGCTCTCTTTTGTCCCTGTCACTTAATAATTAAGTATTTATTAAGCTGTTACTATGTGCCAAGCACTATGTTAAGCATGGGTTTACAAAAGTTAAAGTGGAAACAATCTTTATCCTTGAATCATGAATATTTGTGTGCATGTCTTCTTTTCCTCTATATTAGAATATATTCCTTGGGGTTAAGGACTGTTTTTTTAATCTTTAAATATTATATCATTAGATGTTTTAATAAATGTTTGTTCAATTGAATTGCTTTCTATAATTTTAAAAAATTTGCTTCTACTTAGCCGTGTCATACTTGAGTAGAGGTTATATTCAGTTATAAATAAGGAGATATTCTTCCAACTATATGGAAACCTGCAAACAAACATCTTAGCATGGGCCAGTCCATTCAGAGAGTAAAATAGAGTTCCCCGATATTTAACCTCAGGAAAATATAACCCTTCCCTTTAACCTTTTATTAGTTTATACTCAAATGCCCCAGTAGTTCTGTGATCTCACTGATATGAACACTCCTAATATGTAGCTTGTATTCTTTTCATGTCTATTCATTCTATAAGTCTCTTGTCTCTATCTTCTCATTAATTTTCCCCAGGAAGTCCACCCAGTTTGCTGACATTAGGAGGATACTGGAGAACACACAAGCTGTTCATTGATTACTCTTTTCTCTTACTGCCTGACTAGCTACTTTTTCATTTCTTCATTTCTTTAATGAAATCTTTTATTTTGGTTCTTCTTTGTAATTGTTTGTATATAATTTATTGCAGCCTTCTCATATCCTCCCCTCCTCCTCCCCACCTCCCCCTCCCCATTTTTTTCCTTTGTTGTAACTGAGTATAGAGAGTTCTGGAAACATAGAAGTCAAAATAACTTAGTTTTGAAGCAATCTTCCCAAACTCTTCTTAAAGAAATTTGAGGTGAGTGAGGGTATCTGCAGAAAGTTTAGGTTATTTTCCTTGAGGATAGATCCAATAGAACTTTATACTATATCGATTTCATGGATGTCTGATACCTTGCTTTTACTTATTTGATGAACATCCTGCCAAAGTTCTTGTGTTTTCATTTCCTTGTGCATTTAAAAAACTTCTCAATCCTGTTCTTCTTTCCTTCTTGACATCATTGACTTGGAGTGTGTGTGTGTATGTTTCTGTTGTCAGTGCTGTATAATCTATTTGTCTCCTTGGTATTACCTTTCTTTTTTTTCTGAGAGAATTTAAGAATTATTTATAATTCTTGAAATAAGTTTGTATTATTAGGAAAATACAGCACAATTGAATCCTCACCCTTTCTCTACCAATAGTCTTTTTGATTGTTACTACATTTTGTCCTCTTAGTCATGTGGCATGCTGCCTAGGACAGGGAAAGAATTCTGTTATTTTTATTGCAGCAGATTATGTTGCTTATGATATGATGTCATCATCTTGTTTATTTGGGTGTAAGGTGAGACTGAAGGGTGAATTCAACTTCAGAAACAAATTTTGCTGAATTACAGCACTTATTCAATTATATCAAGAAGACACTGATTCAAATGGACTAGAACTGAAAGCAAATATAAATAAGCTTCCTTCTGCGCCAAGTTTTCAAAGTAAGAGTTTTTGAGGTTAAGACAAGTTACCGCAGTGGTTCCTGCAGTGGTAAAATTATAAACACAGTCTGGACCTAAATGTCATTTCACTGGTTCTGCCTGTTCCTACCACAGTTGTTGGGAAATTGGCAGGAGTTCTGCTCTGTTCTCTGTGTGTGTCTTTTGGTTTGCTTTTGTATCTCTGTCTCTGTATTTCTACTATTTTCTCTCTTTCTGCCTTTCATCTATCTCTCTTTCTCTTGTTTAAAAGAATGAAGGGGGGAGTATTCAAGAAATTGGTCTAGAAAGTGGAAGAAATCTAATTACCCTTTCATATATCCCAGAAAAGCAAGCCAAATTCATGGTCAGAATTTGATATCCTCTCTGCCCCCCCATTCACAATATCAGGTTTTACTGGGTTACTTGTGGAGGAACATCCTTCTCTAGAGATCTGTGAAAATGGTAGAGGATACAAATTCATCTCCAGAGATATATCTTTCTAGGAAACCAGTTAGATCACACAATCCTGGAATTAGAGGTCATATGGTCCAAAGGTTTACCTGATCAGGAATCTCCAAATAACATGTCTAATGAATGGGTTACTAAGCCTTTGCTTAAAGACCTAGAGTGAAAGGGAACATGCTACATCTGGAGGCAGCCCTTTGCACTTTGGGATAGCTATAATTTTTAGGAAGCTTTTCTTATATCAAACTTAATTTTATCTCATTCCAACTCTTATCAGTTGCCCCTAATTCTTTTTTCTAGATCAAGAAGATTAAGTCTTTTCCATTTCTCCCTCCCCTTTATTTTTTTTCTCTGTACTAAGCATTCCCAAATTCTTTGAACAAATTCTTATGTGAAAAGAAGGTTCTTTACCATTCTGATTTCCCTTCTATTGAACTCTATGTGACATCTGGGATTAGATTCATCATGTATGTGTTTTTCTATCATTAATTCCACCAAATGGCATTCCCATAATACATGTCAGTATATATGTGTATATTAAATGTTACCCACACTTAACTCCTTCCATACACTCTCCAATCTAGCTATATTGTGCTTTCTTTTGCTGACATGATGATCATCTTTGTCTTTACGTTAGCTGTGCCCCATGCCCAAAATGTTCTTTTTCCTCACCTTCACCTCTCAGAATACCTTCCTTCAAGATTCAGTTCATTCCTTTCTACAAGGAGCTTTTCCTGGATCCTACAACTGCCAAGTACCTTCCCTTAAACTCTCTGTTTTATATATCTATGTATGTTATTTCTCCCATTAGAATGTAGGTTCCTTAAAGTCAGGAAATGGTTGAATTTTTCATTGTTGTTTTCTCTGCATCCTTAGTACTTAACATTGTGCCTGCTATTTAATAAGTCAGTAAGCATTTAATAAACATGCATGTGTTTATGTACGTACACAGTGCAAATGTTTTTCTTGTCAGTATTCTCATGTTGGCAAACTCTTTCCATATTTTAATAACAAAATGTGATTTCAGGAGTGCATTAACTCAGTGTATTTGGGAAATACATTCTTTTTTTTTGGTATCTGACCACAGAGGTAAAGTGAATCTCTACTACATCGCCTTTATTATTTTCTCTACTCTTTTGTAGTGTGAGATATTATTGTTACGATGATTTACATTTATGTAATTCTGGAAGGTTTTTAGTGTTTTACATTTGATTCTCAGAACAATCATGAGTTCCAAAGAGCTTAATGACTTGCTGAGGGTCACTCATGAGTGCCTGAGGCAAAATTTGAATTCAGATTTTCTTGACTCCAAATCTGGAGCTTATTTATGATGCTATTCTGGCTCTATATAGAATTGTTTATTTTAAAGAAAGAGAGAAAATTTGGGATATATTGGTCTGGTTACTTGTCCTCTAGGTGGAGAAACTATTTCCATGAGATACAAAGGCTTTAAAGGTTAGTTACTTTCTCCAGTTCCTACAGTTACTAAATGGTAGTGGCTACTTCTGAGGTCTCAAACCTCAGACTTGGGTAACTTTCTTTCCACTGTCGAATATTGCTTTGTATGAGTTTAAATTTTGGCTGCCCTATGGTTTGCAAGAAACGATTAAACTGTTAGAACAAACAGGATAATAAATCACTCTTTTGTTTTCTCACCCTATATTTTTCTTAACCAGCTGGGTGTAGAATCTAATTTAGACATGCCTTCGATGGAGATATGTATATTATAATCCACACACAGGACAATTCTTAGAATTATGTTGTACTTGATGAAAGAATTCAAACTGAGATTTCTGGCTTTTATAGAGAGTACATACCTGGAGTCTTTATTGCTTTGGATGCATTCCTCAAGAAGCAAATCTTGGTTTTTGGTCTTAGAAGAGAGTAAGGGACTCGAAGTTTCTCAATAACTAATAGGATTACAGAAACAGCAACTTCTGCCAAGGAACAAATAAAAAAGCCTACTATATGCCAAGAACTGTACTTAGCCCTTTGGATGCAAAAACAAAAGTGAGTTGGTACTTGTCCTTTAAGAGCTTATATTCTAATTGAGAAGACAACACTTAGGGACGGTAATGAGCAGGAAGTTTATCTGCAGAATTTATAGGAATGGTGAGTGGAAACAAAGGCAATAAATTATCATACTCTTACCAGAAGCAGTGGTTTTGTGATTTTGATTATTCTTCTCAGAACTTGAAGTAGAAAGGGAAAGGAATTTTTTTGCCCCTTACATCATCCTGCTTTTCCCTGTTCCTTAAATACACTATCCCTTTTTCCTGTATTCACTCTCATTCAACCAGAAACATGACTTTTGCTTTTTAGAGAGTTAGAACAGGCAGTTGGTGGGATAATGTTCCATTGAAACCCCAAGTGTTCCTGAATCGTTTCAGACTTTGTTGTAAACAAGCATTTACCACCTACTCTGAATGTGGTTACTGCCTAAATAATCTCCCTTAAAATATGTATTCCTTCTTTCTGCAGAATGCCATTTTATTCTGAACCTCTAGTTTAGTGTTAGAAGCATAATCCCAATTTGAAATAACTACAGGTCTTCCAGTTCAGTTTAAAGACTTTAATGGCCTACTTCCTGGCACAAGGTGATATAAGGAGATGAGGACAAATACAAACACAATTGTGGGGTATATAACTTACCCACAGAAGAGAGATTACAAGGTTAGATAATACAGAGATCCAAGAGCTGAAGGGAATCTTAGAGCATAGTAGTCCAACCTTACTAGTTTGTGAATGAAGAAAGTAAATATACAAAATGATGCAAAATATGCAGATAGAACAAAATGTGTAAAACAATACAAACTACTTTTAAGAGAGCAAATAGCCTGTTTTAGACAGTTTTTGCCAAGATTTTTTTGCAGTTTTGAGTTTCCTGACTGAATAATTTGCTGACCAAAAGAAGAGAAAATACTTAGATACTTTAATATTAAGAATAATATTTTCTTCCCTAATGGGTTCTTTATTAACAGGTTTTTCTTCTCATCAAAATAAATAAATTATAGAATAATAAATTGTAGATTTAGTGCTTAGACCTGTGAGGTTGTCTAGTCTAAAGTTTGAGTGAATTGCTGAAAATAATATGCCTGGTAAATGACAGTCAGAATTTGGCCTTTGGACCATAAGGATCTGAATTCATTCAGTTCAATTGTTTTCAGTCATGACCAATTCTTTGTAACCTTCTTTGGAGTTTTTCTGGCAAAAAATACTGGAGTGGTTTTTTTCTTTTCTAACTCAAATAACAGATGAGAAATTGAGGCAAGCAAGGTTAAGTGACTTGACAAGGTCACAGCAGATTTGAACTGAGGAAGATGAGTCTTATTGACTTCAGGCCTCTTTATCCACTGTGTCAGCTAGCTGCCCAATCATAATGTTACCCAAAAGGTATAAAGACTCACTTTGGTGATCCTTCCTCATTAATGATCGTTTTTCAGTCTTCATCTATGAGGCTAAATGTACCTTTAGAAAATAGAATAATTTTTAAAATGGCCCCATTTGTAATTTTCCAGAAAAGGATACTTCATAATCTAACAAGATAAGTACCTACTAGTTGAAAAAAATTTTCCCTCATGATTATTATAAGACTTTGGAGAGTTTTTATATCCTCTCAACTTGTTAAATTTGAAGTAAAATCCAATGTTTTTAAGTAATTCAATTCATGAGATCATAGATATGTGATATTATGTAATTCAAACTTCTCATTTATATTAAATCCCAGAAGATTTAGTGAGTTGTCCTTGCTCACACATGTAGTAAATAGCAGAATTGAGATTTGAACTCAAGCTCCTTGACTCCAATTCCAGCACTTTTTCATCCGTACCCCTTAAAGATAGGCCAATCACCTTTGGTTATTAAGTCACTGATGCAAATTTTTATAAGTATTTAGCAAATACTTTTTTTAATGGGAAATCTTGAACATTTTTGCTACAAGGGGATGCTCATGGAGAATGGTGAAGAAGTTAGTGGGTATGGTTAGGCTAATGTGGTTTTATAGACTGGAAAAGTTTCTTTGTGGGTTTAAAAGGATTTTGTTTTTAGATTAAATTCAGAGCTTCTTGAAGTAGAATGTTAAACATCTGTCATGACTACAAAGTGAAATTACATAGATAAAATTGGGATTTGGACTTAGGTTTTGCAAACCTAATGGTTTGCAATCATTTGGTTGCAACGTTGCCTTTTTTTGCAGACAAACTTGATGACACCAAAATTTTGCTGTGTGGTAGAAAAAAGTTTGGGGAAAGGCCCAGGATGGTCCTGAATGAACTCAGAAATACCTTAGTTACTGACTAAAGCTGTGCCAAAACTTTGACAAAAATCTATGATGTATCTGGAAAGTAAGACTTTCTCTTTTTTTAAATCTCTAGTAGGGACAGGGAAAAGGCTTATGTGTACACATTTTTAATAAATTATTTTAAACACTAAATTGCATTTGAAGAAGGAAAAATCCCCAAGAAATATGTAATATAGACAGAGAAACATGGGAAGCAAAGTGCTTGCTTCAGATAATTTTTTTTTAAAACAACTATGATTTTTTTTTGGAAACCTATTAGGGAAAATGATATTGAAAGGAATACAGAAAAATTTGTAAGTAAGCCTTAGCTCTTTTGCTTGGCATATTGCTAAGGTCATTGGAGATCTCTTGTGCAGGGAATTCATTAATTTACAAAATTCATTGTTTTTCTTTGTCTTCTCTCTTTTACCATCTTCGCCTGTTCATTTTCCCCTCCCTTCTGCTTCAGTAAAGGCTTAATCCAGTTGTCTTGTTCTTTTCTGCAGTCTTTTGGCCATAGTATCTCTTCCCTTTCCTACTATTTCATTGATTTTTAAGTATTTTTGGAAAAAATATTTAATATTATATTTTAAAATGTTTGTTATTGTGGTTTGCTTTTTTGCTTAAAATCAAAGGACGATTATAAATTAGTTTAGTTCTTGCATATCTGTTCAAAATATATGATCTGTTTTTTATTGGATTAAAATTAAATCAGATCTCTTCTAGAGTACATTGGGTGAACCAAAGTAAGTCACAGTTGAGAAATTCCTTCTCTCAACACACAAAAACCACATTGCAACTTTTTACTGACAGTGAATAAAATGATCTGGATTTGGGCTACAGTTCAGAGTTGGCTTCTTTGTAAGATCCTATATTCAACTGTCCTCCAGTCATTTGAACAGTGAACTAACTATAAACTATAGTTATAGAAATGCTTTTAATTTGAAGATCTTAACTACTTTTTTGCAACTATTCTTATAATTTTGGTTTTGCTATTGAATCAGTGAATCATTCAGTAAGCATTGATTAAACACTTAGTATATGCCAGTCACTAGAGAAAGTAACAAAGGTTACAAAGGCAAAACAAAACAGTCCCTGCCCTTAGGAAACTTATATTCTGTGGACACATGTATTCTTGGAAAGTTTTTTTTTTTTTTCATGATGGGTTTTTTTTCTTTTTTGAATAAGAAAATTATATTTTATAACAACTGAAAGGATATTACAAAGATAAATCAATGTTATACATTAAGTTCTTATAAAAGTAAAAAATATTTTACATCTTCCAGATAAAAACCTTTTTATTACTATTTTAATTTCTTATGCATATTTTAGAATCAATACAGCCCAGTGAATGGAAAGCTGGTCTTAATGTCAGGAGGATTTGGTGTCAGATCCTACCTATAGTGCCACCTACAATGGGCTTATGTTATCTGTGTGACTTTAGACTAGTCATTTAACTTCATGGATGCCTCAAGAAGCTCATTGTCTACCAGTTGTAAAATTGCATCAGTAGAAGGAATTTCCTCACAAGGAGCTTCTTATATCAATTATCTAAGCCATCTAGATTCCCCACTTACCCCAATATTAGTGACAGTTCGCTATGGGATAGAGTACTGGGATTATTATCAGACCTGGTTCCCAATCCAGACTATGGACAAATCACATAACGTCTCTGACACTCAGGTACTTAACCACTAATTATATTTAGATTGTGGTTTGCCTTGGTGGAGAGAACACGATGCCTTCTCCACATCTCTACACAGGTACTTAGATGGGAGACCATATGATAGGATGCCAAGGATTCCTTGGAGACAAAATCTGGATTCTAGACCTGCCTATTTGATCATGGCAAACCAACCTCTCAGTATCCCAGACTCTACAACTTTAATGGATCAGTGAGTTGCTGATTTACATTAGTGGAAGGAGTTTCCACTAATCCAGGACTATACCTGATAATAAATCACAGATCTGAAAAAAATATATATCTATATGTGTAATGTATATCTGTAATAGCATATATATATATGTATACATACATATATATATGATAATGGATATTGAGCAGATATAGTATTTGTTTAACATGGTGTTGATATAGTTTTCCATTTTAAAGTGTGATATATTTAAAAGATATTAAAATTATAAAATTTTAGATACTGAAAGGATCTTGGTCTAAGTTGAGCCTCAGAGAGGTTCAGTGATTTGCCTGATCCCAGAAATAATAATATGTGATGATATTTGTACAAATATAAACTTTTTTAAAAAGTGTTTAGTTGTTCAATAATGATTTCAAGGAAAAAATAGGCAGAAGATATCAAGAAACTGCAAGTTAATAATTATACTGATTACTTAGTGACTTTAAGCATTTTTGAGTAGGCATGTGGAAAGTCATTTTTTCTGCCAATCTGATTCCTTAGTGAAAAGAAATTTCACTGAGATTTTTGTTTCCCCGTGTTATCAAAATTTAAAATTTTTCACTTGTTGAATAAATGGTCTTTGAATATTGTTTGACCAACCCTGTGAAGATACAGTTTTCTATTACTATAAATTTAAATAGGATCAATTAACATAAAATACTTTTTTCTTTCCAAAATGAAAAACCTTTTGTAGATTGGAACCTGACAAGGTTACAGAGTTAATTGCAAGGTAAGGACTGCTAGGTTCTAGATTTCCTGAATTGTATTACAAGATTCATTCTTCTACTATTACCATATTGTCTTGAATTGAGCTTATTTTAAAAAAATGTTGAATTGACTTGTTTTTTGCTAGTAGAATTTTTAAATTATTGAAAAAGCTATTTCTTGTCACAAAAATAGCTTCCATGGTAAGGAAAAATGTTAATAAGACTTATACTGTTTTTTCTTAGGTGAAAGCTATGTATGTGCATCTAATGAGCCATTTCGAAAAGTTGATTACACCAAGAATGTTAATCCAAATTGGTCAGTGAACATCAAGGCTGGCTCAACTCGGCCAGTGACTCCATTAGCATCTACAAAGAGTGAAGTGAAGGAAAGCAAAGATTTCATCAAGCCCAAATTGGTGACTGTGATTCGAAGTGGAGTGAAACCTCGAAAAGCTGTGAGGATCCTGCTGAATAAAAAGACAGCCCATTCATTTGAGCAAGTCTTAACAGACATAACAGAAGCCATTAAACTAGATTCGGGTGTTGTCAAGAGGCTCTGTACACTTGATGGGAAGCAGGTAAGTGGTATTAAGAGACAACAACATCTTTTACAAAAGGATGTTAAACTTGAAAATAAAACTTTACAGTTTTATTCCTGTTTTGGTGTATATCTCAAATTAGAATATGTTGAAGTTTAACTCAGGTTCCTTTTTTAATTCCTAAGAAATCATTGTTATACTAGTCTGTCCTTGGCTTTCCCCTCATTGAAACAGGACAGTATTGGGTTTTCAGCTATAAACATGTTGCTTCATAAACCCCATCTTTACAGAACTTAGTTGATTCGTGAACTGCCTTCATTTTTTTTAATTTAAATGGATCAAAAAATAAACAATCTACTGAAATGATTTCCCACCTAGCAAGTTGAGGAATCTCCTTTTTCTGAGATAGTGTTAGAAACTTGGAATGTATTCATTTTTACTCAGTTTGAACATTAGATGGACAAAATTGTTTTGTACTTTTGGCATAGAGTAGGGTGGTCATTGTGGATTTTCTTCACTCCAAGAGAAATCTCCAAAGGTATCACTTATTCTGTGAGACTCGTTGCTGGCAATCAGTAAAGAAGATGCTTCTATATAAAATTCAGAGCAACCACGGTACTTGACAAGCTTTTTTGAGAACAGAGCAGAAATGGTTTTAAAAAATTGTTTTGCAAATTGTTGTAGCAATAACAAGAAAGGAAGTATAAGGAACCTGTTAAAAGGGAAACATTATAGGATCAAAGGAGACATATTGCAATAATATGTGAATAGCTCTAGTCTGTGACTTTTGAGTTTCACCATAATTGAATTAACTGTCATCTAAAAAAAAAATCAAGTGAGCTCAGAATGGACTTTCATTTTTTATTTTGACATTATTTCATTTTGTCTTAGAAATCACTTTTTTCCAATGACCAGTTTTCTGTGTGATGTTATTGCACACTTCCTTCCATCCATTTGCTCTCTTCACCATACTTCCAACTAGTCAATAAAAACAAGTGTTTGGCTCCAGTCCTACACAGAAGGTTACAATATAGAGTGCTTTTTAGAGAGATACATGGTGACAGACCTGACAACCTGATGTATCTGTGTAACTGAATTAATGTCTTTTAGAGGAAGTCTGAATAAACATAAGTAATTTCCTGCTACCTAAGATCAGATTTAGTTAGAAACTAGAGTTTTGTAGTATCCTAACAAATTTGCAATAATGTTTCAGCTACAGTGGCCTACTAGCTGTTCTGGGAACTTGTCCTTCCATTTCCTATCTCTGTTTCTTTGTCTAGGCTGTTCCAAGAATATATTTCCTCCCCTCCCTCTTACCTCTTAAGAATCCTTATTCATTTTCTTCAGGTGTCATCTACTAAATTCAAAGGAAAAGTAAAACATTATCTCCCTATTTTTTTCTTTTTTGCTCTTGCTTACTTCAAGTTATTTTATATTTATTTATTTGTGTCTGTTTTATTTTCCAATGCCTTGTAAGTCTTTGGGGGCCAAGAACTGCTTTTAGTAATAGATAAAGTGAGCTAGCCTCAGTTCTCTACATTGATTAAATCTAACATAATGAGACTTCCCTGTTCCCCCTCCCCCAAAAAATAAACACATTTTCTGTAGAATATAAACTCAAGTAAACTAACTTTGCCCTATAAGACTGTTTTTCAGGCACCTGGACTGTGTGGGAATCAGCTCACTCCCAAGGCTGCTTATTTATAATGCTCCAGCCCACGTACAGTTTCATGAGTGAAAGGGTCGGAGGAGGAAACTGTATCGGTTCATCCCCTCCTTGAAACTTGCCCCCGACCTCTCTCCCTCT
>JAJPUD010003414.1:0-65470 GCA_023553655.1 Myrmecobius fasciatus
GATTTTCTTGGCAAAGATACTGGAGTGGTTTATCATTTCCTTCTCCAGCTCATTTTACAGGTGCAGAAACTGAGGCAAACAAGGTTAAGGGACTTGTATAGGGTCTCACTAGTAAGTGTCTGAGATGGATTTGAACTTGAGAAGATGAGTCTTCCAGACTCCAGGTTTGGTGCTCTACACACTATGGCGCCCACCAGCTGCTCATTTATATATTACTATATAAAAGTTTCTGGGAATTCCAAGAAAATCAAGAAACTCTGACGACTACTGGGAGAAATACAACAGACATGGACAAGCACAATTCAGGAGCCTAGCACATGGATTTTACACAGAAATCTAGAAAGGAAACTCTCTGCAGATAGGGACTGTGTCATTGTAGTCATTATCTCCCCAGAATCTGGCTTGTAATTGGTATTTAGAAGACATTTATCCAATGGAATTGATTTATAGGTGCTTGGTGGGTGTTTGTTGAATGAGTAAATGAATGAATACTTCTGAGTTAGCAAATTGTTACTATGATAGACAAAATGTCTGCAGCTGTCAGAAAAAAATGTAGTTTAAGTGTAAAATATTGAATGTTCATTACTCCATGATGATGGGAAACTTAATCTGCTTAGCAAATCTGTTTACTGTTTGATGTTGGGAATATGAAGTGCTAAACAGATGTTCTGGGAAGCAGTTTGATTAATAACCCCTCTTCTTTTGTTCCCCTTCATAGGACCCAAGATGGTACTCTCCCTTCTAGCAAAGTCGATGGTGAAAATATTCTTTCTCTCCTTCCTTCTTCAAACCACACTCTCGCTGAACCCTGATGATCCTAATGTGTGCAGTCACTGGGAGAGGTAATGACCAAGCTCCCCATATGTGTTGTTTGGCTCCTGAGGGTGCCCCGATCCCCTTTTGGTATGAATCAGTAATCCACAATGTTTATTGAATGCTTATTCTTGTGGAAGGCTCTGTGGAAGAATAAAATTTGGCTCTTACTCTCAAAAAATTTACAGAAGGGTACAAGTCAGCATAAAATGAAAGTTTCAACAGTGAATAGGGATGGGGAATTTCAGAGGGGGTAGAGAATGAAATTGGTGGATTATCAAGGAAAATTTCATGGAAGAGGTGGAACCTGAACTGGATTTTGAAGAACAGATAGGCTTGGGAAGTACAGAGAAAAGTAGCTTGTGGGAGGAACAAGAAAAGACCTTCCTGATTCAAGTAGGGAGGGTTTTTTTCATGAGTGGTATGTAAGTTATACCAATAGCTCAAAAATATGGCTCTCTGAAGTGAACTATTATTATTCTTATTCTTCTCATTATTATTAATAATAACACTTTGTAATGGTCCTTTAAGGCATACAAAATGTTTTTCTGTGAAGAAACTTGTGTAAGAATTATTAGCCCCATTTTATAGATGAGAAATGGAGATTGCAAGAAGTAAAAAGTAAACAAACTTGTCCATGGTCAGTAACTATGTCAGTACTTGACCCAAGGCCTTCTGTGTCAGGGTCAATGCTCTGTCCATTATACTGTGTTGAGTGGTACAGATAGGTGCTTGAGGTTATCTGAGCTTTCCTGCCAACCAGAGGGACCAGTCGAAATTATTGTTTCAGCCACTGCTCTTACTTTAGTCTTTAACAATGTTTGGACTACTTAGATTTTTGTCACTATTATTTATCCTTTTGTTTCCAAACTCACTAATAAATATTAGGTGTTGTTTATCTTCAGTGGAAGTGGAGAGGGGTTAGCAGGTGATGTCAATTAATATTTATGTATCGATTTAAAGTTTGCAAAGCACTTCACATATATTGTCTCATTTTACCCAGTCTGTCAGCAAGCACTTATTAGGCACCTACTGAGTTCCAGATACAGCTGATTTTTTTTAAAGTAATCATTGTTAAATGACTTGTCCAGGATCACGTAGTGAGTAAGTGGTTAAGGCCAGATTTGAACTCAAATCCTTCTGACTCCAGGGTCACTTGCCAGTGGTTATTGGGGGTAGTCTTTGACCTCATTTTCCTGACTCTAAGTCCAGTCCTTTATCTGCCATACCATGCTGCACCAAAAAAAAAAAAGACAGAAGGAATTTCTGTCATCATTTATTGCCTGGGATGATTGTCATGATTTGTTAGATATTCCTTGTGTGGTAACCTAAATATTTATCACAGTATGAATCTAGAAAGATTTTGCCTGTTCTAGGCAGTCCCTTTATAGGCAGTTGATTACTAAGTGGAAAAGAGACAGGGACACAGACACATAGACACTGAGATATCAACACACAGAGAAAAACCGACAGTCAGAAACAGAAAGACAGACTGGTTTGAAGACCTTTGTTAATAGACAGCTGCATGTTCACTTGTCTCTGTTTTCAGAGTCCTGTCCAAATTCTAGAAAAAGCAAGTTTCCTGGCTTCAGAGGACTCACTAATACTTCAGTGAACTTGTGTCAAAATAAAAACTGGCAGCTTCTCTTTTTACATGTGACTTTGGGATATGGGACTTCTTATAAGGGATTTCCAGCTTTTTGACTGAGGTCTTTTGGGTATAAAATAAGGTCTCTTTTCAAAGATCAGGAAATCAGGAGACCTGGGTCTGCTCTCCACTTACTGTCCCTTACAAACAATTTGAATGTTGGCAAGTTTCCTTTCTTTCTCTGTGAAATGAGTAGTTCAGACTCAGTGATCTCAAAGGTTCCCTCCAGTTCCATCATCCTGGGATGACTTTCCCACTTACCCCAAAAGACAAATGGCAGAAGCTCCTGCTCTTAGACTCTTGGTGTTCAGCAGTCAGCCCTACTCTGATTGCATGTAGAGGCTGGTTAACCTGGAGACTTGATTCTAATGAGAAGTTGCCTGGAGGCAGCACCTATCCCAATGTTTGACATATCATTGTTCACTTATTTCAGTCATATCCAACTCTTCGTGGCCCCATTTGGGGTTTTCTTGGCAAAGATATCTGACTGGTTTGCCATTTCCTCCCCCAGTTCCTTTGACAGGTGAGGAAACTGAGGCAGACGGCTAAAAATTTGAACTCAGGAAGATGAGTTTTTCTTAACTCCATGCCCTGTGCTCTATCTACTGTGTCATCTAAGTGCTTAATAAATGTTTATTGACTGACTGATCAGAGCAACTTCTTCCTACTAATAGGCTTAAAGATTAGTAAATTGAAATTAGGCAGCAGATATAGTGGATAATATCAGGCCTTGAAATCAGAAAGATCTACATTTCTGACCTAAGGTAGTCGTGTATGGCCATGGAACAAGTCACTTATCTTGTCAGTGCCATTTCCCTTCTATCCCCAAAAAATCTCTCCAAGTTACAAGCTATAGTGAGTTGCTGATCTAAATCAGTGAAGGAAATTTTTTAAACTGGGAGTTCTCTACACTGTAGATCTCATTTCCCCTTCCTCCCCCTTTTTCTTCCCCCCCCCAACAGTAAAAATATTGTTTATATCCTAAGAATGTTTAGAGGAAATTACTTTATAAACTGTAATGTGCTGTATAAATGTGGGTTGCTATTATTAGTAATAGTAATAAATCAAGAAGAAACCCAAATTAAATCTCCAAATTGATGAGCTGTGCTGACTAGGACAATGCCATTACTTGGATGTTAGTAAGTCAAATAAATAAAATTAAAATGAGGGCTCTAGTGGAGGAATCATGCTATAAAAGAATAGCAGAGGTTTGTTACTGTCAGTGTTTCATTGGCACAGTAAGCCTTATGAATTCATAGTCAGACTTAATGCAGTCCTAGGAATCCCTGAGCCCATTGGATAGGTGGGAGGACAGACAGGGCTATCCTAAGGGCCTGCTACACTCTTGGGAGTCTGCAAAGAAGCTTGTGCTCAGGAGGGACAGTGCCCAGACTGTCCCTACAAATCTCTGAGCCTTGGGACTGGGATAGCTCTCAAGCCCCTGCCCCCACACAGTGATGTCAGAGGTGGCAGAAGAGCTTGAGCTGCCTTGCTCTTGCTTAGGCAGAGGCTGATTATTTAGTTTGTAGATTTATTCAAGTCCTCTTTTTTTCTTTGTTGTCCCCCTGTTCTTCTTCCAGAGTAAACTCAGACAGATCTTTTGTTGTGGTTAAGGGAATAAAAATGTCTTTTCTCTCTAAGAGAACATCTTCCACTGCAGGAGACATTTGAACCAAGCCTTTGTAGTTACTAAATCTTTGATTCAGAACAAAGGCAGTATGGATTAGGAGAAACACAACTGGATTAGTATCAGAAAATCTGGCTTAAAATTATGGCCCTGCTAATAGTGTGATTCAGTGGTGAGCAGGACACTTTAACTCTGCCTACAGTTTCTTCTTCTGTGAGCTCCTTGAGAGGAAAGACTAGTTTTTTTTTGTTTTTTTGTTTTTTTGCTAAGGCAATTGGGGTTAAGTGACTTGCCCAGGGTCACACAGCTAGGCAGTGTCTGAGACCAGATTTGAACTCAGGTTCTCTTGACTTCAGGGCTGGTGCTCTATCCACTGCGCCACCTAGCTGCCCCACTAGTTTTTTTAAATAAAGCTTTTTATTTACAAAACATATGAGTGATTTTTCTACATTGACCTTTGCAAAAACTTTTTTTTCCCAAGCTTTTCCCCTCCTTCCCCCCACCCCCCACCCCCCACCCCTAGATGACAGGTAATCTAATACATGCTAAATAGGATAAATTATATGACAAATACAATACATGTATACATATCCATACAGTTATCTTACTGCACAAGAAACATCAGATCTAGAAAGAGAAGAAGAAAAAACAACCTAAGAAGGAAAACAAAATGCCTGGAGATATTCACAGAAAGCGTTAAAATGCTGTGTTGTGGTTCGCACTCAGTTCCCACAGGCCTCTCTCTGGATGTATATGACTATCTTCATCGCTGAACAACTGGTTTGAATCACATCATTGTTGAAGAGAACCATGTCCATCAAAATTGATCATCATATAGTCTTGTTGCTGTGTATAATGTTCTCCTGGTTCTGCTGATTTCACTCAGCATCAGTTCGTGCAAGTCCCTCCAGGCCTCTCTGAAATCGTCCTGCTGGTCATTTCTTACAGAACAATAATACTCCATAACATTCATATACCATAATTTATTCATCCATTCTCCAATTGATGGGCATCCTTTCAATTTCCAGTTTCTTGTCACTACAAGAAGGGCTGCCACAAACATTTTTGCACATGTGGGTCCCTTTCCCTCCTTTAAAATCTCTTTGGGATATAGGCCCAGTAGAAACACTGCTGGGTCAAATGGTATGCATAGTTTGATAACTTTCTGAGCATAGTTCCAAATTGCTCTCCAGAATGGTTGGATCCGTTCACAGTTCCACCAAGAATGTATCAGTGTCCCAGTTTTCCCACATCCCCTCCAACAGTTATCATTATCATTTCCTGTCATTTTAGCCAATCTGACAGGTGTGTAGTGGTATCTCAGAGTTGTCTTAATTTGCATTTCTCTGATCAATAGTGACTTGGAGCACCTTTTCATGTGACCAGAAATAGTTTCAATTTCTTCATCTGAAAATTGGAAAGACTAGTTTTTGCCTTTGTTTTTATTCCCAGTGCTCAGCACAGTGCCATAGTATGTGCTTAATAAATATTTGTTGACTGACTCTAAAATGAGGGACCCTTGAGAGCTATCTGCATCTTAAAGAACTGGGATGATAGCTTAGCCCAAACCAAGTCTCAGCCTGATGTGATCATCAGCTTAGGTGAGAACTTTGGTGCAGAGAAAGGAAAGTTGGATTGAGAGGACTTGGATTTCTCTGGATACAGATCAGGTTTGAGGTTTCAGTATTGGAGTGAGTTACCCAGGCTCCCCTAGTTTACTTCCTGACTTTTCTCTTGAATACTTGGGGAAACTTGGACAAGACATTTTTCTCCTTGTTGAGGAGAAAAATCTGTTTCCTCCTCTGCAAAATGAAGGAGTGGAATGAGACAAATCTCGAGGTTTCTTCCAGTTTGAAATCCTGTAATGTGGAAGGTCTATGCTTTCAGTCCTGGGACCCCACTTTAGTTCCTAATATTTCCAGTAGCAGCCTGTTCTTGGCTCAGCTCCATTGCACATTACGTGAAGATTAAATCTGTGTAATTTAAAAAATACACACCCTAGCCCCAAGAGACCTCTTAGGGAGAATTCCCCAGTTGGATTAGTGCTCCAGACGGGAGCCTTGGTAATTATGCCCCTCCATCATAAAACGCAGAGTAAAGACCTCCCTGGGCTGGTAAAGTCTGGCTCTGTTAAATTAATCTGGACCCTCATTAGCATTTTGATATACAAGCAACGTTAACTACCCAGCCACAAAGCTGAGATATAGTCCATATCCAAAACCTTAGTAGAATTCTCTTTCCTGAACCTTCTCTTCCCTTAGTCATCTTTACTGAGACAGTTGTGATTCCCTTATTTTGGGGGGTCCACTAGGGCTTAGCACATGGATTTGTGAGGGTGGGAGCAGAGCTTTTGTCTGTAGAAAGTTGAAATTTGCTGATGCATCTGATCTCTCTTATTTAGAAGGCAAACTTCTGGAGGGCAGGACTGTATAGTACCTAGCAGAAGTCCTGCTTCAAATACTTGCAGACGCTCACTTAAAATTTTGTTCTTCCCCAGTATCCAGCACAGTGCTTTGCACATAGTATTTGCACATAATATTAAGCACATTTGGTGCTTAATAATTTTTTTAAAGTTGAAGTAATTGAAATTTAATGAATAAATGAATGAATCAGTGAATGAACTTATTATTTCAGGAAATGAGCCTGACCAATATCTCTGAGAGGGAGATGAAACATATGCTCTTGGAATAAACTAGAAATCTAGTTTGAGAGTCTGCCTTTCCTTGGGTCTGGGAATAGATGTTTGTGTGAGCAGGGAAGGATGGTGGCCCTGGTCTTGTGCATGGTTATGCATCTAGCTAGCTCAAAGAGAGTGTGCCAGTCCTAGAAATTATCCAATCCCCTTGGATTTGGGTGATAATGCATCTCTCTCCCCTTTGCCCCTTAGCTATGCTGTGACAGTCCAGGAATCCTATGCTCACCCTTTTGACCAGATCTACTATACAAGATGTACCGACATTCTCAACTGGTTCAAGTGCACAAGGCATCGGTGAGTACCATCCCCAGATGATGGAGTCTTCATATATTATTGGGCATCTGGACCTTTGACCTGATCTTGATCCTTAAGATTGTCATATCATGGGGAGTGGGAGGCAGAGAGACAGAGACATAAAGACAGAGAGGGAGGAAGAAATCAGGACCCCACGTAGAGAGGGCAGTGTCAGAGAAGAATCCAGGTCTTGAAGAAAGGGGAAATAAAGAGGGCTTGCTGTTGCCTTGCTGTGTGGGTTTAGTCAGGTTACTCGCCTTTCCCTATAAAATGAGGAATAATTTCTTTCTTACCACCTGTCTTACAAAACTGGTCTGCTTCAGTGAGGTATAATAAAAGATCTAGAAGCATTCTGAAAACCCTAAAAGGACTGCGTTACTATCAGTTAGTGGTGCTCTCTAAGAGGGCAAGCAAGAGGTTTGAATTCCCCTAGCAGGGAAGATCAGGTTGGGAATCAATTTCCTAGAGATGTAGGCAATAAATCACAGCCCCATCCTGATTCCCTTTCCAGGATGAATGTAAGTAACTAATACTGGGAACATAGTAGAGGCATTGTGGTTAAATGGTTAGAGATCTGGTTTCTGTGGTGGGTAATTAATGCATGGAATAATAACACCTTCATTCCCCAGAGAGTCAATAATGGGCTTCCCTTGACAGAGGATATTGAGGAATGGATGGCCAGGGCCCTCCCTTAACCTTAGGAGTTACTGGGATAGCAAATTTTAAGAGTCCCACATCTGAAGATGAATTTGCCCATAGAGAATCGTGGATGTCTGATTGACCAGACTCTCTGAACCATCACAGGGAACAGAAAGAATGAGTCTTCAGGCATGTGCAGGGCCAGAGATCCATTTGTGGAGCAGAAAATTGTAGCTTTGAGTTTACAAGGAAGTTCATAACCTAACAGGCTAATGGGGGACTCAGGCATGAAGAGGAAAAAAATATTCCACAGAAAGAAGGTCAAGTGTAAGGATCACTTCATTGTCAGAAAGTCTTGGGGTCCAGACACCCACTGGCTGTGTGACCCTGGACAAGGCATTTAAGCCCTCATAATGTTCCAGGCCTGTGGTGTCAGGAAATCTGGCCTAGAAAACAACAAATTATGTTGTATTGCATTTTTATTTATTTTGTAAACATTTCTCAATTATATTTGAATCTGGCTGAGGCCATACTCTGCAGTTTTGTGGTTCTCTGCTGCCTGTTTGCCATGAATCTGGCCCTTTTCTCTAGGCAACTCTTAGACTAAAAACTACAAAAAAGGTGTTGAACTGCAGGATAGAAGAGTTCCTCTTACTAATGAAACCACAAGTCGAATCCCTTTCCCTGGTATAGTAAATAGCATTATACAGTGGGGAAAAGACAATAACTCCAGACTGAAAGCAGGATGCGAGGTTCTCCTCCCCATCCTTGACTAACTTGTGTAATTTTGGGCAATTCACTTCTCTTTGGGCCTGTTTCCTCATTCGTAAAATGAGAAGGCTAGACCAGATGGTCTATGGTTAATCTAATGGTTCCCTTCCTATCTCTTTGGTTGTGCATTCTTTGCTGACTCTGTGGACAAAGAAGCTGGCTTGCTCTTTATTTCAGAGATCAGATTCTGGTCCTAGAGCTGAAGCTGGCAAGGATATCCCTGCCGTGTTTCAGTGACAGAAAACATGTGGCACTGCTCTATCCATTTCTCTGAAACCGGGGCTACCCATTCATCACCTCTGGCACCCGGCAAGGGGGCGGCTGCTTATTAAAATAGGCTATGTTTCTGGAAAATGAATTATTTTGCAGGATTATTGAGTTGTCTTGCAGCTTTCCTGATGACCCAGAGCCTGCACGTTGACAGCGATGTCATCAATTTGCTTAAATGCAGACGGGCATGTTTTAATATGGCATCCTTCACCTAAGAGTCGGCAGAGAACCAAACTTGCAACCCTCTCTGCTTCCTGCTGTGGGACTGAGATCCAGACAAGCAAAGGAAACTCTTAATCTGGGTTATAAAGGAAAAGAGAAAACTCTGGTCAGGCTGTGGACACTCCTTTGTGAGAAGTCCTAATAATAGCAGTTCTACAGCTATTTGCAAAACCCACATTTCTCACTGGATCCGCACAGCAACCTTGTGAGACAGATGCTATTTTTATCATCCATAATATATAGATGATGAATCTGAAGCACTGAGTAAATGACTTTCCCAGAGTCACACATCTGAGACAGAATTCAAATAGACTAAGGTTTTCTTGATGTGAAGTCCATCATTCTATCCACTATTCCACAAGCTTTTTTTTTTTTTTTTTGCTTTTTGCTGAGGCAATTGGGGTTAAGTGACTTACCCAAGGTCACACAGCTAGGAAGTGTTAAGTGTCTGAGATCAGATTTGAACTCAGGTCCTCCTGATTTCAGGGCTGGTGCTCTATCCACTGTACCACCTAGCTGCCCCTTTCTACAAGCTTTTTAATAAGAACCTAGAAGCTTCCTGTTAATCTGGCTTAACTTGTTTGGAGGGAAGGGAATAGACCAGATGACCTCTAGAATATGCTTTCAATTATAAAACTTTTTTCCCATTCAGATGCTTACATAGTTTCCCCAAAGACCCTGGAAACTCTCTGCCTGTGCTAGGAAGCCAGGCGTGGCTTTCCAACCAGGACACCTCCTCTTACGGGTTTTTGATAAAGCAGAATGACCTTATCTAATGACATCCCCAAATATCACAGATTTCCTAGGGGATGCAAATGCTGTCGTTTGTCATAAAGGGAAAAATTTAAAAATGGAAGAAGGATGATTCAGCTTCTACGGGGAGGCCAGGGAATGTGGAACTCAGGTGTGACTGCTTAGCCAAATATGGCCACTGGCCCACAATGTAATCTAGTATCCTCAGCTAAGATGGTAATGGTAATTATTGGGCACAGCTGAGTAGGGTTTGCTGCACTGATAATTTCTGGTAGACAATGAGCAAGCAGGAGGCCACATCCATGGAAAGAATTTGGTGCAGACAATCTGGAAGAGACTTCAGAAATCCCTTTGTTGAACTCCTATCAGATCATGGATTCCACCATCCTTGGCCTTTACTTGAAGACTTCCAGAATGAGAAAGCTCATTAACCTTAATAAGTCCCTTATGATTTCTCTTTCCTGTTTATCTTCTTATGCTTCTCTTGAGTCTTGTTTTTGAAAGTCAGATTTTCTATTCAGCTCTGGTCTTTTCATTCAGAATGTTTGAAAGTCCCTTATTTCATTGAATGTCAAATTTCTCATATGAATTTTCCTGGGATTCTTGGTTGTAATCCTAGCTCCTATGCCCTCCAAAATATATTCCAAGACAAGATTCTTTAATGTAGAAGCTTCTTAATCTTGTGTTATCCTGAACATGGCTCCACAATACCTGAATTATTTTTTTCTGGTTGCTTGCAATATTCTCTTCTTGATCTGGGAGCTCTGGAATTTTATTATAGTAATCTAGGAATTTTCATTTTGGGATCTCTTTTAGGAGTTGATTGGTGGTTTTTTCAATTTCTATTTTATTCTCTAGTTTTAGAATATCAGGGAAATTTTCTTTGATAATTTCTGGAAATCAATTTTTTGATCATGGCTTTTAGGTAGTCCAATAATTTTTAGATTCTCTCTGCTGGATCTATTTTCCAGGTCAGTTGAAGAACTTATTTCTAGTTCTGCCACTTAATGCCAAACAGGACAAATCTAATTTGCCTTCCGTGTGATATTCTTTTATGTACTTGAAACCCCCTTTCATGAATTCCTCTCTTCTTTCTACTCACTGATTTCTTTTCTAAACTAAGTATCTCTAGTTTCTTCTACTGATCCTCTTAAGGCATGATTTTGAATCCTTTTGCCAACCTTTTCAACCTTCTCTGGGCTTATTTCAGCCTGTCAGTGCCTCTTCTAAAATGGGATTCCTAGAAGCAGGTATAGCACTCTGCATTAGGTCTGATCAAGGCAGAGTCTTGAAAAGGTGGTTATGCTGACATTTTTGTAGTCTGAATTTTTGCAAAGAAGAGGGAGTGCTTTACAAGGTATAGCATTTGACCCTTACTACAACCTTGTGAGGATGAGGTAGTTGTTTCCATTTTACAGATGAGGAAACTAAAGTACAGAGAGCATAAATGAATTGTTCGTGGTCATATAGTTCATAAATGTCAGAGGTGGGATTTAAGCAGGTTTTTCCTAACTCCAAATCCAGTGTGTTCTTTATTATTACTCCAAGCTGCTTCCCACCTACAGCATAAACATTACAGATAATTCCTTTAATGCAGCCTAAGAATGCTATTAGGTTTTTTTGACTTCTATTATACTAATATCCTATAGTTATCATACTAGTGATTCATATTAAACTTGCAATCCATTCAAATCCCTGGGTCTTTTTCATGGTTATTTTTTAGCCACATCTCTCACTTTCACACTTGTCCAGTGGATTTTGTTTTTGTTCTAAGACTGCATTTATCCTGATTGTTAGCTGATATGATCTATCCAAGTCCTTTTGGATTTTGCTTCTATCAGTTAATGCAGGAGGTTTTTTTTTCATTGATTATATTGATTCAATAAGCATATCTGGGCATGATTAATGCATAAAATTACTAATAAAACATTGAACAGAACTGTGCCAAGGACTGAGACTTTTGGTGAACTTGACTTTCTTTTCTTTTTTTTGTTTTGCTTTTTGCTGAGGCAATTGGGGTTAAGTGACTTGCCCAGGGTCACACAACTAGGGAATGGTTAAGTGTCTGAGACCAGATTTGAACTCAGGTCCTCCTGACTTCAGGGCTGGTGCTCTATCCACTGCGCTACCTAGCTGCCCCTGAACTTGACTTTCAATGGAGATGTCACTATTATGCTAGGATGTCCACCACTGGTCACCTATTCTAAGCAACATGAAATTGAGCTGATGTGTAGGGAGTCTGACCTTAGGTCCTGGAATTCATTGCTATTCTTCTGGTCCCTTGTTGAACAATCTCTTTATCTGAGATTCAGAATAACATAGGACCTGACTGCAGAATCATGTGCAGACTCAACACTCTTTGTATGTGATCCATCAACCATATATGGATTATTTTGTATGTGTCTTTGATGGCAACTGTTTAATCCGAGGTTGACTTCCTGTTGCACATTTCTGAGCTCTAGTAGTTGGAAACCGTGATCTTTAGAAAAGTAAATTAACGTTTTCTCAGCCTACTTGTTAAGGCAAATATGCAACATCATGTTCTCTTTATTTCTATCTGTCTTCCTGCCAAAACCCTGTGGGAACGACTTTGGGATTATCTGTTGTTGTGTATTATACATGCTACTGCTTCCCTTGGTGAGATCGGATAACCAAGAATTGATGAAAATACTAACTTACTATGAAATCTCAGACAGGTTTCTCTCTTCTCTCTTATTTCCCTCCTCCCCCCTTCTCCATCTCAGTGACCTCTTTAAAGTGAGGGGGTTGGAAAAAAAGCTCTCTAAAGGTCCCTTCTGGCTCTGAAAGGCAGGGACAGTGTTAATCCAAGAGGGAGAATATAGCCCTTGGGTTTTCTTGGCAGGAAAAAATGCTTCCAATTCTCTGAGTGGCTCTGAATGATGAACGGGGAGAACATGCTTCTTTGGATGCCTTTTCCCCCTTCCCTCTGGGGGAGAAACTCTAAAGGGACAATAGGAGTGATGAAATGAGTTAATCTGATCATCTGTCCATCCCAGGCTTGCCATTGACAAGGGTTATTGAGCATATAATGACCAGATATGAGTGGAAGGAACGCTAGACTTGCAATTAGAAGACCTGGTTTGAATCTCACTTATGCCATTTAGTATCTCAGGGTCCTGGGGCAGCCCTGGGCTTCTCTTTTGTCTTTTATCAAGTGGCCTAGATGGTCTCTAAAAGCCTTTCCAGCACCAAATCCTATTATCCTACCTCTCCAAGGTCTGTGCTCTGGATGCCCCCTCTGTGATGTTACCTCAAGGCTAGAGTTCAATTACCCAATGTCTCTTCTGCAGGGCTGCAAGATTATGCCTAAGAATCATTTCGAGATGTGAGGGAGAGTTGGCAGACATTAGCAGATGCTGCGTTTCTAATACACTCGATATTGCTAGTGTCAAGATTTCCCTATTGATTTTGTTTTATTGTGTTCCTTCACATCAGAAACCTCCATGCATTTTAAAGTAATTATTGAATGGCATCCTCGCTATAGCTTAACACAAATATAATTCTAAAAGGAGGGATTGATTTTCAATGCTTTCAAGTGGCTTTCTGTCTTGTGATTTAGGATAAGTTATAAGACGGCGTATCGGAGAGGCCTCCGGACCATGTACCGACGGAGATCCCAGTGCTGCCCAGGGTACTACGAGAATGGAGACATCTGCATACGTACGTAGGGGAACGTTGCCGTTCTTTGCCGGATTGGCGAGGGGAGGGAAGAGTTGAGGTGAGGAGTCCCAGGGTAATTGGACGAATTGCAGAGTTTATCTGTGATTGAAGCCAGCAGCCACCTACATAATATCATGTACCTGTATGCAATCCATCTGCTCCTGAGACAGAGGAGATGCTGTCTTTTATTGAACCTGAGATTTTCTCCTCTGGTGTCATTTCTTAGGGATCTATTGGAGACAAATTAATTTCACATTGACTAAGACATTGTGTTATCTGGGAGGATGTTACACGTAGGGAACACATTAATAATGGCTTAATTTGTCAGATTAACAATTCAACATCCACTCTCGACAGTAAAGAGCATAACTACAGAACAGATTGGAAAAAACAATCACAAGCATCACAACAATTCTGCTTTGATGGCAAGGGAAAGGACATGGGAAAACAGCTAACAGTGGGATGTGGGGATTACTTCAGTTCTCCGTCACTGGGTTCAGGGCAAAGGGGGTTATGTGCCAAAGAACAATATGGTCGACATCCCCATTTCCCTTTGGGGTAGCTCTAGGGTCACAGGATGTGTAGCTGAAAAGGAAAATAGGAGTCACCCAGTCTGGCCTTCTCGTTTTACAGGTGAAGAAGTTGACACTCAGAGAAGTTATGCTTTGCCCTGGCTTCCCCGGGAAACAGCAGTGCTGTGATTTGAATCTAGCTCCTGACTCTAACCTCAGCATTCTTGCTTCCAGTCAGAATTTTTCCCATTCTACTCTGGAGTCTAGTTTCTTAGACATGTCTCATTTCTGGGAATATGTTAGAGGTGAAGAGAGCACTGGACTGAAACCTAAGACAGTGTCTCAGGTCTGTTTAAAAAAAAAAGGTAGTAGATCATAGATCATAGAATTTTTCAAGACCTCAGTTCTTCTATTTGTAAAATGGGGGTTTGGGCAAGATGATTTCCCAGGTGTCTCTGCCAACTCTACTATCATTCAGGAAAGTCCCACTCTACCTCTTCACCCTCAACTTGCTCCTGGAAAATTGCCACTTTCAAAGAAAGCCTGACCTTGAGATATAGTATAATGACGCCTCAGAATGAAATTTAGAATAACCAGCCTAATGAATGAAAGAAGCTTCCCTCTACATCCTTCCTTCTCCCATCAAAGTTCTTCCTGCTTCTTAACTTTGAGCAAGGTTTTCTCTGTTAATATTCTCTGTGCTATTCAAGTAGGTGCAGCAGACACCAGAGAGACTCCAGATTGGGTGAGTGTAGGCGTGTTGATGTTTGGGAATGAAATGACAATTTTCCCCACTGTTGTTAAATCTCCCCCAGTGTTGGAGAAACTCAATCCTAATTGCATTAGGGGGTGAATGAAAAAAAACACTGGGACAAATACATTGGATAGGCTTAGTTTGTCACTAAAAATGCAAAAAATTACAGAGCTTTGGAGGGCTGAGCCAGCAGAAAGGACATTCCCCCCCCCATTTCTCTGGATAAAGAAGGCAAGTGCAAACATTTCTGAACCTACTAGAGGTGGATTGAAGAGGGGAAGGGGTACTTTTCACATTCTGGTATGGTCCCCCACATTGCTTTTTTCCTTTTCCTCTCCCCCTTAGGCATATGGTGATTCAGGCTGGATATATTTTATTAGATTCATAAAACCAGAGGCAAGTTTGATGGGAATGTTTTCCCTCATTAGAGAATAGAATTATGTTCCTAGGAAAATCCTAAGAGGGAACTTAGACGTCAGCAAGGGGGACCAAGGAAAGGGATGCCAAATTCCCATGATAATTTTCATTAAGTAATGTTGATGAAACCCTTTGAAGACAGACAACCCTGCTGAAGTGCTAAGTGTCCCGATTCCATAATGTCATAATATGCTGATTTGTGAGGACACTTCAGACCTCTTTCAGTGTGCAACATTTATAATCTCTGGTGCTGGGACTGACTGTAGAACTGACCCACCTGGGCTGCTTAGCTGAGGGAAAATCTGCTGCTAGACTGTATTTAGGGGAAGGAGGGTTTTTATTTTAGGAAATTAGACTCATGAACCCATTTTGAAAGTCAGGCCGACACACAAGTCAAGTCAATGAGCCATTTTTTATCAAGGGCTTACCATGTGCCAGGCACTATGGGAAGCTCTGATTATACAAATATAAACAGAAAGACAGATCTGCCCTGCAAGAGGTAATATTTTTTGGAGAAAACACATAGAAAGGAGCTAAAAAGTGAGGGGAGGAGGAGATGAAGGTGCCAGGCATGTTGTGAACATGTCACATTATGATGTATTAGGAACTGTCATGTTCTCTGCTTAACCCAGGCAGCATATCACAGTATCATAGTGGAGAGAGGGCTGGCCTTGGAGTTTTAGTCCTGTCTCTGACACACATTATGTGAACTAAACACTCCATTCCTCCACGTACTTCTTTAAGATTTAAGATACAGCAAAGTTGCAGAATTGTGCAAAAGTAGATCAGGGAGCTAGAGCTGGATATGTGTGGGAGAAGGAAATCTATTATTTTTATTTTTTAATTTTTATTCCTTGAGATTTTGCATGTGAACCCATTTGAAAAGGCAAGCCAATAAGCAAGTTAAGTCAAAAGCTGGCTGGAATCTTATAGATCATGTAACTCAGCTTTCTCATTTTACAGATGAAGAAACTAAGAACCAAGGAAGTTGTGGCTTGCCCAAGGGAAGGTGATAATTATTTTCAGTGGGATTTGAACTAAAGTCCTTTGGCTTTCAAGCATTTTTTTTGCTGAGGCAATTGGGGATGTGACTTGCCCGGGGGGGTCACACAGCTAGGGAATGTTAAGTGTCTGAGACCAGATTTGAATGCAGGTGCTCCTGACTTCAGGGCTGGTGCTCTAACCACTGCACCACCTAGCTGCCCCTGAATTAAGGTCCTTTGACAGTAGGACTAATACTCTTTTCCCTTCACTGTGCTGGCTCAAATAGTGAAGGGAGTTTCCACACTAGGATTTCACACTGATGGAATCACTGGTCCAGAGCAAAAAATAAACAAACAAAATTCAACTTCTGTCTTTGTGACAGCACACAAAAAGTCAAGGTCAGTTGCAAAGAGTCAGGAGGACATGGAAGCATCTTGCTGGGCTTTGCTAACGGAGGTTTTTACTTTCCTGATCAACCTCTTCCATATCAGAAGGGCTCTATATGCTGACTCTGCCATGGAAGGAGAAAGGTGGCACATTTTTAATTGCAAGCTGTACTCAGTAATTAAACCTCTCCTATCCAGACCCTGAAGGCTGCCAGAGCTTGTGAATGAAAGTAGTGGCTGTTGTCAAAAGCAATTGAGTATTTATGTAATGTCCAGCTATTGGGTGCTCCCAGGGGCATGGGAGGAAATCATCTTTGGTTCTCCCTGCTTTTCTTTGTTGTTTGACTTCTTTCCATCCTTTGAAGTCCAGCTCATGTACTGCCGCCTCTGTAAAGCCTTATCTGATCACCCTAGTTCTCAATTGATCAAGAAATAATCAAAAAGGGTTTTTTTTTTGTTAAGCACTTAGCATGTGACATTCACTTTTTCAAGGCTCTGGGAATCTAAAATTGAAAACTAAAAGTAAAGCAGCTCAGCCCTCAAGGAGCTTAGAGTCTTCCTTTCCTGGTTTCAATGGAGCTTATTATCTGTATCCTTTATTTTGGCACTTATCACACACTATCCTGTATAATATTCTTAATCTTTTCTTTCCAGATATATTACTAGCTCCTTGAGGGGAAGGATCATTTCTTTTGTTTTTTTTTTGTACTTTTATTATTACTTTTTTGTTGTTCAGTTGTTTGTTGACTCTATACAGGTTTTTCTTGGCAAAGATACTAAAGTGGTCTTCCATTTTTTTTCTCCAACTCATTTTTCAAATGAAGAAACTGAGGCAAACAGGGCAAAGTGGCTTACCTAGTGTCACACAGGTAGTAAATATCTGAGGTCATATTTGGACGCAGGTCTTCCTGACTCCGGGCTTGGTGTTCTATGCTCTGTGCCAATTAGTTGCCTATCTATTACTGATGTTAGTTATGATAACATGTATCGGTTTCAAAAATCTTTTTATTTGCTATTATATTTACATTTATTTACTTTTACACCCATCTTGTGAAATAAGTAGTGCAGGTATTATTGTTCCTATTTTAATGATGAACAAAATGAACCCAGAAAGGTTAAATGATTTCCTGAAATTATTTCCTTCTATTTGCCTCAGTTTCCTCATCTGTGAAGTGGGTTGAGGGTGGAAATGGTAAACTACCCTACTATCTTTGCCAAGAAAATCCCAAATGGAATCATGAGGAGTCTGAAATAAGTTAACAATCACAACACATAGCCAAATAAATCTAGGACCAGGAGAGTAGGGAGTGTTTCATTTATTGCCTTTGTATCTCCATCACCAGTTCAATGCTTGATACTTTGCAGATGCTTAATAAAATGCTTATTGATTTATTTGTTCTTCTCTGTTGCACTGCTTTATATCCTACCCAGTGCCTAGTACCAGGATGGGCATGCAGTAGGTGCTCAATAAAGACTCGTTGATTGAGCATCCTATTCTCTGGATGCTGACCTCCTCCACCCTGCCACCCATCGGCATCATGGCAATGATGGAGTCCAGCTGCTGCAGCATCCAGGGCCCTTATGCTGATCTCTCTCATTTATCCAGGACTTCCAGCCATGCTATGGAGTGGGCCATGTGTGTTATTTAAAACAGAACATCTCAGTGTTGCTTCTGGTGCCTCTGCAAACGAGCATATTTCTTCGCCTCTTTGAGATGATTTCTTCATTTGTAAAATGAAAACCTTGGCCATTTCTACTCCTCAATCCTTTGATTTCTAGGGTCCATTTTGTCTTCCTCAGTCTTGTTCTTTTAATCTTGCCATGTTCCTGAGAGGTACCAGCTAGCTAATCAGATAACCAATCCATGCTGATATGCTAGCAGGATGGGACAAGATGCTGGCTTTCCAGAGAATAAGACAGCTTTTTCATACAAGTGGCCTTCTGGAGATAATGTACCCACCTTTGATGTAACAGCAGGCCCTTTTGGTGTCCCTGCTTAGAGCTTCTGATTGAGCTTGCTTGTGTCCCCCTCCTGTGAGGAGAGAGGGGAAGGGGGGCCATTCCACCTTTCTTGGATGGAGCTTCTAGGAGGAGAGTCCCCTTGAGCAGGAGCAGCTTTTTTTTTTCCAAGACAGAACGAGCCACAGACAGTAAGATAATGAAAAGGAAGTTTAGGAGCAGAAACATGTGGATGAAAGGTTTCCATGAAAACTACTGCTTGATGCTTTGCTCCTTCCTCCTGGCCTTTGTGGACATTCAGAACCCTGCGGTTAATGAGGATCGGTGTAGGTTGGGCAATTCTTAGCTGAAATCTTCACTAATGGTTCTTTCTTTGATTAAACAGTGATTTTCACTCACAAAATAACTATTCAGGCTCTCTCTTCCCTCCCCACACGTTTGCTTCTTTATTGTAGTGTTTTATCGTTTTCAAAGCTCTTTCAGTGTTTTATGGTAGAGAGAACCTTGGTCTAGGAATAGAGACTTGCAGTCCAGCCATGAACTCTGCCAGTGAGCTGTAGAATGTCAGAAACCTTGAAGCCTAAAGACATTCCATGATTGGTTGACGGCCACATGGTAAGTGACAGGTGCAGGACCAGGAGGCTTTTTTATTTGTGGCAGATCAAGGATAGTTGCACTTTTGTGTTTGTGTTTCTAGCAACCAGCCAGGTACCACAATATGCTTGCCCATTGATTAATCAGTGTGTCCAGATCCCTGTGACATCTAACCCAGGTGTGCCCAGGAAAACAGAAGGGATCAGAAGGTTTCACCAAAGTGTCTTTGACCTTGATTTTGGAGCATTCTGGTCTAGTCCTTTTGTGCTTTCTTGTGATAGAGCCTTAGGTAGCAAACAGAACATCCCAGTGCATAGTGCACACATTCCCAGGAAATACTCACTGGCAAAGATTCATTGATAACAAGATCCCTGCAATTCACATCATTCTGTCACAGTGAGTTCTTACTAGAATCTCTTTGAGTGAAGGATACACGATAGTTTGTTAGGGATGCTTTGGAGTTTATTGAAGGTATTCTTAACCAGGTACATGGGGAAAAGGAGAAGAGAAAAGGAATAAGCATTAATTAAATGCCTACTGTGTACCAGGTATGGTGCTAAGTGTTTTACAGAAAATTATCTCATTTTGCCTTCATTTTACAGTTGAGTAAACTGAGGTAGAAAAAAGATTAAATGACTTGCCCAGACAGCCAGGGAGTATCTGAGGCAGGATTTGATCTCAGATGTTCTTGACTCCAGACTCATTTGTATTCATTGCACTAAGCCTACCTGCTTTGTATAGTAGGTGATTAATAAATAGTTGTTGAATTGGATGTGCTACCTACAGATGAAAGCGAGTAGGGACAGAGGGAGAGAGAAGCTGATGTCCTCATTAGCTCTATTGGCCCCCATGGTTGTTTCTCAGCTCTCCCAGCTCAACTACTCTGCTTGCCTGATTGTGTTAACAGTAATCTTAGACAAATCATTTAAATCTCTCTGGATGCTGCTTTTTCCCCTCATCTTTCCAATCAGAACAATAGCAAATTCCCTGCATGCCCTACAATTTGAGATTGTATATAGAAAGGTATTTTGAAAATGGTAGAGAATCAGGTGTGTGCAAGATGATGGCCTTTTTATCCTTTTGCTTCTTGAAGGAGCCTCATTCCAGTGCAGTTTTCATTCCAGGCCAGGTCCTCTTGCTGACCCATTCAAGATGCTTTGCTTCCCAGTAATGGACCAGCACTAAAGCTGCATTGAGTACTGGGAACTTTTCCCAGAGCACATTCCCAGGAGAGACTGTCCAGACTGATCAAAGGATCAGGAGCTCAGACTCTGTTTCCTTCTTCCCTGGGAAAAAAACCCAACAGGTCAGGTTCCTCCAAGGTTATTATTTTTTTTCACTTTTTTTCTTGAAGTGTTTTTGGAATATATTTTTATTGATTGCTTTTATTTTTACATTGTCTGAATTTCCTCCTGTATTTCTCCCCATCTATTTCTTCACCTCCTTTCAGAGAACAATCCCTTATAACAAAGGATTTTCTTAAAGAAAAAGAGGAGAAGCTTGATGTTGCAGTGGATAGAACATTGGTCCTGGAGTTAGGAGGACCTGAGTTTAAATCCAACCTCAGACACTTAAGTTACTAGCTGTGTGACACTAGCCAAGTCACTTAACCTCAATTGCCTTGCCAAAAAAAGAAACAAAGAAAAGAAAAAGAGGAGAAAGAGGAGAGTGGGAAAAATTCAATAAAACTAATTAACACATTGAAAAAGCAATGTTCCACACCTGTGGGCCCACAAACTCAAAGAAGGAGTAGGGGTGGGAATGTGAGAGGAGGGAAGATACCTTCTCATATCTCTTCCATATGCCTTCCTTTCAGATTTATCTTTTATAATTACAGTTTTGCTTGTTTTGTGGTAGCAGCTTTGCCATTTACATGTCGTTGCATTTATTATTTTTCTTGTTCTGCTTATTTTATTTTGTATCAGTTTATGTAAGTCTTTCCATGATTCTACCTATTCATCTTGCTTATCATTTTCTACAATATAGCAATATTTCATTTCATGCTAGTTTGCTTAATTATCAGTGGGCATCTACCTTATTTCTGGTCTTTTGTTGCCATATAAAGTGCTGCTATAGATATTCTAGTGCATTATGAAGCCTTTCCTTTTGTCAGTCTCTTCCTTGGAAAATATACCTGACAATGAATCTCTGGGTCAAAAGTTATAGCCATTTTAGCCACTTCATTTGGAAAGTTCCATATTAATATCCAGAATGGTTGCACCAGTTCATAGCTCCACCAACAATGCCTCTCTTTCTACAATCCTTATAACACTGATTACTCATTTTTTATCATCTTTGCTAATTTGCTGGGTGAGAAGTCAAGCTTCACAGTTGTTTTGATTTGCATTTCTTTTATTAGTAATGATTTGGAGCATTCTTTTGTATTTAGTCTTTTACAATTTTTTAAGAGAACTGTTTATATTCTTTGACCAAATATTTGTTTCTTCCAAGGTTATTCACAGGACAACAGAATTTCAAGCTAAGGGACTGGGAGAGGTCATCTAATTTAGCCCTTTATTTTATGGATAAGGAAGCTGAGGTCCAGAGAGTGCAATTCTTCAATCAGTGCCCCCCTGGCACCTGGAGACACTCCTCACCCTTTTTATAAAATTACCCACTGAAAAGCTGACTGAGTTATTTCTACCAGCTCAGGAGTTACTTTTGAGATTTTTAAGTGAAGAGGTAGAAGACAAAGGGTTCTCAGCCCTTCTGCAGGAGTCTCTCTGTGTGTGGGGACACATATGTGCATAAGTTCTGTCCTGTAATACTGTCTGGAAGGTGTCTTTCTTGGTTTCCTCGTGTTTTCATTTCTTTGATTTATTTTCTTTTTCCATTTCTTCTGTCAGCTGATGCTGCAGAGCCAGATTTTGACTTTGCGGCATGGTGTGCTTGACTTGGAGTCAGAAAAGCCCAAGTTCAGACCCCAGTTTCTAGCACTTACTGGTTCTGTGACCATGAGCAAGCCATTTAACTTTTCAGTTAAATCATCTGTAAAATTGGGAAAATACTGTAGTATCTATTCTGGAAGGTTGTTGTGAGGCTCAAAGCAATAAATATGTGTAAAGAGCTTTGGAAACTTTAAAGTCTTTATAAATGTCATCATCATTTATAGTTTGATGGAACAGAAGGAGACCAGTAACCTCATTTTTCTGGGGCGGGGGGGGGGGGGAGAGCTCAAACCATCAGACACATTTGCGTTTTTTTTCTGGGCAGAGTGGGGACAGGAAAGGCTGTAGGGAAGTCACCGACTTGTTTGAAAGCTCAGCTGCAACCATCTGGAGATTGGAAAACTGCTGGAACACTGAGATCAGAGGGAGTAGTGCCTGCAAACCTTATTCACTCTGAGCAACTGAGCCTAGCAACCCTAGTCTTTCCAGCAGGGACAGCTCCCTCACAGAGGCAATCCCTGAAAATAAACTGAGGAGGCCAGAGAGTAAATCAGCTTCAGTGTGATTTATAGGACAGTGTGTTTGCCCAGCTAAGCTTTTGGCAAAATTAAATGCACAGGCTATGGAGAAAAAAAATACCCTTTTCAAACAGCCACAGGGTTCAAACGTCCTTCATTCCTCCATAAAGGATTCTCAAAATTATGTGGACTAGATTAGTATCTCCTTTACATGAAGCCATTTCAATGCCTCCTAGCTGCTTTAAAAATAAAGTCCCTAGACAGCTCTTTTGTTGTTCTGTCCAGCAAGCACATGGTAATTGAAGATTTCCCTTTAAAAGTGTGTCAGGTGGAAAGAGCCTCTAATTTACTAAGTAGAGGAATCTTTGTTAGGGAGACTGTTTTTTTGTTCCATCTGTCCCTCTTAATCTTGTTTTTGCACAATAGAATTACATAAAGCATTGCATGAGGATTTGGTTCCAAATAGGAAGCAGGGACCTGATTCAGCCCCAGGGGACTAAGCACATAGTGGGATGGAAATTTACCAGTCCAACTACTGGAAGGAAAAGTGCTTTGGGCTCACAGCTGAGCTGCTCATGGACAAAGCCACGGAACTGAGGTTCGTGGGGGTGTCTGTGGCAGCAACATGGAGCCAACGCCATTCCTCTGCCTGACCTTGAAGATGCTGCAGATGCAACCAGAGAAGACCCTGGTCGTGGAGTTCATTCAAAACGAAGATTTCCAGTACATCCGCCTGTTGGGGGTCTTGTACCTGAGGCTGACAGGCTCGGCCATGGACTGCTACAAGTATCTGGAGCCTCTCTACAATGACGACCGGAAAATTACCGTGCGCAAGCGGAACGGAGACTTTGACTGCATGCACGTCGATGAGTTTATCCATCAACTGTTATACCGGGAGTGGGTCTGTGACATCATCCTGCCCCGGCTGCTGAGGCGCCAGGTGCTGGAAGAAACGGGCCCGCGGCAGCTTGGAATCAGAGTCTTCTTGGACGAAACGGAGGATGGGAACTCCAGCGAGGAAGAAGACATGGACCCACGCAGGCTGGAAACCAATCCATCTCGGGATCCTCAAAGGCCAAGTTCCAGAGACTCGGACAGTGACTCCCTAGAAGAGCTGGAAAGGGGAAGCGACAGCCCGTCTCCCAAAAGGAGGAAGACCCTGGGAAGTCAGGCAAGAGGTCACAGCAGGAGCACAAGACGCTACGGGAGTGGATCCCGGGCGCGGAGCCAGTTCCGGCCGCGGTGTCGATCTCGAGATCCCATTCTTGTGACTTTCTACCTGACCGCCATATGTGCAATTTCCCTTTTAAGAATATATGCTCCTGGGGGCAGCCAGTTGGTGCAGTGGATAGAGCAGGAGGACCTGAGTTCAAATTTGGTCTCAGATACTTAACACTTCATAGCCGTGTGACCCTGGGCAAGTCACTTAATCCCAATTGCCTCAGCAAAAAAGAAAGAAAGGAAAGAAAGAAAAGAAAAGAAAAGAATATATGCTCCTAGAGAGCAGGAACCATTCTGCCTTTTGTCTTTGTATCCCTAGCACTTAGTACAGTACCTGGCATATAGTAAGCAGTTAAATAATGCTATCTCCCTAGCTGGACTACAAATGCTTTGATAGCAAAATTGAATCTTATTCCTCTTTGTAGCCTCCATTGGAGTCTAGCACAGGGCTCTGAATATGGTAGGTGCTCAAACACTACTTATTTGAACTGAAAATCCAAATGTAAAATGGGCTGCCTTTGGGAAGGTAGGATCCCTCTCATGAAGACTCAATGACTCTTTTTTTTTTTGGGGATGTGGAATTTGACCAGATGGCTGATGAAATGCTTTTCAATTCTGTAATCCTGTGAACCAAGGCTACTCCAACCCTTCAGCTCAAAACTTTACAATTCTCAATGTCTCAGAGTCATAATTCAAGCCCTAAGAACATACCTATAGAAAGGGTTGGATTAATAATCTTATAATGGAAAGAGCCATCTACATCCAGAAAGAGAACTTTGGGGACTGAGTGTAGATCACAACATAGTTTTTTCCACCATTTTTGTTACCATTTGCTTGTTTTTTGCTTTCTCTTTTTTTTTTCCTTTTGGATCTGATTTTTCTTGTGCAGCATGATAATTATGGAAATATCTATAGAAGAATTGCACATGTTTAACATATATTGAATTACTTGCTCTCTAGGGGTGGGGCGAAGGGAAGAGGGAGAAAAAAATTGGAACACAAGTTTTTGCAAGGGTGAATATTGAAAACTATCTTTGAATATATTTTGAAGATAGTTATTATTTTTTTAAAAAAAGGAAAAATTCTATATCCAAGATTACACAAGATTAAACAGTTCTTGTGTGTTTATTTGTCATCACATTAAATGAAAGAATTAGCTAGCAAAAAAAGAAAAGGTTGGATTTCAGAGAAATTCCTCAAACAAAAAATTATAAGCACTTTGATTTAGCACCTTTCCCAGCATATGGTAGACCCTTAATAAATGCTTGTTGACTGATTGCTGTTGCCTTCCAAAATACCAAATCCTATCCAATAGGATTGTCCAAACAGTCACTAGTTGATACTTAACAGAGTCCAAAAATCTGGTTTATAGGGATACCAAAAAAGTGGATGGACTACAAATCATGCTTTGGGATCTGGCTTCTGGTGTCTTCATGTAGAGAGACAGTTAAAAACAAAGATAATACTGATGGTGGGAACAAAAAATGAGAATAAACTCCTGATAAGTCTAAGGACAAAGCTTTCAATCTGCTTGGCACCATAGGTCTGAGTGATTTTCAGTTCAAATAAGTAGTGTTTGAGCACCTACCATATTCAGAGCCCTGTGCTAGACTCCAATGGAGGCTACAAAGAGGAATAAGATTCAATTTTGCTATCAAAGCATTTGTAGTCCAGCTAGGGAGATAGCATTATTTAACTGCTTACTATATGCCAGGTACTGTACTAAGTGCTAGGGATACAAAGACAAAAGGCAGAATGGTTCCTGCTCTCTAGGAGCATATATTCTTTTCTTTTCTTTTCTTTCTTTCCTTTCTTTTTTGCTGAGGCAATTGGGATTAAGTGACTTGCCCAGGGTCACACGGCTATGAAGTGTTAAGTATCTGAGACCAAATTTGAACTCAGGTCCTCCTGCTCTATCCACTGCACCAACTGGCTGCCCCCAGGAGCATATATTCTTAAAAGGGAAATTGCACATATGGCGGTCAGGTAGAAAGTCACAAGAATGGGACCTCGAGATCGACACCGCGGCCGGAACTGGCTCCGCGCCCGGGATCCACTCCCGTAGCGTCTTGTGCTCCTGCTGTGACCTCTTGCCTGACTTCCCAGGGTCTTCCTCCTTTTGGGAGACGGGCTGTCGCTTCCCCTTTCCAGCTCTTCTAGGGAGTCACTGTCCGAGTCTCTGGAACTTGGCCTTTGAGGATCCCGAGATGGATTGGTTTCCAGCCTGCGTGGGTCCATGTCTTCTTCCTCGCTGGAGTTCCCATCCTCCGTTTCGTCCAAGAAGACTCTGATTCCAAGCTGCCGCGGGCCCGTTTCTTCCAGCACCTGGCGCCTCAGCAGCCGGGGCAGGATGATGTCACAGACCCACTCCCGGTATAACAGTTGATGGATAAACTCATCGACGTGCATGCAGTCAAAGTCTCCGTTCCGCTTGCGCACGGTAATTTTCCGGTCGTCATTGTAGAGAGGCTCCAGATACTTGTAGCAGTCCATGGCCGAGCCTGTCAGCCTTAGGTACAAGACCCCCAACAGGCGGATGTACTGGAAATCTTCGTTTTGAATGAACTCCACGACCAGGGTCTTCTCTGGTTGCATCTGCAGCATCTTCAAGGTCAGGCAGAGGAATGGCGTTGGCTCCATGTTGCTGCCACAGACACCCCCCACGAACCTCAGTTCCGTGGCTTTGTCCATGAGCAGCTCAGCTGTGAGCCCAAAGCACTTTTCCTTCCAGTAGTTGGACTGGTAAATTCCGGTCCGGATGATCTCCTCCACCAAGTATTGCGGGTGGGTGGGGTGGGCGTTGTGAGCGTTCTTCATCCGGCTGTTGGCCATCTTGGGCTAGTCACTTCTCAGTGAAACAAGAACGCTGCGACAAGCAAGGAGAGAGCAATGTCCTCGGGTAGCTCCGGCAGCTTCCTGGCCTGAAAACTCTGTGTCTGGAAGTGCCTTCTGGGAGACCCTTTTTATATCTCCCTGCCAAGGCTCCTACATGAGGTCTGCTTACCCGAGGAGAAAGCTTTACACTTTGGCAAGTTATCACCTGGAGTTCACACCTGCTGAAGTATTAACCCCCTCATTAGCTCGGGTTCCCAACTCTACTTTCTCTGATTTGTCTCCACAAGTGGTAAAGCTGCCCCTAAGCCAGAGCATCTCCTTCACAACCCTAAGGTCTTCCAAAGATATAACTTACAAATTATTGTAATGAATAGATAATATTTCTAGGGCTCAACTTTCAAAATGGCTGACAGCAGAAGGCTACATTTTTTTGTCTTAGATAAGGGGCAGAGGCAAGATGGCAGAGGAATCAAAATGGAGATCTCCCAATATAACCTCCAACGACTTTAAAATGATGCCTCAAATCCATGGTTTCATATAAAATGATAAAGATAAAAGATTAAAATAACATTTTGGATAAGTATTTCCATTTTTACTTTCTTTTTTATTTTCTGTCACTCGAGGAAAATATTTTTCCCATTGTGTCTTGCCTTACTGTGTCAAGATTGTTTTTGGTGTAAACTCCAAGATACTACTACTCACTTGTCAGATTGGCTGAGATGACAGGAAAAGATAATGAGAAGTGTTGGAAAGGATTTGGGAAAACTGGGACACTGATACATTGTTGGTGGAATTGTGAACAGATCCAACCATTTTGGAGAGCAATCTGGAACTATGCTCAAAAAGATATCAAACTGTGCCTACACTTTGATCCAGCAGTGTTTCTAGTAGGCTTATATCCCAAAGTCATCTTAAAGGAAGGAAAGGGACCCACATGTCCAAAAATATTTGTGGCAGCCCTGTTTGTAGTGGCAAGAAACTGGAAACTGAATGAATGCCCATCAACTGGAGAATGGCTGAATAAAGTATGGTACATGAATGTCATGGAATATTGCTCTATAAGAAACTACCAGCAGGATGATTTCAGAGAGGCCTGGAGAAACCGCTGTCAAGGTATCACCTGGAGTTCACACCTGCTGAAGTATTAACCCCCTCATTAGCTAGGTTCTCAATTCTACTTTCTCTGATTTGTCTCCACAAGTGGTAAAGCTGCCACTGAGCCAGAGCATCTCCTTCACCATCCTAAGGTCTTCCAAAGAGGTAACTTACAAATTATTATAATGAATAGATAATATTTCTAGGGCTCAACTTTCAAAATGACTGACAGCAGAAGGCTACATTTCTTTCTCTTAGATAAGGGGCTGAGGCAAGATGGCAGAGGAATAAAAATGGAGATCTCCCAATATAACCTCCAACGACTTTAAAATGACGCCTCAAATCCATGGTTTCTTGTAAAATGATAAGGATAAAAGATTAAAATAACATTTTGGATATCGACAAGTTGTATTTATTGTGCACTTTTTCGTGATAAGAGAAATGATGGTTAGAGCCAATATCTCATGGAGATCCAAAGTTCTTCCCTTCTTCAAAATAAAATATATTTTTCCAGAAAAAAAAAAAAAGAAAGTCACAAGAATGGCGAGTGGAATCATAGGATAATCGATTTATATTCTCTTTTCAAGAAAGTGGTAATGATTGGATTACTATTCCTAAAAATTATTGGTCAATAATCACAATTTAAAGAATATAATAAACACAAGAAAGGGTTAAAAAGCATGGGAGTTCAAAAAAGAGGGAAATAAAATGACTTTTGGGGATAAGGGATTGTTATGAAAGGAAGTAGGGGAAGTGAAAGCTAGAGAGGTTGTTTGAAGTTGGAAAACCTTGAATTCTAGGATAAGGAGTTTGGACTTTCTTTGGCAAATAATGACCTATTGTAGACTTTTATATGAGGATGAATCAGTGTGGTTAGATATATGCATTAAGAAAAGTAGTCTGATTATTATTTGGGATAGTTTAGAGAAAGTAAATATTGGGATAGGAATAGTGACTAGCAGGGCATTAAAATAGTCTGGGTAAGGGGTAATTTGGCCTTAGACTCTGATGATAACTATGGGGATGGAAATGAGAGAAGTAAGAAGTGATGGGAATTGATGATGTATTAGAAGTTGGAGACAAATTAGGGGGAGAATTAAATAGAAATCAAGACACATAGGTTTTCTTTTTTGTTTATTTTTATTAAAAAATTATTAAAGCTTTTTATATGCAAAACATATGCATGGGTAATTTTTCAACATTGATCCTTGCAAAACTTCCTGTTCCAAATTTTCCTCCTTCCCCTCACTCCCTTCCCTAGATTGCAAGTAGTCCAATACAGGCACATAGGTTTTCAACCTAAGTTTTGACAGTGGTAGCCCCACTAATCCCAGGGGTGGGCATCTCCTGTTAGTAGGATCCAGGCTCTCTGTTCACCATCCAGTTTGCCCACATTTATGTAATAAAAAGGAGAGATTCTAATAATTATTAAGGATAAAATCAGTCTTTAGGTCTGCAAAGGGGTTGTGGATGAGCAATAAAGAGCAGCTCTCATCAGTTACTACAGAGGTTAGAAGAGGAAGGCTTTAATTTCAGGAGGGAATTGGAATTGAGTAACTCTTAATTATCCGGAATGAAAGGAAATGAATAAGATGTTTAAGCCAATAGCATATCCTGGTTTGTATGGGGAGGACTAAAGTCAGTTTAGCCAAAAGTCAAAGGATAGAATATGTGGCTTTTCTGGAGATTGTTTCCAAGCTTAGGATTGTCCTGAAGTAGGGTGATGGGGTAGTTCTGCCTGGCCACAGCAGAGTGAATAGGACACCCTTTGTGGGGTTTTTCACAGGTACAATTCTATGAGAAGGTGACCAGGTTCCAAAAAAGAAAAGTATTTAGATAGAATACAAAACTACAATGAGTTTCCCATGCTTGACCCAATGGATTTTTAATGTCTACTCCCGATATGTGTACAAACCTATGAATTGTGAAATGGAGACATCTTAGTCAGCGTTATTAATTACTTGCTAAGAAAAAGAGGCGAGCTTTAAGCACTTTGAGGTTGCCTGAAAACTGGTAGTTTCTGACATTGTTGGGGTGGGGGCTAGTGGAGAGAGAAGGGGAAGCCATATGGCCCAGTAGTGAAACATCTGTCTCTCTGGGAGGAACAACTCTGCAGCTCTCTGCCATCTGGGTGAATTACGGTACTTGCCATTTCCATGCATATGCTGCAGCAACCCACCAGCATAGCCGTCAAGTGGGCTTATGATGAAGAGGGACGCAAGAGGCCCTGGACCACCAGCTAGACCATCCATCCTCGGGGAGCCCGACTCGGCCAGCCCTTCTGACTGAACATTCATGGTCCGGCAGGGGTCCTGACTCTGAGGTTACATGGCTGCAGACCTCTCCTGTTACATAAGTGTCAGTGCTCACACAGGTAGACCCTTCTTCTCTTAGGGAAAATAAATTCATGCCAGTCCTTTCAACTCCAGTGCAGCTGTGTTGCCTCCCCGTCTCCTGCCAGCCCCGAGAAGCCTAGTGCTCCAGTACTTTTTGCCTGGTGTAGTTTGCTACATTTCATTGTGATTTGGTGGGTAAGCAGTCTGACTGTCACTCATTTTGTCCATGCATGGAAGAGTTAGGAACTTCTGAATCAGGATGCTTTTTCCAAAGTGACTCTTCTATTTTCTAGCTGTCTCTTTTTTCTCTCTATCTTAGCAGCATTTACTGCCTGTGAGATTATAAGCTGTATGAGGATGGGAAATATGTCCCATTTATTTATCCGGTACAGTGGTATACTCAGTATGATGACAGATACTTAATGAACAAGTGATTCATTGAATGACTCTCTATCTCTGATAATCATACTTTTTTTTGGTACTTAGCCCAGTTCCAAGGCAGGCTAAGTGCAGGATGGACCCAAGCACAGAAGCAAAATGATACCACAGATTCTTCAACAGAATTTGAGTATCCATGATTTTATTGGTGTCGGGATCACTGTCACATATGAAGACTGCAGCCTCTTAAATCCTTGGCTCATGGTTTTCATGAATGGCCAAAATTGTAATTCAATGTGTTTATCAATCATCTATGTTCCTGACATTGTGCTTCATGAAGGGGCCAGAGGTGGAGAGGAAGGCTTTAAGACAAGTGATTGTGGGGTGGAGGGCATGAGGGAGAGTTCTTCTCTCTGCAGTCAACATGCTGAAGAGCTTCTCAGAACTTAGCTAGGCTGGTTCCCTGATGAGAGACATACAGTCAACTAGGGTCACCTCCCTGCTGTGGTGAGATATTAGACTTGTACTTAAGTGGAAGAATGCTGATGATAATTAACATTTCTCTGGCACTTTAATGTTCACAAAGCACTTTCCTCACAACAACCTTATGAAGTAGGTAGTGTATTATCTTAATTTTACAGACAAAGAAACTAAGGCTCAGAAAGGTTACTTATGCCCAAGGTCAAGGAGCTGATAAGTGATGGAGCCAGGATTTGAACCCACATCTTCTGACCCCAAGACCATCACTCTTTTTAGATTTTACTACTTTGCTATAAATATATTCCTTAGGAAAGAAGCAAATTAAAAGAGTCTTTCGTGAGATTAGTTTATCAGCAGAGCTAAGGGATGTGGGATGGGCAGATTTTGTAAAGGAAAAGATCTATCTGATATGTCACAAAATCTTAGCATTACAAGGGATGTCAGAAGCTATCTAGTGTAACTTCTATCCCTATGCTTGAATCTTCTTTAATAATAAATAACAATAGCTTATATTTAAAGAGATTTACAAATGTTTAATACATAAATGCATGTGGCATTCTTTTGAGCTTCACTATAACTCTGTATATTTATTTTCCCTATTTTACAGAGGAGGTAACTGAGACAAAAAGAGAGGTTAAAAGTGCCTCACCTGGGGCAGCTAAATGGCGCAGTGGATAGACCACCATCCCTGAAGTCAGGAGGACCTAAGTTCAAATTTGATCTCAGACACTTAATACTTCCTAGCTGTGTGACCCTGGGCAAGTCACTTAACCTCAATTGCCTCAGCAAAAAGCAAAAAAAAAAAAAAAAAAAAAAAAAAACAGTGCCTCACCCAAGGTTATACAATTTGATAGATGTCAACTAATCAATAAATAACCACTTATTAAGCACTTATTATGTACCGGACACTGTACTGGGGATATAAAGAAGAAGGAATTGAAACCATTCTTGCTCCATAGGAGCTTACATCATGATGGATGATCTTCTTACATCTCAGGCAAAGAGTTGTCCAACTTTTGCTGGAATACTTCCAGTGCTTAGAAGTTTGCTTTCCAACAACATGTGGCTCATTTCATTCTCTTTAATTATTAAAAAGTCCCTCTTTATATTGACTTGAAGCCTCCTTTGGGAAACAGCTGTAGAAGAAACTCCTGAAGTGTTAAGGAGAAATGTGAGGGCTCTAGATCTTTACTGAGGGTGAGAGGTGGGAGCTTGGGAAGGGGACAAGTGTAAAAAAAGGGAAGGTGTACAGATCCCTAAAAACCCCTTAATTTTGATTTCAATCCATAAATATTTATTACTTTATAACCCAAAGATATTTGGTGCACATCACAAACTCAAGACTTTGCAGCTGCTAGATTGTGGTTTGTCTATGTCAGATGGACCTCTTAGTTGGTTATTGGAGTCATAATCAGTATCCCTTCTCTGGTGGGTCTGAGGGGTTTCCCAGCGTGAAAGAGTTTGACCATTCATTATTGCCATATCTCTTTTGCCCTGGCTGTCATCAGTGGGCACACAGATGATAGCCTCCCCATTAGCAATGAGTGCTCTCTATGCTTCCTGATTGTATGTGGTGATTGCTTACACAGCTTTAGAGGAATAAAAAAGCGTTGGATTTAGAAAAGATTGGGAACCCTTGCCTTAATTCTTCAAAAATCCAAGAAACAAATTAGTTGATTTTCCTGGCCTCCAACCCTCAAAGACATCTCACTTAGTGTAAAGAAGCTTGGCCCCAGCAGCTGTCAGGTGGCTGCAGGTGATGTCAAACATGATTATTTTGGAGCTCATCACAGCTTATTTGGTAGTCTTGGAGCGTTAACCAGCATGGATCAATAAGACTGAGGAGTAGACAGTGTGAGACCAAATAGCCTGGAAATTAAAGTTTTAATCACTTCTTTCCCATTCTTTCCTTCTCTCCCTCTTCTAGTACCTCCATTTGGATGAATTTACTTATTCTCTGGTTGGGTGCCTGCTTGAGAATGCCTCTTGTTCTGCTTGATGGGAAGAGGAAGAACAAGAAGCAGACACTCATCAAGATGACCTTTAGAGAGGCACTGAGAGGGAGCAGACAGCCCCAGATAGCATCTCCTTCCTTTTTGCCACTGTCAATTCACCCAATTGTGGCCCTCTTCCCTGTCTTTTGCCACACAATGGTTCTTGTCCTGGGAGGAGGGATGAAGGGGTGGGGGTGGGTCAGTGCACTCAGTCTTTGATTAAGAAAGAGCAGCCATAACTCCTGGAATCATTTCATCCGGGGGCGGGGGGAGAGTTCCAGTTCTCCATTTTTGTAAGATGGGGACATTCATGGGAGGGGAGACCAACTGAACATTAATCAGATTCATTATGTCTGCAGAGCATTGTGCTCAGGATACGGAGATGGAAACAGCCCTTGATGATCTGACTTTCTCCTAGGTGGGGTGGGGAGGCAAGCCATAGCATGTACACAAGTACGCAAGTACATGATGGCAGACAGCCTTGGAGGGCCAGCCTTGGAGTCAGGAAGACTTGGGGAAGACCAAGATGATTTATCAATTAGTGACTAAAAAGCATTTATTAAGTAACTGTTGGGTGGCAGGAACCACACTAGTTACTATTAATATAAAAACAAAAAGTGAGCTAGCTCTTGATCTCATGGAATATATCTTATGGGGAAGAACCAACATATACACAGAAAAATAAGTACCAAGCATATTAAATGCAAGTTTGGAATAATGGTTAGAAGTAGAGTAAGAAAACCTAGATTTAAGTTTTCTTAACTTAAACATTTATTAAACGCCTACCATGTGCTAAGTACAGAGGATAGAAAAACAAAAGTAAGATAATACCTGCTTTCTAAAGCTTACCTTCTATGGGGAGAAACAACATGTATATAGATAAGTATATACAAAATATAGAGGCAGCTGGGTGGTGCAGTAGATAGAGTACCAGGGCTGGAGTCAGGAGAACCTGAGTTCAAATTTGACCTTAGACAGTTATTAGATTTGTAATGCTGAAAAAGTCACTTAACCCTGTTTATCATAGTTTTCTCATTTTAAAAATTAGCTGGAAGAAGGAAATGGCAAAATATTCTAGTGTTTATGCCAGCAGAATCCCAAATGGATCACAAAGAGTCAGAAATGATTTAAACATCTGAACAATGACAATATACCCAATACACGCTGAGAAAATATCTTTTATTTGATGCTTTTAACACATACTAATTAGGTGACTGTACACAGTGGCGTCTCTTTAGTGCCCCAGATGACCCTCTGACTAGAAATTACAGATGACTTGCCTTAGTGGAAGTTGCTGCCACATTGATAGTTCTCCACATTGATGAAATAATTGATACAGATAGAAGAAAGTGATATATGTATATATTATATGTAAATATGTAAAATTTCAAGAGGGACAATGTATTAACAAAAGATGGAGTGGAAATTAGAGCTTTGTTTAACTTTGTTTAACTTGTCAAACTTGATTTTTTTTTCTAGGTATACCTATCCAAGGGGGGTAAAAGTGGAAAAACCATATTAAGAAAAATGGGCTCTGGGCCATGTTGGAAGGATCCATGGGCCCAGAGAATCTTGCTTTCCAATCCCATAAAGAGTTGGAGTTGACAGTCAGGAAACCAGGATTTTATCCTTTCTCTGCCACTCCCCTCTTCAAAGATCTTGATCATGTCACTTCTCCCTAGACCTCAGTTTCCTCCTCTTTAAGAAGTTGTGAATAATAACACCTGCAAATAGAATGCATGGGAATCCAGAAATAGATTCAGTGAGTCTGCAAAATGAAAAGGTTGGACTATGTGGCCTCTGAGGACCTTTCTTAGGTCTAGAACTATGGGCCTGCATTTATGGACATAGGTTTACAGGTGCACATGAGAAGAATATTAACTGTCCAAGATTATTCAAGAGGAACTAGAATGTAGTTACTCTATTCCAATCTATTTCTATGAAGGGCAGGAAATGGACAGAAAAAATGAGAGGTGATTTAATTTTCTTGGGGTTATAGATATTACCTCCTTTAAAACTACTACTTGGCTTTCAGCACCAAAAAATACTTTCAACCTTCTCTCCCCCCGCCTCCTGCAATGGATGATGTATGTTTGAATTTATTTACTCCGTTGTGACTAAGAACTTTATTTTATTTTATTTTTAAATTTTTATTTATTTACTACTCCATTAAATTATTTTTAAATACTATTTCATTTTCTCCAATTACATGTAAAGACAAATTTTAATGTTCATTTTTTATTTTCCTGTTACATATAAAAACATTTTTGTTATATATGTACATTCACTTTTTACTTATTTCCATATGAATCATTTAACATTCATTTTTTTTTAAAATTTGAGTTTCAAATTTTCTCTCTCACTTCCCCCTTCCCTGAGATAGTAAGCAATCTGGTATCGATTATACTTGTGCAGTCATGCAAAACATATTTCCACATTAGTCATGTGAAAGAAGACACCGGCCAAAAGAAAAAAAAATATATATATATATAGTATACTTTGATCTGCATTTAGACTCCATCGGTTCTCTCTTTGGATGTGAATAGCATTTTTCATTATGAGTCCTTTGGAATTGTCTATGTCCAAGGACTTTTTATGGGCTGGCTGGCTAGGTAAGCCTGTTTTCGGAATAACTCGGAGTTCTTGCATTTGAAGAAAACTCATAGAGGAATAGGTTTTTGTCCCCTTCTGCTTTTCCTTCCTGCTTCCTTTTCCAGCTCCTCCATTCTGATGAATTGTCTAAGATATGACCACTTTTATTTGCCTAAGGTATACTGGAGGCAGAAGTCATGAGAGTTGAAGGAATTGTGAGACTGGGATGTTTGAAGAAGGCAGGAATTGGGATGGAGAAGAATAATTGGAGTTATTGAGAAGGAGGGAATATGACCTAAAGGGCTATTGATGTTATTGACAAGGAGCTGGCCAGGATGGTGTGAACTTCAAAATAGGAGAAGTGGCTAATGGGAGATAATGGGAGAAAGATCCTGAAAATAAGAATTAGGAGGAAGGAATATGTCAACTGCTTCTCATGTCCTGCTTGAGAGAGAAGAATCAGCCAGCCTTGGAGAGGGTGTCTAGAGATAGATAGCTTTAGCACAAAGTTAGGTTCCAGAGATACAAAATGGAAGAACATAAGAGGAAGATATGTAGGGTGATGGGAAATTTGTGAACAGTAGTAGAAACAGTGGGAATGGGCATCGATCAGGGCTTGTTGTTCACCCTTCGTTTTCAAAGAGAGCCAATGATATTATGAGGGTGGTGTCTTGACTTACCTGTGATTTGGATTTAAGTCAGTCAGAACGGTGCAAAGTCATCAGCCCCACTCCCTTCCAGTGGCAAGACATAGGACAAAATGATTGGTGATGGCTCAGGATATTGATGGCATGTTGATGGAAGGGGATGAAAGTTTGGGGAGAAGTTGCATGAAAAAGGGTTTTGAATGGTAGAACATAGATGTAATTGTGGAGTTAGTGGGGACCCATTCTGTCCTCTTCCTCCTAATCTCTGCTAGTAGTTATCCTGCATCATTTCTTTTTTGGGTCTCTACCAACAGTAGTAGGAACTTGGGTTGATGCAGTGAAGTAGAGAGAAGGAGCAGCCCCTTCAGCTTCCCTTACTTTGCTGATCTCTGCTATCAGCAACTCTGTTCTCTTGTCTACTGAAGTTCACTCATCTTCCTGATTCCAGGTCCAATGCTCTACACACTATACTACACAGCTACCTTTTCTATTACACTTTGGTTATTATCAAATCAATGGGCATCTGTTTTGTTGCTACTTCTCTAACAAAGTTCCACCATAAATATCCCAGCACCTATTGATTTTATCCCTCTGTCCTTGGCTCCGGGGTATATGCCTAATAATAATAATAATATCACTGGGTCAAAGGGTGTGTGTGTGTGTGTGTGTGTGTGTGTGTGTGTGTATTTATATAGTGTAGTGATTGATAAGGTATAATTAGAAGTTGGATTTTTAAAAATATTTAAAAGTATTTTTAAAATAGAAGGGGTACACATATAACTCCAAATGGAAAGGGAGTTCAGGAATCTCTTAGTGGGACCCATACATACACAGGAATCCTCTCTACAAGATTCTTCGAATGTGATTTTCTACCTCCTCTTAAAGAAGTTGGGTGTTGAGCAACTCACTTCTTACCATGAGAATTAGTCCATTCACATGTTGGGAGCCTCTAATCATCATTAGGAAGTTCCCCCTCCCCTTTGAGATGAAAGCTGCCTCAGCAACTTTTCCCTTTTATCCTATACTTTTTCTCACTTTGCCATGCCTAGTTCTTTAAACTGGTAAACGTATAATATAGTCCTCTCAACATGCTGGTCACCCTCCTCATTCACTCATCAAATGCTTATTGAGCATGCACTACATATATGAAAGACATGGTAACTTCCTTCTGAGGATGGTACATCGATGGATCAGATTTGGTTCCTGCCTTCAAAAACTTTATAATCTGGTTGCAGAAGTAAAATGTATTGATTTAAAATGTCATATAAGTGCTTAAAAGGAATATAGACAAAATAGTCTTTATGCTCATTGAAGTGAAGAATCACTTCTTTTTCTTCTTCCTCCTTTTCTTCAATTAAGGAAAGCTTCACAGATAAGGTTTCACTGATTTAGGGTTTAAGGATGACTAGAAAAATTTATTTTATTTTATTTTATTTTTATTTATTTATTTTTATTTTATTTTATTTGCAAAACATATGTATGGGTAATTCTTCAACATTAACCCTTACAAAGCTTTCTGTTACAAATTTCCCCCCCATTCCCCACTCCTCCCCTAGATGGCAGGATATCCACTAGGTTAATTATGTAAAAATACTTGACAAATCGAATATATGAATACATATCTCCACACCTATCATTGTTGTGCAAGAAAAATCGTATCTACACGAAAGACATATCAGATAAAGGAAACACAATGTAAGCAAACATCAATCGAAAGCATGAAAATGTTATGTTGTGGTCCACATTTCGCATCCCTCTCTCTGGGTGTATATGACTTTCTTCACTAAACAATTGGAAGTGGCTTGAAACATTTCATTGCTGAAGAGAACCATGTCCATCAGAATTGATCGTCATATAGTATTGTTGTTGCCGTATATAATGATCTCCTGGCTCTGCTCATTTCACTCAGCATCAGTTCATGCAAGTCTCTCCAGGCCTCTCTGAAATCGTCCTGTTGGGGATGACTAGAAAATTAAGAGATGAAGACCAAGGCCATCTCAGGTATATGGAAAAGAATGAATAGAACCAAAGACATGAGATAAGATATATAGGTATATATTTATTTATATCTATATATCTCTTCATCCTATGGGCTCACCTTTTAGAATAGTATGAACTGCTTTGGGGAAGGGTGTACAGTTTGACTTAAAATGCTACCACATTCAAGCCTATTATAGAACTTTCTCTTTCCAAAAACAAAACAAAGCTACAGAGACCTTCTTCCAATTTGATTCTGGGTTTGGATGGAGCCTGATAGGCATCATATGGATGTGAGAACAGTCACATAGGCGTGCTTGTCTTCCACTCTACTGCTGTCTCCTGGAGATTTGCTGGACTCCATGGCAACGCACGATCAGTCATATTTGGCCTGATATTTTTTCACATTTCTTTGCTAAATTATTTTGTTAAATAGCACATCACACACATCATATGTCCCCAGGTAATGGGAATAGAGAGTATAGCAAAGGACATTATTTGTTTGTTTAACAGTCTGCACTGCTCATCAGTTTTCATGCAACTTTTCCCATTACCGCTCCTGAGGTGAAGGAAACTTTACCTATTTACAGGCTTTCTTGCTTGTGGAAATTTGGATTCTAAAGCTCTAGGAGGTTCATTTGAATCTACCGGGTTACCTCTTAGCTGCTCATAAAACACAAATGTGATAAACTGTTACTTTCTAAGCTAAGATTCAGGACCATCCACTTTTGCTTGAAGTTCACCTAATTGCAATAACTTGCAGTAGGAACTGAAAAGTTCCATCCTCTCCCTGCCTCGGGGGACCATTCCACCATGGACACATTACCAGCCCATTACACTAGAGGTGATGCTTTTACAGGGAATTCTACCCCTCTCTCTTCTATAGTTGGGGGATTGTGCAGTCCAGAGGAGCTGACTCACATTCCAGTTCCATCATTAACTAGCTAAGTGATTTTGGGAAAATCTCAACTTCCCTGGCGTTGGTTTTTTAAAAATCCATAAAATGAGAAGCTTGGGTTAGATGACCAGTTACAAGTCTATGATATTATGATCCTTAGGGTTAGAAGAAGACCTGGATGTTAGAAGAGGATCGGGATCTGGCAGCACCAGGAAAAAATTATGGAATAGGTGGCACCAGGCCTGGAGCCAGGAAGGCTCATCTTTATAATTTCAAATCTGGCCTCAGGCCCTTACCAGCTGTGTGATGCTAAGTAAGCCACTTAGCCCTGTTTGTCTCATTTTCTCCATTTGTCAAATGAGCTGGAGAAAGAAATGGCAAACCATTTCAGTATCCTTGCCCCAAAACCCCCCAAAACAACCCAATGTGATCATAAAGAATCAGACATGATAGAAAATGATTGAACAACAACAATGGAACGATGGAAAAAGAGTTGTGAAAGAATAATCTGCAGAAGTACCTAGCAATGATTTAGGGAGCTGGATCAGTGAAAAAGAAGTCAGCCAATCACAGGCAATGGCAACATGGTGGGGGAAGTAACATGGGATCACTATGGCAAAGAACTGACATGAAGGATTTAATCTTAATGTCCACCCACCTATTTTTCCAGAGTGTCATCTAAGGGAATAAGATGTGTCATAGAGATTGTACAAGTGTTTGAGAACAGAGAGTATAGAAAAAGGCACTTTACTGACTGAGATGCATTTTCTGACCTCATTGGGTAAATGAAGCTTTTTGAAGCCTTGTGAGCTCAAGTGCTTGTGTGATGATAGGTGGCCACTTTGGGGGAGTACTGCATGCTAAAATTTCCAGGTTCTACCTTCATGGGGTACCGAATCAGCTTAGAACTTAGAAGAGTGAGGGCTCACAGCTTTCATGTTCAAGGGGTTCATAGTCAGCATTTACTGAGTACTTTCAAGAGCCATGTACTATATTGTGTTTTAAAAGATATAAAGAAACTTAAGATTATGGTCTCTGCCCTCAAGAATTTTATAATCTAAATTAAGAGGTAAATGATACATAATTGAAAAGATAGTTAACAATGCAAGAAAACATTTCTTGCACAACTATGATGTGTGGAAATATGTATTCATATATTTGATTTGTCAAGTATTTTAACATAATTAATATGTAGTAGATATCCTGCCATCTAGGGGAGGGGTGGGGAGTAGGGGGGAAAAATTTGTAACAGAAAGCTATGTAAGGGTTAATGTTGAAGAATTACCCATACATATGTTTTGCAAATAAAATAAAAAAAACAATACAAGAAAACATTTGGAAAATCTCAAATGCGTATAGACATGAAGTCCTTATATAGAAGTTCAGCGGAAGAAGAAATGCCTATAGGGTAAGGTGGTCATTGATGGCTTTATTGAAGAGATAGGTCTTAAGCTGGTCTTAAAAGAAATAATGAGAGTTGGGTAGGCAGAGAGAACAAATTTTCAGGTGGAGAGAACATAATGCAGAGAGAAGACAGTTGGTTCATGCAGCCTTATTCTGAGTAATATAGCTTCCTCTCAAACACTGTTCTAGATGTCCTCAACATCATCACTCTTACATACATATTCCCAATGGGAACTAAACTCTTTCTACTATTTCTTATCAAACTAAAGGGCATTGAGTCTTTTATTCCTGGTTTATAACTCTGTTGTAATTATGATGGCTCTAATTGTCATATATATGTGTATGTATATATACACATATATATACATACACATATATATAAGGGTGATCAAAGCGTTTTGGCCATTGGGAATAATTAAAGGAGAAAAAGGGAGGAAATGAAAAAGAAGTAAGAAAGGATGGGGAGAAAAGGAGAAAAGATATGCAAAATGAAAGATTATATGAAAGAAGAAAAGTCAGGAAATGAGAGGAAAAATGGGGAAAAGGAAAGAAGGATAGAGAAGGAGATGTGAAGATGATATGAGAGAAGGCAGGGGGAAAGGGAAAGAAAGAGGAGACAGGAAAAGATAGAAAAAAAAGAGAAGGAAGTGTTTTTGCTAGATTCAGATGATAAAAGAATAAAAGGGAACAAGGGTTTTGTTCGAAAAAAATCAATACTCTTCTCAATGTGAGATAGGAATAAAAGTCATCTAGGGAAATCTATGTAATTATGTTTTATTAGGTCTCACAAAGCAGTGCTGAGGTGAGGTTTGGAGAACTCCTAACAGTCTGTTTTCTCTGCTTTCTCTATCTTGATTTTCTGTCAGCATGCAGGGAAATGTAGGGAGGCTTCTTTGGACCCTTTTTGGGGGTTCTGGACTGTGATAGAATGTCTTTTAAGGGTGAACACCATAAGATCAACCAATCCTCAGCAAGACTGGTATAGAAGCAGCATGGTGTAATGGAAAAAATGCTGAACTTAGTTTTCAGTCTTTGTTTCAAATCACATTTCTGTATTTGCGTGTATTTGTTTGGGCAGGTCACTTATCCTTTCTACTCTGTTTCATCATTCATAAAGTAGAGACATTAGACCTGATAACCTCTAAAAGTCCCATTCAGCTTCAAATCTATTATCCTAGGTGGTTTGTTTTAATAGCCCTATTGGTGCCTTTACCAATCCTGTACTTTTCAGGGGTCTTGATTGAGTAAGACTTCAGTGTCTTACTTCTTTTGCCCTTCTGAGAGTAACAACACTCTGGACTTTTTACTCTTTTATCCTCTTTTAAGATTTACCATTCCATTGGGATCCTACTCTAGAACTGAGAAAATATTTTAAATCTGTCAGTATGATAGTAATGATGTGTTAAAATGTTACCTAGTGAGTGCATTCACAATATGATTGGGGACTTCTGAAGACAAAGCTCACTTGGAAGGCTCTGAGGCTGTTTGGTGGTGGAAATATTTTGTAGAAAGCCGAGCATCTTTAAATTGTACCATGTACCTGACAACCTAGTCTTCCTCAGGTGTGAAGCTATCATCAAGCCTGGAGTGACATGTGAGAGTTCAAGGAAGGCACATGTACAAGTTGTGTTCAGTTGGTTCACCAGATTTGAGGTAGCAAGCAGAGCTGCTCCTCAGAGCCCCTGAAGCAGGTACAGAGGGTGTGTTCTCATTGAGCCAGTGGGAGAATGGAATAATACCTTGAAATAACTGTCCTGGACCAAGGAGCAGAGAAGAGATTCTCATGCTTAAAAAGGATAGATGGCCAAAGCAGTGCTTCCCCAGCAACTGAACCTGCCATAGGACAAACTGCTTCCCTGGGTCAGTGATTCATGTGTCTAATCTTCTGTTGTCATCCTACCTAATCTGGACCACACAAGTTACTGCATCCACTTTCTTCAAAGGCTGCCCTGACTTCAGAATTTCAGAATTGAAAGGGATCTCACAGGCCATTGATCAGGTTCTAGTAGAAAACAGAACATTAATTAAGCATTTACTATATGCCAGGCACTGTATTAAATGCTGGGGAAACAAATAGAAGCAGAAAAGACAATCTCTACACTCAATAACCTAAATAAAATAAATAGGAGATGACAGATAAAAGGAGATCTGAGAAGAGAAGGGGTAAGGAAGGGAGTAGGAGAGAGTGATGGTGAAGAGGTGGAGAAATCTGTAGAGTACAAAGAAAAACCAGTAGCGAATTGACTGTGGCCTGGGTGCCTCCTGAAATGAGAATTGTGTTAGGGACTTATAAAACAGGAGATCAAACCTCAGGGTACATCTCTCTCCAATGGGGGAAGATAATGCTGATGAAATGGAGAAGTTGAGAGAGTAAGACTTTTCTTTCGTCTACCTCAAGACCTCCAGTGCTTCTCACTGCAGGCAGCCTATTCCACTCTTGAATAGCTTTATATGCTAATTCCCAAATCTACTACTTTGTAACTTCCCTGTCCTGTTCCTGTATCTGCCTTCTGGAGCCAAATTTAGTCTGGTTTCTATATAAAAGCCTTTAGATATTTGAAGGCAGCCATTATGTCCTTCTCTAAGACTTCTCTTCCTCAGGAGAATCATTAATTTCTTCAAATGATTCATCAAGGACAAATTTGCCAGGTTTCTAACCAGCCAACCAACCAGTTGGCCAACCAATTATCAAGCCTTTATTAATCCTCTATTCCATACCAGACAACATGCTAAGTGCTGGACCATGAAGAACACATAATCAAACAGTTCTTGCTCTGGAGGAAGTTATATATGGATTAGCCTTTTTGGGGAGCACTCTTCATTGTTAATTATGATTTGCCTAGACCTTAGATTTCATTGGTGTAGGGTAGAGAGAAATCACTGGAGAAATTTTATCACCTGATGCAGATATGTCTATGCCTTAGGATTACACTGAGACATTGAGAGGTTAAGTGAATTGCTCAGTGTTACACAGTTAGTTGATATCAGAGGTGGGACTTGAACCTAGGTTTTGTGTTCTGATTGACTCCAGATTTTACTACACTACCAGCATCATATTGTCTAAATGTGATTTGACTTTGGTAGAGCACAGTAGGACTACTACATGCTTGATTCTGGACACTGTGCCTCCCTTCTTAATGCATTTAAAATTCCATTATCTCTTTTTTGGCTGCCATGTTGATTCTACCTCCACAATTGCTTCCTTTAATCCACTAACACTGCCATACCTGAAACTCAGGCTCTCATTGCTTCTTACCTGGACTACTGCAACAACTTACTAATTGGGCCTTTTCTTTTGAGTTTTTGCCCTTTCCATTCTATCCTTCACATAATTATCAATTTAATTTTCTAAAGCTCAAGTATAACCTGATTATTCTCCTATTTGAAAATCTTCAATGCCTCCTATTGCTTCCAAGATGAAATACAAATTTCTCAGCTTGGTATTTAAAGCCCTTTGCAGTCTGACTCCACACTACCTTTCCAGGCTTATTTCAAATTATTCCCTTTAATGTACTCCTATTTATTGTTCCCTGAACTTTACATAACATTTCTTCCTCTATGTCTTACTTTTTAAAAAGTTTTTGATATCTTTTGTTTTTAAATCACCTACATAGGGTTAATCATTTCCTCCCCATCCCCCCAAGCCATTTCTTTTTAAAAAATTAAAGCTTTTTATTTTCAAAACATATACAAGGATAATTTTTCAACATTGACCTTTGCAAAACCTTTTGTCCAAATTTCCTTCTTCCTCCACCCCTCACCTAAATGGCAAGTAATCCAATATATGTAAACATGTTAAAATATGTTAAATTCAATATATGTAAACATATTTATACATATATCTTGCTGCAAAAGAAAAATCAGATCAAAAAGGAAAAAATGAGAAAGAAAACAAAATGCAAGCAAACAACAAAAAGAGTGAAAATGCTATGTTGTAATCTACACTCAGTTCCCACAGTCTTCTCTCTGGGTATAGATGGCTTTCATCATCACAAGATCATTGGAACTGGCCTCAATCATCTCATTGTTGAAAAGAGCCACGTCCATTAGAATTAATCATCATATAATCTTGTTGCCATGTACTATGATCTCCTGGTTCTGCTCATTTCACTCAGTATTAGTTCATATATTTCTCTCCATGCCTGTCTGAAATCATCCTTCCAATTGTTTCTTACAGAACAGTAATATTCCATGGCATTCATATACCATAACTTATTCAGCCATTCTCCAACTGATGGGCATCCACTCAGTTTGCAGTTTCTAGCCACTACAAAAAGGGCTGCCACAAACATTTTAGCACATGTGGGTTCCTTTCCCTCCTTTAAGATCTCTTTGGGATATAAGTTCAGTAGAAACACTGCTGGATAAAAGGGTATGCATAGCTTTATAGCCCTTTGGGTAGAGTTCCAAATTGCAATCCAGAATGATTGGATCAGTTCACAACTCCACCAACAATGTATCAGTGTTCCAATTTTCCCATATCCCCTCCAACATTTGTCATTATCTTTTCCTGTTATCTTAACCAATCTGAGAGGTGTGTAGTAGTTCCTCAGAGTTGTCTTAATTTGCATTTCTCTGATCAATAGTGAGAACTTTTTCATATGACTAGAATTGGTTTCAGTTTTTTCATCCGAAAATTGTCTGTTCATGTCCTTTGGCCATTTATCAGTTGAAGAATGGCTTGAATTTTAAAAATTTGAATCAGTTCTCTATATATTTTAGAAATGAGGTCTTTATCAGAAACCTTGAATGTAAAAATGTTTTCCTAGTTTATTGCTTCCTTTCTAATCTTGTCTGCATTGGTTTTGTTTGTACAAAAACTTCTTTAAAAAAGTTTGTTATACCAAAGATGAAATAAAGAAGAAAAAGAAGTTCAGCAAAACTAATTTATAGAAAAAATTCTGTTGTTATATGCAGTATTCCATATCAATGGTCTACCATCTCTTGCAAAGAAACAGGTGGAGGAAATTATCTTTTCTCTCTTCTTTGGGGCCAAACCTGGGCGTTGTCATTTCATATTTATTTTCACTTTTGTTGTTGTTATTGCTCTTTCCATTTACATTGCTGCAGTCATTGTGTGTATTGCTTTCCTGATTCTACTCACTTCATTTTGTATTAGTTCATATAAATCTTTCCATGATATTCTTTGGGCATCACATTCAATATTTATTACAGCATAGTAATATTTTATTAATAACCACTGTTTGTTTAGCTATTCCTTAATGACTGGGCATCTACTTTAGTTCTAGTTCTTTGCCACTTCAAAAAGTGTTACTATCAATATTTTGACATATATAAAGCCTTTCTTTTTGTTATTGACCTCCTTGAGGTACACTTCTAGCAGTGAAATCTATGATTGAATGGGTGTGAACATTTTAGCCACTTTGCATAATTCCAAATTGATTTCCAGGATGATTAGACCAAATCACTGATCTGCCAACAATGCATTAGTGTTCCTACCTTTCCACAATCCCTTCTAATATTGTCCATTGCCATCATTTGTCATTATTAGTGATTTGAAGTACTCTTTCATATATATATATATAAATTTTAATAATTTGCATCTTCTTTTCATATTTTTTGATTTTTTCCTTTTTATTTTCACACTCATTACTTATTTTCCATGTTAATTAAAAAAATTTGAGTTCCAGATTCTCTCCCTTCTTTCTGTCCCTTCCCCACCCATTGAGAATGCAAGCTATGTGATATCAGTTATATATGTGAAATCATGCAAAATATATTTCCATATTAGCCATGCTGCAAAAAAGCAAGAAAAATAAAGTGAAAAAAATTCATCCTTCAATTTGTACTCAGACTTCATCAGTTCTATCAGTGAGATAGCATTTTTCTTATAAATCTTCTTTTGTGAACTGTTTTTCATATTTATTGACAACTTATCCATTTTATCCATTGCAGATTTGCTTTTGTCTCTCTGTGTGAATGCATATATGTGTGAGTATATATCTTTGATATTAGACCCTTATCAGAGATATTTGGCATTTCTTTTTTTAAACAAGTTAACTTTGTCTCTTCTTATTGTTGTTCACATAAAAGTTTTTCATGTAATTCCTCCTTTAGGTTATGGAATGTACTTTATCTTCTCCTATCTTTCTTAAAAACTCTGGCTGTCTTTTCATGATGTCTTCTATGTATAATCTTTTGTGATCCCTTTAGTTACTAAAGCTCTCCTCTCCGTCCTTAAATCTTTATATTTTGTTGTTCATTCATTATAGTTGTGTTTGACTCTTCAAGACTCTATTTAGAATTTACCACTTCTTGGATATTATTCTCTCTAGATTGGTGACTTTGAACTTGTTGAGAGCAAGGAAGAATTTTTGTAGCACCCCCTAACTTGTTCTGGGTTTCAATTCCCTGATTTATCTTTTCTTTTTGAAGATCTTTCTTCTTAGTAAGAAAATTGAAACAGACTAAGAGTTGAGTAGTCCTCCTTTCATTTCATCATTGTCTTCCTATCCACTTTGCATGGTATTTCTAATCCCTTATTTTCCTCTTGTCCCAATATAGGTAACAAAGGTTCTCCTTTTTGCCCTTGGTAATCCTGACCAACTTCAACTCATCTTGAACTTCTATATTCTTGACATTAGTGTTGTAGGACTGTTCTACACTTTTGTCTTCATTCTCTGTTTTTTTACCTTCATTTCTATTATCTATTAATTCTTTTTCAAAATCTAAGTTCGTTATTGAGTTTCCCATGTAGCCACCAGTGCTTTTAGACAATTTGCCTTTTGTTCTACATTGGAGTAATCCATGAATTATTAGAATTTCATTTTTGAGAATTTTTCATTCCTTTTGGGCTAAATTGTCCTATAGAATTTTAGACCAAGAGTTTCTGCCTAAATTCCCTATGAATTCTCTGAAAATCCACTTGCCCCGAATCTAGGCTAGGGTTAATATAATGTGTCACTCTCTTCCTCCTCTGCAACATTTTATAAGATGGAATACTCATTTCCTTTCAAGATAACTTTAATTTCTACTGTAACAATCAGTTTTCAAATAGTAATTCCCTTTGTTGCTTCTTCTACCTACTGAAGAATAAAATCCTCATTAAGGCAAGTCAAGAAAGGATGAATCTATTTGCTTTTGGCAGAGATCAAGCTCCAGCAGATGTCTGAAAATCTGCAGTCCCCAATCTTCTGTATTTCTGTGCCAGGTTTATTATTTATTTCCTAATATCTTCTCCTTATGTTTATGTGGTCTTTCTTATTTCTCCCTGACATCATGGGAATACCAGAGGAATGTATTGGCAGTCTACCTGTCTGTCAGCCCTTATTCTTGTCACTTGACCAACTTTTCTTTTCCTTCTATCATGCAATTACTGGTGATATCTTTTATTCCTGTATTTTAGAGTTTCTTGTTGGTTATATGCTGTAACTGGCTTATGTACTTTGTTCCTCTATTTGCCCTCAATATGATACTTATTTTTAATTTTTTAGACATGGTTGTAATCCATGTGCTACCCCCACCCCCATATAACAACTCCAGTAAAATGTTAGTATTTAAAAAAAAAAAAAACCTTTTGCTTTTATGGGAAACTTGGGATCAGTAAAGAAGCCTTGAAATTTCCTGAAGATAAGCCAGTTCATTCTCTTATTCCTATTCAACTTTGGGTTCAATGCATTGTCCTTCATTGCATATGTTGGCAGACAAGCTACATGAGGTATCCATTCACATGAATATTGAAATCTGGGCAAGAGAAATTCTTCATTCATTTGGTCTTTCTTATGTAGATGGACATATCAAACTCCTATGAGTGATTATAGCTCTTTTCTAGGAAGTTCTATAATTTCTGGACTTTGTTGCAATCAGTTCAATGTCATGCACAAACAAGAACATCTGGAGGACTTCACCATCCACAGGGAAAGACTTACTAAGCTAGATTCTGCACTGAATCTCTCCTGCATTGCAGTGGCAAATGCTCTTGACAAGCATGCATCTCCTTGTTTTACACTTCTTCTGCTATTTAATATCATAGGGTTTTTTTGGGAAGAGAGTTATTTCTATTATTGTATTTTCCAATGAATTTTGAATAATTTTTATGTATGGATGAGAGATGCCTGATTGTAAAAGAGCCTAGAAAATGTTTTACTAGGTCTATTTAAGCTTTTTGGGGGGTAATATACAATAAGTATAATGGGATCTTATGTTTCTCTCTATCATTTAGTAATAGTGAAATTATAAGATGTGGTCAATTTTTGAATACTATTTGTTATGAAAGTCTACTACATTATGAAAGTCATTAAAGATACTCTTGATATGTGTAAAGATGACTTTTATTTAAGGTTTTGTATGGATGGAAGAATAGGCATAAGAGTGAGTAGTTTTTCCCCCCTAGTTAACCATTTTTCTCTTCTTATCTTCTCTTTCCCTCCCTCCTTTTCCTTCTCCAATTGGAAACAAGAAAAAAAATAAAATCCTCATAACATATGCATAGTCTTGCTAAATGAATTCCTATATCAGCCATGTCCAAAAATATGTCTCCTTCTATATGATATATTCATCACCTATTTGATGGGAGATGGGTAGTATTCTTTGTCATTGGTCCTGTGGAATCAGAGTTCTTATGTCTCTGAGTTGTTTGTTTTTACAATATCTTATTATTGCATATCTGATTCCTCTGATTTTGTTTACTTCAACCGGAACTAGTTCATACAAATCTTCTCAAGTTTCTCTGAAACTGCCCTCTTCATCATTTCATATGACACAATACTATTCCATTACATTCAAATGTCATACTTTTTTTCAGACATTCTCCAAATGATGGGCACTCCATTAATTTCCAGTTATTAGTCACTACAAAATGAGCTATTACAAATATTTCTGTGCATATGGGAACTTTCGCTTTTTCTTAATCTCTTTGAGATTCAGATTCAGTAGTGGTATCATGAGGTCAAAAAAGTGTGCACAGCTAAAAACTTTGGGGCATTGTTCCAAATGCTTTGCACAATAACTGGACTAGTTCATAGCTCAATCAAGAATCCATTTAATGTACCTATTTTCCTATATCACTAATTACTAATGTTATCTCAATGTGGGTATGTGTTTTAGTATTAATAAGTTCCAAAATGTTTTCTCTCCCCTTTGACATCTTCTCATTCAGATGCTTTGTACATCAATCTCTTAACATTCTCACAATTGTGTTACCTTCTTTATGGATCTCCTCATATATACTTTTCATATATTTAGTCTAATTCAGTTTCTTTTCCTGCTTTATTCTTTTTAATACCATTTCTACCTCTCTTATGGGTCTTTCTGGGAATTTGAAATGTGGTAGTTCCACTGATGGAGAAAATGCTATAATGGCTTTTGCAAATCTTTTCCATTTTTCTTCTGTTTGTAACTCAACTTCCATTTTCATCCTTGAATACCTTTGCAATGATTTGGTGTAGTTGGATATCTTACTCAGCTTTCTTTAAACTGGCATTTCCTTCCATTGCTTCTCTCTGTTACATGAGACCACTCTGATTATAATCACCATTTTTCATAGATTTTACAAGCAAGTTTATATTTAAACCTGGCATAAGCTTTGGCAGCCAACTCTCTCCTTTTGGCAGATTTTTTTCTGACTAAGGAATTTTCTAGGATGTTTTGGTCTCCTTGTTGGAACAATTAATTTAACTTGGGCAAATTTCTGGATAAAATGATTATAATTAAGGTGGTATAATTTCTGTTGATATATAATCATCTATATAATTAATGTTGATATAATTTCTGTTGTCCATATCTCATTTTAATTTTTCAATTATTTGTTTTTAAAATAGTTCAGATTTAAATTGTTATAAGTGTATACCACATCTTTTTTCATTACTTATTTTTGTTTCTTATTCTGATTGTAGCTTTGACAAGTTGATGATTCTTTTGTATGCAGATAGCTGAAAGTAACAGACCTTTTCTTCTATCTTAAAAATATAATTTATTTTTTCTTTGTGGTATTTATTGGTGCTCACCATGTGCAACATTTCTTAGTTCTTAATTTGAAGAAAGTGTTCATGGTAAAGAATCACGAGATGTATGTGTAATCTATGTCTTTGACTTTTTTCATTTTTTCTTCCTGAACCATGCTTTCCCATATTTTTCTCCCCATCTTCCACTTTTTCCCATACTTGTATTGAAAACACCATGTTTAAGAGTGTTTGTTGATTTAACCAGTTTGTTGATTTATCAAGTTCTTTGCAGAATTCTTCTATTTCATCCTCAGCAATTGATATGGATGCATAAGTTGTAATCATTTTCATTATGATCTTTCTTGCAAAGATACCAGGTTGCAATATGCAGCAAATATATCTTTTAAAATTTTTATTAAAGTTTTTCCTATTTACAGAATATATGAGTAATTTTTCTGCATTTACCTTTGCAAAATTTTCAGTTCCAAATTTTTCCCTACTTCCCCCTACCCCCTCTCCTAGATAGCAAGTAGTCTAATACATGTTAAATATGTTAAAATATATGATAACTCCAATATGTGTATATCTATACAGTTATCTTGCTACACAAGAAAAATCAAATCTAAAAAGAGAAAAAAAAAACAACCTAAGAAGGAAAACAAAATGCAAGCAAACGTTTACAGAGAGTGTTAAAATGCTATGTTGTGGTCCCCACAGGCCTCTGTCCGGGTGTATATGACTTTCTTCATTGCTGAACAATAGGAATTGATTTGAATCACCTAATTGTTGAAGAGAACCATGTCCATCAGAATTGATCATCATATAGTCTTGTTGCTGTGTATAATGATCTCCTCGTTCTGCTTATTTCACTCAGCATCAGTTCATGCAAGTCTCTCCAGGCTTATTTCACTTAGCATCAGTTCATGCAAGTCTCTCCAGGCCTCTCTGAAATCGTCCTGCTGGTCATTTCTTACAGAACAATAATATTCCATAACATTCATATACCATAATTTATTCAGCCACTCTCCAATTGATGGGCATCCATTCAGTCTCCAGTTTCTAGTCACTATAAAAAGGGCTGCCACAAACATTTTTGCACATGTGGGTCCCTTTCCTTCCTTTAAGATCTCTTTGGGATAGAGGCCCAGTAGAAACACTGCTGGGTCAAAGGGTATGCACAGTTTGATATCTTTTTGAACATAGTTCAAATTAGCAAATATATCATAAAATAGTGTTTTTTTATTTTCTTTATGTATATAATGACACTCTCTCCAATAGCTTCTTTAAGGAGTGAATCCCTGTGAGCTGTTCTTCCATTTAATTTCAACTTCCTCCTTTCTTCTGGTCTAAATTCTATCAAGATTGTTAGGATTTGACTTCTTTAGCAATATATCTTCTCTGATCATTGGACAAGGAATCAAAATTTCGGGATTACCAATAGTCAAATTATAGTGGGCAAATGATCTTAAAAACGTGTAATTCTTAACACCCTCTTCCATCTTTTCCATTATTTTTCTATCATCACTTCAGAAACAGGAAAGGACCATACAAAACTCAAGGCCATTTAAAATGTTATTTGTTTGTAGATTGTTTATATATTGTGTATAGATTGTAATGGCCAATAGAATTCCTTACCAGCTGGCCAACCTTCTATTGATAGGTCTCTCAGAAGTTAGTTAGGTTGGTCCTTAGAGAAGACCTAATTTGTTGCCAGAACCATATTCCAAAATTTCCAGCATGGTAGAACCTTCTAGCCTTACCAAAGCTTTAGCAAACCCAGGCCCACAGCCTCTTTACCACAATGAGGCATCAGCCTAGTCTTTGTGGAGTTGATATCTATGTGGTAGAATTGTTTTCTTGTGCTGGGAGTTCAAATTTAGTTCCATGAGTAGCGAGGTACATTGGTCAGGATGCTTGATCAATTTATCCCTTTCTATCCCTCATTTAGCTCATATATAAACACATGGGAATGGGATTTTTATGCTTGTTCTTTTCTCAGATATTGTCTCTTGTGAATTACTAATCTGTCTTGATTTTCTCTCTGTGTGTATATATGTGAATCTCCTATTTTCTGTAGGTAAATATATGTCTTCTTTTGCTTCCATTTTTAACGTAGAACTATAAGTTAAATTAACACTTTAGGCATTTTTTTACTAGTCTGCATTAGGTGATTCCCATTCATGATCAAGGTTTCACCATTTCTTTATTTCTCCCTGTTCAGAAATCCAAAATTTTTTCTTAGGTACTATCTTGTACTAGCTACTGATTCCAAATTAGTCTTTATTTTTAGGTAACTCCCACTTTCAACTGCAATGGTGATTTGTACATCTGAGTCTTTAATTTCTTGCTGAGAACTTCACAATTCATTGCAATGTTTTCTAGCTTCCTTTGGAGGTATTCCTACCCTTCCTGACCTTATTAATCACTAGGAATGAGGAAGTATTAATCACTTAGTAATCACTAGGAACCCCCTCAAGGGATTCTTCTACATATCCAGAATAGGTTAGAAGAGTATACACTTCTCTATTCAGAGGATCATAGATCATAGAATCTTAGATGTATGACTTGATAATACCTTAGGAATCATCTAATCAATCCTGTCATTTTTCAGAGGAGGAGACTGACACTCAGGGAGGATTAAGTGATTTGTCTTAGGTCTCATAGGGAGCGTGCAGCAGAACCAGCAATCAATCCCATGTTCTCTGACCCCAAATTTAGAGCTTTCCCCTATGTGGCATTCCCATTTTGCAAATTGGGTCAATATATGACGGCCTTGGTACTCCTAATCAAGATTCACTAACCATGACTTCTAGTCTCTTCTTCCCATTAACCATTTCTGGATGATTCCCTCCCTGACAACACGTGAGATACTGCCTTTTATTGTAATATTTTAATGCTATATTGCCTAATATTATTATAGTTGTTATAGTTCTTCCCCAAATACACATTAAGCTCCCTGGGGTACTATTTCTTAGTCCTATATATCTCCCATAGAGCTTATACAGTAAGAGATGAAAAGTTATGGGGTTAGTAGAAAGAGTATTAAACTCGGAATCAACAGATCTGGGTTTGAAACTTTGTTCCCACCCATCTTTTAAATACTTTCTTGCCCTTCGTTTGCCTACAATTAAGTTACATTAGCCTATTTACTATTTCTTGAACACAGCCCTTCTTCTCCTGTTCTCCATCCCTTTGTCCAGTCTGTCTTCCATGCCTGGAAACTCTTGCCTCTGAGTTGCTTTGGTTTTCTTTTAGACTCAACTCTAATTTCACTTTCTTTTTTAGAGAGCCCTTCCCAGGTCCCCTAGCTGTCAGAACCTTCCTCTCTCAAATTACTTTCTACCCATTAAGCAGATATCTTGTGTGTAGCTAGTTATTTACATGCTCTCTGATTCTTTAGAATGTAAGCTCTCTGAAGGCAGGGACTGGGTTGGTTTGTATTATTGTTGTTGTTGTTTTTGCCTTTCTTTGACTCCTTAGCATTTTGTGCAACTCTGCCTCACTAAAATCTAGTTCATGTGCATGTCAAGACATTACCTATCACATCATGATCTCATTGGGTTCTTGGAAAACAAAGTATAAACAACAGCCACAATAGCACTTAGCACAGGATCTAGAATATAGCACACTCTTCATATATTCATTTTTATTGACTGTGATTTGATATAAGCATTTTTTTCCTGAGGCAATTGGGGTTAAGTGACTTGACCAGGGTCACACAGCTGGGAAGTGTTAAGTGACTGAGGTCAAATTTGAACTCAGGTCCTCCTGACTTCAGGGCTGGCGTTCTATCCACTACACCAACTAGCTGCCCCTATGAGCCTTCTGAGCCTCATCCATAAATTGTAGAAAATTCAGATAAATCCTTGGAGGGCATATTTTGAGGTATCAATTGGACTAGATGGTCTTTAAGGCCCCTTCTAACTCCAGGATTCTCTGAAAATAATAATAACAATCCTTCCCTTCACTAATTGTTGTAAAGATAACTTTGTGAACTTAACAGCATTGTTTGGATGAATAGATGAATTTCTTGATTATTTCTAGCAAAGTGTTCATAGCTATGTGGGTTAAGTGTCCTAAGTACAGGTTGTATCCCCTGAAGAAGCCCTGTTAAGTTTAAACTTAAGATATTCTTTAGGTTTGAGATTCTGTCCTCTGCCTCCCCCCAAGGGCTAATCATTTTTATGATCTCATCAGATTTTTTTTTATTGAGTATGTAACTTAGAGGATAGATTTATTCCTTACTTTTTTTTTGTTTTTCCAACTGGGGTCCCCTCCTTATCTGTCATTGTCTTAATATCTTTGCCTCTTCCTCCCATCCTCTCATTCTAAATGCTAAATAAATCACTTATCTCAATTCCATTATGACTCCTCACATTAAGATTTGTTCCCACATCTGAATTTCCCTCTGCCTAGATTTTCTAACTCAACACAACTCTACTGTATATCTTTCAAATATCATTCCTTATGAGAAGGACACATAGGCAAAAAAGTAATCCAGTTATGAGTGAGCTTTGCCAGAAAAACAGTCATTTTGAGTTTCATAAGATCCCAGAAAGACAGGACAGGATAGGACTTAAGTCATCCTTATTAGTTGCTTAATCGATATTTCTTCTTTCCAGCAGAATTACTTCCTCACCACAATCACAAATCGTGCTTCTTCTGTTCTTAGAAAAGGGATGATATTTACTGCCTGTGTAACTTGGGAAAGTCATGTTATCTCTATGACCTTAGTTTTCTCATCTGTAAAAAATAAAGTGGTTGAATTTGAGGGCCTCTGAGACTCTTCTTTCAGAAAATATGATTCCATGATTCCATTGCTTTCCAATATTTTTTTTTCTTTTTGTTGAGGCAATTGGTGTTAAGTGACTTGCCTAGGGTCACACAGTTTTCCAATATTTCAAGGTGGTGTATGGAGAAAAGCACTGGTCTTGGAGTTAGGAAGTTTAGGTTTGATGCTGGACTATCTCCAATTAGCTCTATGATTCCCAATGAGATTCAGTGTCTTATACCATCCACTCCCACAGGATCATTGGGAGACAAGGGCTTTCTCTCATGCCTGGAATGCATTTTCTCTTTACCTTTTGTCTCTTAGAGCCCTCAGTTTCTCTTCAATTCTTACTTACCTTATGCATGAATCCTTTCTTGATTCTTCCTAACTACTATTGCCTTCTCTTTACTCCCACAACTATCATATCTAGTTTGAATCTCTTTCATGTGTAATAGACTTATAATAGGTATTTATTGTTTTCTCTGGCTAAATTGTAAGCTTTTAGAGGGCAGAACGTTTTACTTTTTACTTTGTTTCTTAGGCACCTAACACAGTGCCAGACATATAATAAACACTTTAATAAATGATTCTTGATTGCATAATAGTGATGATAATGCTTTCATATTTGGAAGTACTTTGCCTACATTATTTTTTAGAACCTCACAAAAACCTTTTGAAGTGAATACTATGGGCATACTTAGCCTCAGTTTACTTTGTTTTCTTTTTCGGATACAATTGGGGTTAAGTGATTTGCCCAGAATCACACAGCTATTAGGGGTCTGAGGTCAAATTTGAACTCAGATTCTCCTAACTCTAGAGCTGGTGCTCCGCCTTCTGTAATATCCACTTAGATACCCCAGTTAACCTCAATTCAGAGTAAGAAGACTGTGGCTCAGAACATATTAAGTGCCTAAAATGTACAAAGCACTGAGTTAAGTGCTTCTAAGTATACAAGAAAGACAAAAAAATAGTCCCAACTGTCAAAGAGCTCACAGTTAAATAGATTCAAGTATTCGCTTATTTATGGTCACCCAAAGAGTTAAGTGTCAGAGGTGGGATTTGAACCCAGTTACTTTTGGAATCTGAGTCTGGTGCTTATTCCATGATAGTGTTCCAGACAGATAAAAGGAAGTGGGAAAAGAGCTGAGAAAAGGATAAGGAAAAATGGGTAGTTGCACGTGGGATCAGAAGGTTCACATAGCATGGTACAATAGAATGAGTCTGGATGCCCTGAAGCTTGGATTCTACTCTGGGCTCTAATATTAACTTCATGTATGATCCTGGAGAAGTCATTTTCCATTTTTTGGCTGTAGTTTCCTCCTCTATAGGATAAAGGGATGTGTATGTGTGTGTGTGGGGGAGTCTGGCCTCAATAACCTCCAAAGTCTTTTCAAACTCTAAAATGCTATAATCCTGTAGTTCTGTGATACATCTTGATTCTTGGAACTGCCATAGGTCAACTGCTAATTAACCACATGTGGTTCATGGTTAATGTATTTTGACAGTCAGCAGTCCTTTATCTAGCAGAAACTCAGTAAATAATGTATTTGGAAGATAAACAGGAGTAATGAAGAAAAAAAAAACCAAACCAATAACAAGCAAATGCTTTGGACCTGGCAGGGAAAGCCTCTCACAGCACCTGCCCATAGGAACTGAGAGTTCTGTTCAAAAGGAAGAAAAGTGGTTCCAAAATACATTGTTTCCATTCATAAAAGGACAGGACACTCACTCAGTAGGAAAGAAGAAACCAGTGGTGAGCATTTGGCCAATCTGGGTGATTTCCATCAATCAACAAAAAGCCCTTTCCCCCTGTCCTCTGTGGGAGAAAAGCATTGTTGAAAAACAACCTCACAGCTGCTTCTCCTGTAAGCATCTTGTTTCGGTGCTGGACAACTTTTAATTTTGCATTATTTTTATTAAAACCCTAAATCAGCAACATTAAGTGCCTCCCAATTTAGCTTCTCATTATGGGTCGAGATTTAAAATCAGCAGGACGACTGGCATAACACCATAGGAAGATGTGGCAGTGACAACTTTCATAACACCAGGGCCACAATTTTGCCAGGATCAGAAAATGGGGCTTTTAAACTTTATTTATTTATTTATTTAGTTTTATTTTTAAGATGGAATTGTCCCCAAGAGCAAGCATTTCTCAGTTCAGGCAGTAAGCCAGGGGTTCTTTACCTTGAGTATCTGAATTTAATTTTTTGTGATAACTATTTCATATAATTGTGTGAATTTACTGTATAAATTTCATTAAAATAGGAATCTATTTTATTTTGTGTATTTAAAATCATCCTTTTGAGAAGGTGTCCAAAGTTTACTAGACTACCCTAGGTATATTACTGCAGACAGAATGCTGATTCTGCAGTAAGAGAACCCGGCTTTTAATCTTTAATCTCTGTTTCTTCTTATATGATCATGGGCAACTTTGTTGCCCCTCTGGGTCTCAGTTTCCTCATCTGTATGTAAAATGAGAGTAGGGGCAAATTAGATCAACTCTAAGGTCCCTTTCTATGATCCTGTGCTACCTTAGAGGCCATCTCATTAACCTCCTCCCTAATTTTACAGAGCGGGAAACTGATCCCTAAAGAAATTAAGCCCCTTGCCCAAGGTCACTCAGTGGGATCCCATCCAACTTTAAATCTCTGATCCAGCAAGCACAAAGGAGATTCATGATACTTTGTATCTCATGTTTTTCACTTTCCATTTGTGAGAAGAGCCAGGTCTGGGCTTGTTGTCCCATATGTCGTTCTACGTGGATTCCACAGGACTGTGTAGTTGTAGGGCAGAAGTAGAGGGCACCTAATTTATCTCTCTGCAGAAGCCTCCCTAAATAGCTCCAGATTTATAGAAACCCATACTATTTCTAAGAATCCCCTAGAGGAACAAATTCTACAGCCTTGTGGCTCACCTTCTTCATTTCTTATTTCTATAATATAACTATAGGGAGTTTGACTATAGGGAGAATTCAGTTTGCCATGTGCCTACCTGGCAAAGAAGGGGGCTCACTCCAGTCTCTGGACGAGCTGCCTTTGTGATTGATGAGCTTCTGAGGCATTTAGTCATCTGAGAATGGAGGTGGGAGGGGTATGGGGAAAGGAAAAGCCCACTAACTCTCAGAAATGGTGCCTTTTTCTTGGTTACAACCACAGTCAGGGTTATGATTGTGGTGTGGAAGGGGTTGTAGGGCTGGAGGTAATAGTTGCTAAGGAGGGAGGGGGATGAGTCTCCATGGCATCTTTCCCAGTTGTGGAACCAAGAGCTCATTCATTCATGCTTCCATCTGGCCATGATTTATTAAACTCATATTCTGTGCAAAGCACTAGGTTAGGCACTGGAGAGATAAGTATGATTTTCCCATGGGAAGAATGTGACCAGGAGACAGATGACAAAAGTAATGGCAAGACCACGATATGGGGCATGGGGATGGAGAGAGGAAGGCATGTTGTTAATATTGCTATATGCTTGTTCCATGCTGAGCCACACTCCCTCTGGGGCAGACAGATCATAGAGATCAATATACTTCATGCTGTGGCCTTTGTCCCATCACCCCATGTAACATCCAAGCATATAGACAGATGGCGATGAACACTGTCCTTATCATTTGGGAATCCATCATGAGTATCGATGAGAAGATGCCACTTTGTTTTGGAATAAGCTAGTAGCAAGGCATAATTGAAAAAAAAATGGAGAACAGGAGACTAATTTTTAAATCAAGGCACCAAAAAAAAAAACCCTTCTCAGCAAGCTTCATGCTTTGCTTTCCTTGTAGGTGGTGAAGATCAATTTCCCAAAGAAAAATCAATCAGTGGGAATGTGTCTTTCTGGAGAAAGCCCAGAATCTGTCAAAGAAGAAAAAAAACATAGAAAAAGATTTTCTTGGGTCATGTGCTGAAGATTTGCTGACTCAGGCCTTCTGTTTTAACACCATTAACAAGTTGAAAAGCTGTTGCTCCTTGCAGAAGTGCAGGATTGGTGGTTTTGAACCTCACAGCCGGGAAAATCTTTTATGAAAGAATGCTAAGTGTACTGAGGATGGTCCAAAAGCATATTTTGTCCTGCAGAATTAATTAAGAGAATTGACTAGAGGGCTGTGCTGTGGCTTTTCTTGGGGCACAAAGAAGAGGAGGATTGCTTTTACTTGGAACCTGATCAGGAATATAGGAATGGAAAATCAGCCATTTTAAATTGATAAACAATTATTCATATTGGATCCCCTTTGGGAAACATCATTAGAGACAGGCGAGTGTCACCAGGTGTTACTAATGGAGTGGCAAGGTAGAGACAGGTATCTGAGGGAATTCATTGTTTGAACACATGGCATAAGACAGAGGGCTTTCCAATGATTAATGGAGAGGAGTGCTCCTGGCTTCTGTGGAGAGGTATGAATGGCAGTCAGAAATCTTTCTGCTTGTAGAATTATATTACCATAGCTCAAGTTTTACTAGCTGATTGGGTCACAAGGGAGTTTCTAAAGAGTTTAACTTCCTTTCCATGCTGGTCATTGATTGAATAAGCATTCATTAAGCATATTGTGCAAAGCACCATATTAGATGCTGAATATACAAGGAAAAACACAACAAAAACAGGCCCTGGTCTCAATGAGCTTACATTTTCCTAGCAACTAAATTATGAATATAATTCATACTGTTATATGAGCAGAGTAGTGGAAGATAATTTTTGGGAGAGGAGTGGTACTAATAGCTGGGGCATCAGAAAGATTTCCCACAAGTTTCAAAGAAAGGTGAGAAGGGAGTGGCAGCCAATGGAAAAACATGGAAATTTGAAGGTGAAATGTTGAATTGGGGACAAGCAAAGAGGCCAGTTTGCCCAGAACATTGACTGTGTGAAGGACATGAATTTTGAATGGGTTCAAAAGTGAGCTACAACCAGGTTGGGAGTGTTCTAGGGAACCACTAGATTTTTGATCAGGAGAATAACATGAGGAGGGCTTTAAGCAGAAGATCATTGTGGTAGCAATGAAGCATTGAGAAGTTATGGATTTGTTGTGAATCCACATAATTTTGCCAATAAGCAAAGATTAAATGAGCTCTGTAGGGCTCTATTTTTCTTGGATTGAGATGTTTTAAAGACTAGCACAGTTGTACCATTTGGTTCTATCTTTGTGGCATCATGAAATATTTTTTTTAATAAAATTTTCTTTTATTTGCATAACATATGTGTGGGTAATTCTTCAACAATAACACTTACATAGCTTTCCGTTAGAAATTTTTCCCCCCAACTTCCCCACCCCTCCCCTAGATGGCAGGATATCCACTACATGTTAATTATGTTAAAATATTGGCAAATCGAATATATGTATACATATTTCCAAACTTATCATTGTTGTGCAAGAAAAATCTTATCTACACAAATGATATATCAGATAAAGGAAACACAATGTAAGCAAACATCAATCAAGGAGTATGAGAATGTTATGTTGTGGTCCACATTTCGCATCCCTCTCTCTGGGTGTATATGGCTTTCTTCAGTGAACAATTGGAGGTGGTTTGAAACATATCATTGTTGAAGAGAGCCATGTCCATCAGAATTAATTGTCATATAGTACTGTTGTTGCCGTGTATAATGATCTCCTGGTTCTGCTCATTTCACTCAGCATCAGTTCATGTAAGTCTCTCCAGGTCTCTCTGAAATCATCTTGCTGGTCATTTCTTACAGAACAATAATATTCCATAATATTCATATACCATAATTTATTCAGCCATTTTCCAATTGAAGGGCATCTATTCAATTTCCAGTTTCTAGCCACTACAAAAAGGGCTGCCACAAACATTCTTGCACAAGCATCATGAAATATTTTTAGAGAATTGAGTTTGATTCTTATCTTTTTGTGCCAGCTCCATCAAGGGAGCTTCATGGAGATTTCCTCCTTCCCCTGCTCCATTGGCCTGGGAATGACAAGAATCCTTGGATTTTCATTTTTCTAAGAGGCAAATCATGAATAAATTTAGAGGACAAAAGTTCCAAAGCAAGCAGTTGATTGCCTTCTCCCCCTACCTTCACTTTTTTGGTTCAACCCAAAGTATTTTTTTGTTTTTAATTTCTTTGAATGGGAGCCAAATCCAGGAGCACCCAGCTGGCACTGCCCAGCCTGTTCCTTGGCCATGAGAAGAGGAGGATGAATGACAATATAATTCAGTAGCAGCAAACAGAGACTCTAAGGAAATGAGATAAAAAATGATGATATAGTTAAGTTGAATGATCTTATAGGGGATGTTGATTCTCAAATGACTTCTCTAGAGAGAAATCTATGGTCTACATGCTTATGTAGGAGCTGATAAATTGATAGTGAAGGTTGGGAGGCTCTCCAGACCAGGATGTCTCCATGTCCTTCCAGCTTATCATAAGAAGTTGTCCATTTTATTCTTGTCTGATTATTTCATGTAATAGACCAAATATAATTTGCAGCAATGAAAAACAAACTCTAGTTGTCCAGAGAGGAAAAGCCTACCACTTAAATCATGTAAAGGTTTTTTCAGTAGCCACTATTCTTACAATGGCAGGGGAGAGATAGACACTGCCAATTATAAGGAAGCAGTGATAAATATCAAATGAATTATCTCTGAACTCATTTTGTTGACTTCTTTAGATTCCCACTTCCACTCCCTCAACTTTCTGAGTGACCTTGAACATGGCAAAAATCACTCATGCTAAGCAGTTGCCTTGGAGTTAGTATTTTGGCAGACTTTGATGTAGGTCATTTTATTTCCAGGCTGAATCAAACAACAAACTGATCTTATACTCATGCCAGGAATGCTAATGGTAAACTGATCGATGAACGTGGGTTGGTACAGAAAAATGTGGCCAGATCCTATGGCCTCCCCATAGAACACCCAGTTTACCAGCAAATATTAAAGACTCTTCAAGTTTTCTATTTACCATGAATCTAGGTTGGGGTCAGCCAAGGCTCATAGCATTATTTTTATATTTCTTAACTTTTCTATGTAAATAATTTTTATAGTTCCATTAACTAGTAAGATCCTTTGAAAATCTCTTGGGTAAAATATATTACTATGAATATCTGTGGGATTTTGGGGCTAACTTGAGAGGAAAGATGAAGGAATAAGAATTAATTCCAAGCTCTCTTGGTGACAGGACATCTGATCATGTGCCCTTTGGTTGGGGATAGGGTGTGGCTGAAGTGACTTCAGTAATTTGATTTCAGAGTAGAGTTGGGAGTCTGAAATAAAGCATCCTCTCTTTACTCCTATTATACTCCATCATAATCCTGCTACACTTATGCAAACTTATCTTCTGGGACCTTGCTCCCTTGCCTTGCATGTAGGCTCCAGAGCACATTTGTCTGCTTGCCAAATTGCACGTACCTGCATTTGTGGAAAAGATTTTCCTGCAGCTTGGGTGATTGAAAGTCAGCCCCAAAGGTAGTAGGCTTCCCCAATCGGTATCTTCCTCCATAGCTTGGGAGAAGTCAGGATGGCATTGGATTTAAGTTTTTGGCAGCCATATCAGCCTTCCTTAAATGGCCCCAATCCCCTTCCGCCAAACTCCCAGGAAAAAAGGAGTAAAGTCTGCTGAGTTAGCAAGTGGTGATGCCTAAATCAGCTTCACTCATTCCAGGGGGACTGCATAGCATCCCTTCAGGCAACCCTAAGATATTGAAAGCCTTGGAAAGGCAGGACAAGGATCTTTGGTGATTTTTTTTTCTTTTTTTTTAATTGAAGCTTTTTATTTTCAAAATATATACATGGATAATTTTCAACATTCACCCTTACAAAACCTTGTGTTCTATTTTTTTTCCTATCTTACTCCCACCCTCTCCCCTAGATGGCAAGTGATTCAATATATGTTAAACACGTGCAATTCTTCTATACATATTTCCACAAATATCATGCTGCACTAGAAAAATCAGATCAAAAAGGAAAAAAATGAGAAAGAAAACAAAATGCAAGCAAGCAACCACAAAAAGAATGAAAATACTATGTTGTGGTCCACATTCAGTGCCCACTGTCCTCTCTCTGGGCGCAGATGGCTTCTTTGATGATTTTCATGGAATTCCTCTTGACCTTGGATTTTTCCTAAGTAGTCAAGTAGGCAACATTTATTAAATATGAGAGACAATGTGGTAAAGGAAAATACACAGGGATGGGGGTACTAAGATGTTAGATTGAGAGCTTGAAGAAGATGCCTTAGAAGTCCCATTTGGGCACTGATCTTTGTTCTTTTACTTGCTGACTGACCTTGGGCAAATTATGTAATTTCTTTGATTTCCTCATCTGTGAAGCATCTATTTACCTCAAGTACAAATTTATATGTTTTTGGTATTAACTTATTTGTATACATGTTGTTTGCCTTCAGTTTGGGGGATGTAATTTTCTTTGGGGCATGAACTGTGTCCCCAGAGTCTAATCTAATGTTAGGGTCCAGTGTAAAATAAAACACTTGTTGAATTAGTGAGTTAAATGAGATTTTATATGAAAAACATTCTATAAAACACTATAAAAATACTAGTTATTACTACTGTACAAAGTACTGTACAAAGTACAGTGTCAAACCCACAAGAAAGTGATGAAGCAGAATTTTTATAATCAAGAAACTCACAAATGAATTGGGGAGACAGAATATAAACATGGGTAAAAGCAGCTGGATGATAGACAGTGGACAGAGTGCCAGACCTGGAGTCAGGAAGACTCATCTTTGTGACTTCAAATCTGGACTCTGACCCTTACTAGCTGTGACGCAGGACAAGTCACTTAGCCTTGCTTGTCTCAGTTTCCTCATCTGTAAAATGAGCTGGAGAAGGAAATGTCAAACCAAAATGACATATGGACAAAGCTGGGGTCACAAAGAGTTGTGTGTACTAAACCTCAACAGGAAGACATGGTAGGGGTAGAACTTGAAACTGTCATGATTAGGAATATGTACTTGGTTCTGGGCTCTGTCGCTTTTATTTATTTATTTTATTTTGCTTTTTTTGCTGAGGCAATTGGGGTTAAATGACTTGCCCAGGGTCACACAGCTAGGACGTGTTAAGTGTCTAAGGCCAGATTTGAACTCAGGTCCTCCTGACTTCAGGGCTGATGTTCTATCCAGCTCTGTCACTTTTAAATGCTTCCTCTCCCTCACCCCCAATTTCCAAGGACTTGCTTGCTGGGGAGCATTCCAGGGAATGGCAGCTGGCCACCTATGGCATCACAGTCAAGGACAATCACCATACGTTCTTTCCTAGGTGCCCTTCTTAGAGACAAACTCTTGTGCAAATGGGTCATGATTCTGACTCAGTATGGAAATCCTTATGTTCTTATTAGGAATAGGCTAAATAAGATCCACATTCAGATAAACTCTCAATTATTCAGGGAGTTAGCACATTGTAATGTTTAAGCACAGAATTTTTGTTCTCCTGATTGTTGAACTTGGGGCATTCTGTTGTCCTGGTCAGTAAGTCAACAGGCATTTACTAATTGCCAGGCACTGTCCCAAAAAAACCTGTCATAGGGAAAAGGGGGAGCAAGCTAAGATAACATGCTGACTTTTTAGAATGTGTTTTCCCATTAAAAAAAAAAGTCCTTTGTAGATAGTTATGGCTTACTTTGAGAGCTGAAATTCCTCAAGCAGTTTCTCTGATGACTGCCTCTTTTAGTCACCGATCAAGTCATAGGCCTATCTAGGTCCCAAGCACTAGATATTATAAAATTTATAATATTAATTATATGTGGAAATATATATAGAAGAATTGCATTTGTTTTCTGGGGCAGGGAGGAGTAGGGAGGGAGAAAAATTAGAAACACAAGGTTTTGCAAGGATGAATGTTGAAAACTATCTTGGCATATAATTTGAAAATAAAAAACTATTATTAAAAAATAACATTAATTATGAAGTGGGGCATTCAGAAAAGACCTTTCAAAAAAGTCTTCTAGGAGCAAAATGTCCACTGGAGATAGAACAGGATGTGCTGGAAACTGTAGTGGCAAATAATTTAGGAAATTAATTAAATAAATTAAATTAAATTTAGGTTAGATTTCTATGGTTGCTGTAGAGCATAAGCTCATTGAAGATGAAAACTCACTTTATTTACTTTCCTCTGTCTAGCATACAGGTCAGTCAATACATAATGGGTGTTTAATAAATGCTTATTGATTGATTAATTTGTTTTAACTGGCCATAAGTCTAAGCAAAAAATTCCTCTGGCCATAAAAGATGATAAAATAAAGCTGTAGGCTTTGCTCTAAGCAGTTTGGTGGAGCAATGGAGATAGCTCTGGGCTTAGAATCAAGAAGACCTGAGTTCAAATTTAGACTCAGATACTTGCTGTGTGGTCTTGGACCAGCCACTTAATCTCTGTTTTCCTTGATTTTCTTGACTGTAAAAAGGGCTTGTTGTGAGGATCAGATGAGATCCAAATTTGTAAAGCATTTTGTACAGTGGCTGGCACATAGTAGGTGCTATATGAATATAAGGAAGTAGTAGCAGTAGCAGTAGTAGTAGTAGTAGTAGTAGTAGTAGTAGTAGTAGTAGTAGTAGTAGTAGTAGTAG
>JAJPUD010003414.1:65480-84018 GCA_023553655.1 Myrmecobius fasciatus
AGTAGTAGTAGTAGTAGTAGTAGTAGTAGTAGTAGTAGTAGTAGTAGAATTAATAGAGTCAAAAAGAGTTCTACAAGAGGCTTGCCACGAGCCCAGACTGCACAGATACAGCTGCCGAGATAGTCATGGAGCTTTTTGACAGCAGCATCTTTTTTCTCTCTTTTTTCTCTCTCTTTTTTTTTTTTTTTTTTTTTTTTGCTGTTTCATCCTGCCAATGACATTGTTCTTGAGTGGTCAGCAGCCAATGCCTCAGTGCCATCTGGTGGTTTACAGCCACGTGCTGATCCAACATCTGAGGGTCAGCGGCTATAGGAAAATCTTCATTTTTTCCCCTTTTAGGTCTTTTAAAAATAGATATCGTTTGTATTTCTGAATCTATCCTTCTTTCTTTTACCTCCTCAGAGAACCATCCTTTGTAAGGAAGAATTTTTTTAAAGGATAAAAAAATAACAAAACTAACCTACCTATCAAGTGTGGTTGACAATATAGACAATATTTCACATCTCTAATCCCTCACCTTGGTAAAGAAGGAAGGGCGGTATGTTTCCTCATCTTATTCTCAGTGAGTTGACAGTAATGGCCATGTGCTAACACAGGTAACTACAGGGTGCTGTGGATAGTACATTAGGACTGGAATAAGGAAGATCTGAGTTCAAATCCAATCTCAGACACTTACTAAGAAAAGTAAAAATAAGAAACAGCCCGTCTTCAAGGGGCTTATAGTCTAAAGGGGAGACAATTATGTCCAAATAATAGTTGGCTATATTAAATTGTACAAAATCTTAGAGAAAAGGTCCTATCATTAAGAAGACTTAAGAAAGGCTTCTTGCAGAAGGTAGGATTTTAGCCAGAACTCAAAGGGAGCCAGGAAGGCCAGGAAATGGAGATGAGGAGGGAGAATGTTCCAGGCAAGGGAGATAGCTGGGGAAAATGCCCAGAATTTGGAGATGGAATGTCTTATTTCAGCAACAGCAAGGAGGCCACTGGATTGCAGAATATGTTGATGAGGATACAGTGTTAAGAAACTAGAACTGTAGAAGGGGACCAGGATATAGACTTTAAAAGCTAAAGAGAAGATTTTATGTTTGATCCTTGGAGGTAGCAGGAAATCAGCAGAGTTTATGAAATGAGAGGTGGGATAACATGGGAGGGGGACATAATCATATCTGTGCCTTAGGAAGATGGCTTCATAGCTAAGTGGAGAATGAACCAAAGGAGATAGAGGAGCTGGCAGGATAACTGAAGGCTATTGCAGTAGTCTAAGCATGAGGTGGTAAGAGCTCTCCAGTGTCAGAGGAGAGAAGAGGGGATACGTGAGAGATGTTATAAATAAACAGGATTTGGCAATCAATTGGACATGAGGGATGTGTGTGTAATGGTAGTGGGTTCATGAGAGTGAGTGGGAGATTCACCTACATTGTGAGCCTGGGTGATTGAGAGGATGGTGGTATTCTTTTCAGTAAAAAAAATTAGGAAGGGGAGAAGATAATGAGTTCAGTTTTACAAATGAGATTAGTATGTCTTTGGGATATCTAGGACAAATTGTCCAATAGACTGTTGGAATTTCAAGACTAAAGGTTGATAGAGAGGTTAGGGCTGGATAAATAGATCTATTAGCATAGAGGTGATAATTGAATCCATGGGAGCTGATGAGATCATTGGTTGAAAGAAATTGAAGGAGAAAAGAAGAAAGCCAAGGACAGAACCTTGAGGGATACCAAAAGTTAATGCCCGTGGATGAAGATCTGGGAAAGGAGATGGAGAACGAGTGGTCAGACAGGTAAAGAGGAGAACCAGGAGTGAGAAGTGTCACAAATCCCTAGGGAGAAGAGAAGAGCAAGTAAAGGAGGGTAATCAGTAATGTCAGAACCTGCAAAGGAGAGTTAGATGTCTTCTATTTTAGATGTGGAAATGGAGGTCCCAAGAAAGGAAGGGAGGATTTGCATATATCATACCTTTCATGGGGGTAAATATTGACAGAATCAATGCAGCCTAAGCAGGTCATCCTGGGGCATTCCAATTTCACATTTTCCTTTTTTTTCTATTTATTGAAATCACTCAGTTATTTCCACTAGTTCTGCCTTCGTTGAGCCTAAGATCAATACATCAATAAAACTTGGTATGACATCTGAGATCCAAGGAAACAGCATCTCCATTAAAAATTAGGAAAGTCCAGGAGTTAGTCAGAGTTCCCCAAATTTAGAGCAGGAAGGTGCTTTGCAGAACTTTTAATCTCTTCATATTTAGTTGAGGAAAATGAGCCACAGGGAAGGGTCTCACAGGGTCTCCTCACAGGTAGTATCAGAGACAGAATTTGAAATCAGGTCCTCTAAAATTGTTTAAATTGATGTCCCTCAATAGGTGATGATTTTTCTGGCATCAGCAGTAGCATTATCCCCATTAGGCTGCTAAGGATGGGCAAGGTCAAATCCTGTGCCCCTTCCCCCAGTCCTCCAGTTTAGCAAGGATAGTTAGGAGTTGATGCACATCAGACACTGCCCAGACAGTTGGGGAACTTTTTGATTCTCAGGAAAGCAAAGGCAATATCAGATGCTGCTCAATTGCTCTGTTATTGCATTTGGATAAAATACACCTCTCTGAGCCTGACATTTGAGGCTTTTCACAATCTGACTTAGTTTTTCCTTAACAACTTTATTTCATTTTGTTATCCTTTACTTATTCAATGTTCCATCCAGACTGGATTATGTGCTCTTCACTATTGTCCTGGCCTCTTTTCCCCTGGGTAGACTATCTTCTATGCCTGGAATGTGATGCCTTCTCATTTTTGCCTATTGGAACCATTCCCTTATTCTTCTCTCCCTCCCTCCCTCCTTTCTTTCCTTCCTCCCTTTCTTCCTCCTTCCCTCCTTTCCTTCCTTCCTTCCCAATTTCCCTAATAAGTATTGATGCAAAAATTTTAAATAAAATATTAGCAAAGAGATTACAGCAAGTTATCCCCAGGATAATACACTATGACGGAGGAGGATTTATACCAGGAATGCAGAGCTGGTTCAGTATTAGGAAAACCATTAGCATAATTGACTATATCAATAACCAACTTCCCTCTCTCTCTCCCTTCCCCTCTCCCTCCCTCCCTTCCTTCCTTTTTTCCATCCATCTTTCCTTCCTTCCTTCCTTCCTTCCTTCTTTCCTTTCTTCCTTCCTTCCTTCCTTTCTTCCTTCCTTCCTTCCTTCCTTCCTTCCTTCCTTCCATTATTTAATAGTATTTTCCAATTATATGTAAAGATAATTTTTAACATTCAGTTTTACACAATTTTTTTGCAAAGTTTACAAATTTTTCTCCTTCCTTCTTCTCCCCTTTCCTAAAATGATAGATACATGTTATATATTTGCAATCATGTAAAACATATTTCCATATTAATCACAGTTTTGAAAGAGAAAACAGACCAGAATGAAAAAAACAACAAAAAATAAACTAAGTGAAAATAGTATTCTTCAGTCTACATTTAGAGTTCATTAGTTCTTTATATGAATATGGATAGCATTTTCCATCATGAGTAATATCCATCCTTTGTAATTGTCTTGGATCATTGATTTGCCAAGAAGAGCTGAGTCATTAATAGTTGATCATCACAGGATGTTACTGATACTATGCACACTTTTTTCCTGGTTCTGCTTTTTTAACTTTGTATCAATTTATACTAGTCTTTCTTTTAGGCCCATCTTAGGTACCACTTCTTCTGTAATCTATCCTCCCCAATTCTATCCTTCTCCCATCCTGGCCATGCATATAGGCACTCAGTTAAAAGTAATTTCTGCTTTCTTAAATTTTCCTGGAATACTTTGTTAGGATTTTTTTTTTTGCTCCTATCACATTTTTCCTAATCTAATATTGATTTAGATATATGCTATCTCCTTCTTGTAGAGTGTAAACTTCTTGAGGGCAGGAATATCCTTCTTTACCTTGCACTGGTAGATGCTTCATGAATGTTTGTGGAATTGAATTACTAGTACTTCTTTTGTGAGCTCCATAAAACTTCCCCTTACATCTAGGCTTGATCACTAACTTGCAATCATAGGTGAAACTCTGTAGATAAGTAATTTTTCTGAGCCTTAGTTTCCTCATTTGTAAATTAAGAAGGTTGAACTAATTGATCTCTGAGATCATTTCTACCTCTAAATCTACATTTTTATGATTCTATTAACTGATACACTTAGGTTCACAGAATTTTCAGAGTTGAAAGAAACCTTAGAGATTACCCAGTCCAATTATTTTATTTTGTAGGGGAGCAGCCTGAGGCTTGGAGAGGTAAATTAGTTTGCCCAAGGGTAACAAAGCTAGTAAGTAGAAAAGCTGGAACTCAAATCCATATTTCTTGATTCCTAGCCCAGTGTGCTTTCTTTGAACCAGGTTCAAGGACACCAAATTGGAATCGATGTCAAAGCTGTGCTCTCCAGGTTTTTCCTCTTGGAACAAAAAATACATTTCTAGCTTCCAAAAGAATTTTTGTTATATCTGCATCCAGATGGGATGACTCTGGGTCCTTCTTACAAGCTCCCAGTTCTTCAAAAAACACTGGAAAACCTGTGGACAGTTTCCTGTGTTCTGCTATTCTGGTGGCAGGAATATATAGACTGCTGATTCCTAGGAGGTGTGAAACTGTTCTTTTTCAGCGCCTTTTGTTCTGTCATCTCTGGATAGGACATGAGAAGAAGGGGGAAGGTCAAGCCTAGCCATGCCATCCTATCAGCATCTCTGAAAAAGAGATCTTGGGGGAGGGATCACTCCTCTGCCCAATCACTCAGCCAGCTAGGATTTATTAAGTACTTACTATGTACCAGACATTGTGCTAGCCCCTGAGGATACAAAATCAAAAATGAAGCAGTCTCTGTTTTCAAGGGATTTATATTTTGTTAAACTACAACTAGAACCCAGGGCTGCTGTCTCCAGTCTAGTGGTCTCTACATTGTCTCGAAGTATTATCTCTAGGACCAAACATGAAGTCCCTTGTTTGGCATTCAAATTTCTTCACAACTTCGACCCTCCTTCTTTTTTAGGATTCTTACACTTTGATTCTCTCCACGCATTCTATAATTCAGCCACACAAGCCTACTTTCTATCCCTCCCAAATGGCAGTCCTTTCCCCACGTATCCATCTCCTGTTTCTGAACCTTTGCTTTGTCTCCTATGGATGAGACACCTTTCCTTCACTTCTGCTTCTTCAGATCCCTAGCTTCCTTCAAGACTTGTTCAAATGCTACAAAGGCAGTGGTTTCTTTCTTAGTCTTCCAGATGTTAGAGCCTGCTCGTCTAAGCTTACTTTCCATTTATTCTGCAGTATCTTGCATAAACCTATTTATTTACAGAAGTTTTCCCCTTTCAGTGTGAGCTCCTCCAATCCAGGGATTATTTGAGCCTTTCTTTATATGCTTAGCACTTAGCACAATGCATGGCACAGAATAAGGACTTAACAACTGCTTCTGGACTGATGGGCTGACCCTATCACATTTTTAAGTAGCAGTGAAAGGACGCTATGATTAAGTGCCAAAATGTGTGTCATCGCTAATGAGAAGTCGAGGAGTTCAGAGGAGGGAAAGATCAGTGCGGGGAGGAAAGGAGAAATCAATATATTCAGCACCTCAGAGTTGTTTCCTAGCACTGGAGGATTAAAAGCTGGAGTGGGGGAGGCGATTGGCTGGGGGAGGAGGGCTCCCACTTTCCTCTCTCAGGACAGCTGCTCTGAAATTCCGTTACCTTGGCTGAAGGATACTGAGGTCTAATAGGGATCTTTAGACAGAGCTTCCCAGCGCTGATCCTCAGAAGCCTAGTGAAGTCCCCATCATCTTGAAGTCCAGCCCTCTGGGAGAATTGTTAGCAGAATCTCATAATTCTGTTCTCCCCCTCCCCACTCCCTTCTCATTCTCCTTACCCCAAACAAAAAGGTAAGCAAATACTCGGAACCAAATAGGCCACTCTGAGCCTCCAGTATTTGCCATCAATATTTCATTCCTCTCCCAACACTGTCTAAACAACATCTATGAAATATGAATGAATTGCAGTTTTGACAAAGGCATAGCCTGGACAGACTACAAGCAGGGGGAGGATGGAGAGGGGAAGCCTGTGGCAGGGCACTGGAGTCCGGAGTTTGGTGAGCCATTGTCCTGACCTTAGGAGTCAGCATGTTAAATGAAGCAATGGGACAAAGGAACGGCCCCGTGTAATCACTTTTGGTGCCCTGGATAGACTGTTAAACAGGGCACCGCTGAGCTCATGGCTGGAACAGGGAAAGAGGCAGCCCTAGGGGTTGATGGAAGCCTCTAAAGCTCCTTCCCGGTCTTTCTGCCTTCTGGGTCAAGTGAGAGGGGGAGACAGACGGAATCGAGCTGGTTCAGATCTCCAAAGTCAGATGGGAGCAGTGAAGAAGGAGAGAGTGCTTGTGGGGGACACATTGTTCTCCCTCAGAACTGGAAGAGGAAGGAGTCTCCCCCTCCCTTGGATCCCCAGATTCCCTTTGCCGGTTCTCGGTCTTGTTGTGGAAGTGCATATTTCTGCCTAAAAAGAACGTCTCCCCTTTGCACAACAGCACAGTTTAAAGATTAGCCAGTTGGAGCTGCAAAATGAGAGTTGGGCTGAATGACCTCAGAGAGCCCCTCCAGATGGAAATCTCTGATGATAACTGAGCCTGGTACTAGCTAGGAATCAAATGCTCTAGTTTTGAGTCCTTGTGTTTATGTTTTTCCTGGGACTCTTGTTCTCTTGTTCTTGGATGATTAGTGGGTAACTATCCACTGGTCTGTTTTATTCCTCTGAGTTCTCATTCTCTCTGTCTTTCTCTGTGTGTCTCTATCTCGCTGCCTCTCTGTGTCGGTCTCTCCCTTCCTTCCCCTTCTCTTTCACGCCCCTATTTTCTTTTGAACTTTCTCATTACTCTCATGAATTCACTTACACTTGACTCCCCAAACTCCCAAATCTACATATCTTGCTCTCTTCTTTCTTCAAAAATTTTAATTCAATAAATTTATATATATACATATATATGTATATATATATATATATATTTGTATTTTGTCCTTCCCACTATCTTCCCACTTGAACAATAAAAACAAGACAAAGAAAAATAAAAATCTACATCTTAAGTGTTCATAGTTCATAGTTATGGCGCCTAGAAATTTTATCTCTGCTTTTTAAGTTCATTACCTTTCTGCTAGGAAGTCACTTTGTTTTCTTTTTTTCTTCTGAAATAAAATCCCAGATTACCAAATGCCTACTGAACATCTCCACCTAAATGCCCCATAGACATCTCAAATTAAACATTACCAAAACAGAATTTATTATTATAAACCATTTCTCTTCCTAAAGTCTATCACTATGGTGGTTGTTTAGTCATGTTTTACTCTTTGTGACCCCATTTGGGAATTTCTTGGCAAAGATACTGTCATTTCTTTCTCCAGCTTATTTTACAGATGAGGAAATTAAGACTTTCCCAGGTTCATACAGCTAGTAAGTGTCTGTGATTGGATTTAAATTTAGATCTCCTGACTCCAGGCATGGCACTCTATCTATTACAACACTCAGCTGCCCAAGGTTTATCATAAACCACTTCTTTTCCTAATATCTCAATTTCTGTTGAAAATGCCAACCCTGTTCAGATCATTCAGGTACAGTCCCAGAGTAGTCCTCGTTTTCACTCTTCCTTTCAGTCTATATCCATCCAGTAAATTGATAAGTTTTATCATTTCTTTCTCCAAAATATTTCTCCCATCCTTCTCCTTTTCACTCATGTGGTTCCTAAGTCCAGGCCCTCATTACCTTCCTCCTGGTCTGTTGTAGTAGCATTTTAATTGGTTTCCTTGCCTTTCATCTATCCCCTCTCCAATCCATTCTCCACACAACTATTCTTAAAACATAGATTTTACATCATCCCTTTGCTCAGGAAGTGTCAGTGTCTCCCTATTGCCTCAATGACAGAATACATAATGAGCATTTTTTCTTTTGTTATTGTTTTTTGCTTTCCTTCTTCCAAATTATCCTTCACTTCCATGTATTTTCCTACCAGTCTATTTCTCTCTCTTGTTTCTTTGGTGAGACTTGCTATGACATATTCTGTTTTTTCTATTCTGTCCATTACTTTTGCTGTAAAGGCCACAAATTTCACTCTTATAATTCTCATTTTCCTTATGAACTACTCAAGAATAGTGTGTTGTCATTTCATAATCTCCTCAAATTCTATAAAGCCCTCTATTCGTCAAGTGTTGTATCATTTTCCTTTGTTTTGCATTATTTATTCATAGATGCCTGAACTCATTTACTAAAATCTTAAGGCCATATTTCCTTCTGTTGTTAATTTTTTTTCCTGTTTATGTTCAAGGTTTTCTAAATTTTCTTCTTCTTGAGATCTTTGATAATTACTGTTATTTTTTTCCTCTTATTTTCTTTATTATTCACCTTCTGATTCCTTCCTGTCTGGTTGTAGTTTTCTTGGAGTCTAGATCTCAAAGCATTTCATCTTTCTCCCACATTAAAAAATTTGTGGTTCTCCAGCCTAGATCTCTACCCTAGTTGACTTATAGGTGATCAGAACTGACTTCACCTGGATGCTGTGCTTTTCACTCTTGGGTCTGATGAAGTGCTACACAGTCCCTGCATGCACAGTGTTCTATATCAGTATATTGTGCTACTTTCTCTATTACTTAGTTTTTTATTGGAGCCAAGCATTTTGGAGCTCTGCAGTAATGGTGTCCTTGGGTCTGCTGGCCTCAGTGCCAGTAACATGGAAGGTGGATTTGAGGTGAGTGAGCTCAGGGTCAGTGAGTATCAGTTCACCAAGTTGTGAGATTTTTTTAAACCTTCTTTTGGATCCTGAATGTCCTAGATCACAGAAACAATTGATGTTGCTTTATCTTTTGTGCCTAATTTCTGCTTTGGAAAGCTTTATGAAGTCATGAGGATCAGAGAAAATGCCCAGTCCATCATCTTGTTTATGTGACCCAGAAACTCTAGGATAGAATACAAATTACTTGCTTTGACATTTAAACCTCTTAATAAACTGGCTCCAGTATGTCTTTCTATTACTCCCCACATAATGTCAGCCACATAGGTCCACTTAATGGTTCTTTTACACAAAATTCTATCTACTAGGGTGTATGAGGTATTCAGGAAGGAATAGCACTTCTGGTGTGAAGGCTTACAGAATACATTTCAGGCATGCTCATGCATCTTAGTGTCTACCTGCCACCTAACTCTCACCTGTGGCTTTAAGAAACTGTCGCATGTAGTAGTCACATCCTGGAAAAACTTTAGGAGAAGGTCTAACCAGGTTGGAAGGAACCAGTGGACCTCAGACACATCAGTGAATTAGGGGGATGTCTACTCTAGGCATGTAAAGACTTTCCCCCAGAAGAATGAGTGGATGAGTACAATTTGTTCCAGCTGAAGCAGATGCTGTAAAGAGGTTAGACCTTAGTCAGGCATTGAGGATGCTGAGGTCATACACTGCATCCTGGTTTGTTGCCAATCATCCTGACGTGTTTGGGCACTGGACTTCTGTGATCCTGGAAGACAGAACTTGATCTTGCTTAAATCCAATTCATGGTCAAATCAAGACATTACCCTGTGATATTATTGGTCCTCTTCAAAACCAAGAATGGACAATTCTATCTATCCTCGCTATACCTTTATACACTATCTCTTTTTTTCATCACTCTAGTACCTAACATCATCCCTGGCAAACAATTAGCACTTAATAAATGCTTATTGTATTGAACTGAATTAATGCTTTTTTAACTTTTTATGTACCTATTTTATACCTTTTTAAAAGCTTTTTATTTTCAAAACATATGCATAGATAATTTTTCAACATTGACCCTTGCATAGCCTCCCTAGATGGCAAGCAATCCAATATATGTTATACATGTTAAAATATATGTAAAATCCAATATGTGTAAACATATTTATACAATTCTCTTGCTGCACAAGAGAAATCAGATCAAAAAGGAAAGTAAATGGGTAAGAAAACAAAATGCAAGCGAACAACAACAAAAAGAGTGAAAATGCTATGTTGTAATCCACACTCAGTTCCCACAGTCCTCTCTCTGGGTGTAGATGGCTCTCTTCATCGCAAGATCATTGGAACCGAATGCCTTTTTTTTTAACTGAAGAAACTCTGTTTTATTCTACAAGAGCCTCGCCTCTCTAGCTTGTAGATATTTTGCTCCATATACTATATCCCCTACTTCACCTCCTCCCCCAAATAAATTTACCTGTTCTATATTTTACAACTCAGACATGAGCATGCTCTCTGTGCCTTCTAAGATGTCAGCTATCTGATCTGATAAATAATATGTACTGGTGAGGCAAATAGAAGATGCTTGTTCTTTCTTGGTAATAAATATATACTTCTACAGAAACCTTCTGTAAACAATGTTCTTATCATCTAAACCATGGCTGATTCAAAAGTGGATATTTGGGGTCTGGCAGCAAGGCAGGACAATTCCAGAGCAGTCCAGGGGCAGGAAAGGGAGATTTGAGAGCACAACAGGATCTTGTAGTACTGCCCCACTTCATGGCATGTTGTGTGGGACACCAATTCTGTAGCCTTGAGGAGAGTCACTCAAAGAGATGGTATCCTCATCCTTCTCAGGAAAAGGAGATTAATTCAGATAGCTAGCCGAGAATTGACAGAAGCTGATAGTAGAGCTTAAGGGAATTTTCAAAGTAGGATGGAATAAAAAAAATTGAGGATGGAAATGTTTAGTAATCCTATATGATATAGATGAGATATGGATAGGTGAGGTAGAGAAGGGAAAAGGAGTTTAATGCAGGAAGCAAAAGGTGACCTTGAGAAGCCAGTGATTGTACCAGTTCAGGAATGGGATCATTTCCAGTTCTTAGACTGTTACCAGTAATCCTTCCTAGAGCTGTCATAGTCTGAGAAACCTTCAATAGGCTTGCCTACCATCCTTGGGAACCCATGGTGACTGACTGCATGATAAGAAATTGTGAGGCTCATTCTAATTATAATTATCATCATGAATGTCTCTCTTAATTACTCTGTTATAATTAGTGGGTGCCTTTTCCTCGCTATTTGTGTGCTTTGCGGAGTCACTGACATTTGAGAGCCCCAAAATAGGGATGTTTGGGGAAGAGAAACAGGATGGGGGAGGGAATGAAATCTGTTCAATTTGAGGCAGTGTGAGAACTACCAAGAGACCAAGAGAAAAATAAAATGGATGGTGACAAATTATTTCCTTGGCTATTGGGGGTATGGGACAGCAAGAACATGGAAGTGAGTAGTAGGTAAGGAAGTTGAATGTCTCCAAGCATTAAATAATCTGAAATGTAGATGTATTATACACATTTGTGTGTACATGATTTACAGATATGTATATGGATGGATTCATACGTGTATATTGTATGGATAGTCTTTCAAAGTCACTTTTTGCCCTAGATTTGAAGTTTATTCTGGCAGCTTTCATTCTAATGCATTCATTAAATAACTCGGGTCAGCTGTTGTGCCCTCTCCAGTCTTTGGGGTGCTTTTGAGCCCCAGGATTGCCTCAGACCAGGTTCATGTTCCGAGTTGGTTTTCATCATTTGTTGTGCTTCTTTCCCTCTCACAGCCTTGTGCACAGAAGAATGCGTCCATGGCCGCTGTGTCTCCCCTGATACCTGTCACTGTGAGCCTGGCTGGGGAGGTACTGACTGTTCTAGTGGTGAGTATGTCCATACTTCTGTGGCTGAGTATGGGGGAGAGGGGGACTGCCTCTAGAGGGCTCTGCTGGTGGGGAGAAGGTGCTGGGAATCCCTGAAATGCTGAGCCCAGTAAATGGAGTTAAAAAATGATAACTGAAAGGGACCTCAGGGGTCCTCCAGTCAAGGAGAAGGAATAGCTAGGGAACATGCCATTGGGTGTTCTTGTATTTTTGTTTTTGCTGGGACAGTTGGAGTTAAGTGACTTGCCCAGGGTCACACAGCTAGGGAATGTTAAGTGTCTGAGACCAGATTTGAGCTCAGGTCCTCCTGACTTCGGGGCTGGTGCTCTATCCTCTGTGCCATCTAGGTGGTGGCCCTGTTCTTGTATTTTGGAACATTACTGGGCATGTTATCTGTAGTTTTGTGGTGGTTGAATGCTCATGTATAAATGTATGTGAGGTAGGTTTTGAAGAGAGGGGCAAAAGTGAATATATATCATACGGGATTGTGAGTATTGTGGTTACTTATGAAAGGATGGGTATTCGTGGGAGGGAATGCCAAGGATTCTCTCAAGAAACTTCCCTACGCATGGTTATAAAGAGTTGTGTTTTTGTTTTTGGTATTTTCCCTCCTGGGATTTGGCTCATCTTTGATTACCTGTATTTCTCTGCTGTTTTGCTTTGAGTATCTCCTCCTCCATGAAACTATGAGAACAGGGACCTGGTGCTCATGGGCTCTCACCAGAACTCTTGGTATAGTGGCCAGCTTCTTTCTAAAGCTTCAATTCAAAGTTCTTGCTAGTTATGCACTGTATAGAAATATTATGGATTATAGAGTTCTGGATATTGGAGCTGGATGATAATTTTAGAATGGAAAATTCAGAGTCTGCTAAATCAGGGAAAATTGGGAGGATGGGGTTGGGCAGGATTTCTGGTGTATTGGCAGCTTTACTGGCTACACTGTCAGATATTTCTTCTAGGTCTGTCCCATGTACCATGGCTTTGATAGATCTCCCACTTTGAGTCTCTCCCTCTCTCCAATCCATTTTACGCACAGCTGCCAAATTGATATTCCTAAAAGACATATTGATATTCCTAAAGCATAGGTCTGCCTATGTCCCTCTCCTGTACAAAAAGTTCTACTATTACCTCTGAGATAGATTACAAATTTCTCATTTGGCATTTAAAATCCTTCAAAAGCTGGCTCCAACTTGGCTTGCCAGACTTATTACAAAGTGCTTCCTTTCATGCATGCTATATTCCAGCCAAACCAAGGTAATAGCTCATTTCTCACCTCTGTGCATTTGCTTCTACCTGTTCCTTTTACCTGCAATGCCTTCCCTCCTCACCTTTACCTCTTAGAATATCTGACTACTTTCAAAGCTCAGCTCAAGAACAGCCTCCTACAATAATGACTAGTGGGTGTTCTACACCCCCCAATCCCCATTCTGCAATTACTTCATATTTACATTTCACATATTTTGGTTTTTATTTAATTTCCATGTCTTTCCATTTTCCACTTCTCATAAGAAAGTGTAAATTCCTTGGAAACAAGGACTCTGGCTTTTGCTTTTGTTTTCCAAGTGCCAAGCACATGTTGTTGAATTATTTTAATCTGTCCGACTCTTTGTGACTGGGGTTTTCTTGGCAGAGGTACTGCCATTTTCTTCTCTGGATCATTTTACAGGTGAGGAAACTGAGATAAACAAGATTAAGTTACTTGCTCAGAGTCACACAGATAATAAGTATCCAAGACCAGATTTGAACTCATGAAAATGAGCCTCCCTGATTTCAGGCATTCTATCCACTGCACCATCTAACTGCTCCCTCTGACACATAGATGCTTAATGTCTATTTACCAATTGTCACCATAGCTTGTTTTTCCTAAAGCTTGGTCTGATTTCTGTACCAGGAGGGAATGAGCTAGGGTGAGCATAGAAGTAAACCCTTAAAAGCTTGGAGATGTTAGGGATTTTTTAAGACTGTGGATTTCTAAGCTGGGGGTCTGTGAATTTTATACATATGTATATATATGTATTATGATAACTATTTCACTGTAATTCATTTTCTTTATATTTTATGTTGTACATTTAGAAATGGGATTCTGAGAACTTTGTAGATTTTGCCAAGCTGCCAAAAGGGTCCATGACACAGAAAAGGTTAAGAACCCTGTGTTTTAGACTAAATCTGTGATTTCATTCACATAAGGAACCCCAGGGAGAAAAGTTCTCTACCAAAGCAGACTGATACCTCCTCTGAAACTGTCTTTGAAGATTGTTTGGGAGCCCTCAGAGGTTGAGACTCAACCAGGGTCACACAATCAGGATAGATTAGTCAGTAAGCAAACATTTATAAAGTACCAACTATGTGCTAAGCATTGTGCTAAGTGCTAGGGAAGAGCGAGCCCTAAACCCAGGTCTTCCTGATTTTAAGTCTGGTTCTCTCATGAATATGCCTTTCTTGGAGATTTTATAGGAACCAGTTTGGAGGTTAGTGTTAGCCTTCTCAGTCATAAACTTCCAGCCCATCTGATGATGAAGAACAGAGGACAAAATGTCAGTTTATGCTGAATAAAGAAGACAGAGGGACTGTTATTAAATTGTACTAATCTCACAAGTGGAGATAAAAGGAAAAAAAGTTTTTCTCTATATTGGAGATCTAGCTTTTTAAAATAATTAGAGATATTAAAGCCTTGACAATGATTGAGATAGAAGCATTATTCATAACTTTTATTTCCGCACTGGGCAGGGATCCAGTATATTTCATTTATGAGTTTTCAGCTGTAAGGAGAACGTGAGCCAATTCCTAAATTAAATATGCCCTGTTAACTTTTATAAATGATACCCCAGGATTAGCTTAGAAGCTTAAGCTTTCGTTGTATTAAGATAATTGTCGCATTCCCTGTGTCCCGTATCTGTTTGACTCCCATCCCAGACTGCTTTGGAATCTGTGCCCTGTGTCCTTGGGGCCCAGAAACATGATGTCTGGAGTACTGGGATAAAGATGAGGGACTTGTCCTTGCCCTGATTTTCCATCTGCTCCTACCTCCCATGTTCTGTTTCCCTAGGGAACTAATAATAATGATAATAACATTAATAGCTAGCATTTATGTAGCATTTTAAAATTTGTAAAGCACTGTATAAAGATTATTTCATTTGGTCCTCACAGCAATCCACAGAGGGAGGTGGTATTATTGTCACTAATTTACTTAGGGGAAGCCGAGGCATGCTGAGTGACTTGCCCAGTGTTAAATAGCAAGTGTCCGATGAAGGATTTGAACTGAGGTCCGACTCCAAGTCCAGTGGTCTCTATTCTACACCACTTAACTGGGTCATCCACTGCTTAGGGTAAAAGGTCTGCCCAGGGTGTCCTGCCTAGGATTTCAGAATCTCAGAGTTCATCCATTCCTACCTCCAAATCTCATCTACCACATCTCTAGCAAGTATTTATCAAGCCTCCACTTGACAACCTCTAGAGATAAGAACCTGTTCCTGGTCTCCTGAAGCAGGCCATTCACCTTTAGATTATAAGGTCAGATGTAGAGCTGGACTGAGACCTATGAGGTTGGGCCTTGCCTAAAGTGAAACACATAGGAAGCATCCTGTCCCCTGATTCCCGAGCCAGGGCTCTTGCCATTGGCCTGAGCTGTCTCCTTTAATATCCTTCCCTGGAGCCCAAATATGGCTCTGTTCAGTTTCTACCCATTACTCCTATTTATGGCTTCTGTTGCTGAGGAGACAGAACAAGTACAATTCTACCCCTGTTGGGTAGCCTGCAAACTTTTTGCAAATCTGATTTAAAGGCTCCAGGACTAGGACTTTGCCCCTCATTGAAGCTACAAAGGGAGTCCTGCTTTCTTTCCACAGTCTCAGTTTGCTTGTTGAGTTGTCTGCCACTGTTCCTATGACCTCTCCTCCTTGTCTCCTGGCCTGTCTTACTAGGGTTCAGTACAAAGAGAACCATCTCTTCTTGTATCATCTCTGCTTCTTCCCACTTTGCTTGGGAAAGAGTGAAGAAAAGAATTAAGGAAAGAGGGAGGGCAGAGAGGGAAGAAGAAAAGAGGGAGAGAAGGAGGGAGGAAAAGAAGGAAGGAGGGAGAGAGGTAAGAAAAAGAAGGAAGGAGGGAAAGGAAGAAAGAATAAAAAAAGGAAGAAGGAATGGGGGAGGGAAGAAATAAGGAAATATTTAATAAGTATCTTCTATGTGCTAGGCACTCTCCTAAGCACTTTATAACGTTATTTTATTTCATCCTCAGCGAAGTAGGAGCTATTATGATCCCTCTTTTACAGTTGGGGAAACTGAGGCAGACAGTGATGAAATGATTTGCACAGGGTTTGATGCAGGATTTGGACTGAGGTGTTCCTGAATCAGGTCCAGCACTCCATGCACTAGACCACTTAGCTGTCTTGAGCATCCTATTATTCTTTAATCCTTTCCAGCTCCTTGATTCCCTCTAACTCCAATCTTCAAGGAGCCCAGGTCCTCCATACCTAGTGACCTTGTCTTCTGTTTGATTCAGGGATATGTAGTTGAGAGAGTAGGCTTAGAAATTGATGTGTGGCATCTATTGTGCTAGACACTAAATGAATTGGCTGTGCTGCTTTATAGACTTTTGTGCTAATTACTTAATTGGTGCCAAACTCTTCTGGCCTCCTCAGATGCTCAGGGGTAGATTCATATACTCAGAAACTCATAGCATGTTAGAGCTAAAAGGAACCTTGGAGACCATCTCTTCCAAGAGCCTCACATGCTTCCAAAAACTGGCTGGGCATGTTCCCAGGAGCCCAGGCCGTTGGGCTGAGTGTACGGGGCTTAAGCCACTGCTGCTTCCCTGGGAAAGTGATAACAGGGTGGGAACTCTTCCTGGATGCATTCTGGGCCCAGGTCCAATTATTAGGAGTGTCTAGGTTTCATATTCAGGTTAACAAACATTGTTAAGCACATTCAATGAGTAAGGCACTCTAGTTGGTGCTTGGGAGACTGACCAAAAAAAAAAAGATGCTCCCCTGTCCTTGGGGAGCTTCTGTTTTGTGGGAGATGTGCTAGTTCAGCAAACAAGCTAGTGAATTTGGCGAAGGAGCTAGAACTATGGCTGCAGTAATAGCTAGCATTAATACAATACTCTAGGATTTGCAGAGCCCTTTGCATTTTATCTCATTCAGTCTTCTGAGAGAAAGGTACTGTATTATTTTCCATTTTCAGATGAGGAAACTGAGACAGACAAAGGGTCACATAGTTAGTCAGTTTCCAAAGCAAAATTTGAACTCAGACCTTCCTGACTTCAAGACCAGCATTTTGTTCAGGATGCCACCTAGTTTTCTCAAGTGGGATAAGGGAGAGTGGGTGGAAGGGATGAGGTGGCAGTGGTCCTGGAGAAGTGAGATATTCAGAGAGGGGTAACCAGGAATGGAACCAGACAGACAGACAGAGATAAAAAGACACATAGAGAAAGAAAAAGACAGAGAGAGAGGGGGGGAGAGGGGAGAAGAGAGACAGAAAGAGAGAGAGCAAGATTGAGGGGGGGAGAGAGAGAGGGAGGGAGAGAGAATTTTATTGATTTAGTCCCTCTGATTAAAAAAACTCCAGTGTCTCCCTATTGCCTCTGGGATAAGATACAAACCCTGGTCTTCATCACTGAAATTCACGATGTGCCTCCATCCTACCTTTCCAGCCTTATTACATGGTACTCCTCTTCACTAACTCTGCATTCCAGCCAGACTAAAGTTCCTGCTGTTCTCCAGGTGCCCATGCTTTCTTCTAGAAATAATTGTATATATTTAATTTTCTGTGTATATTGTTCTCTCCCCAACCCCTAACAGTATAAACTCATTGAGGGCAGCTGCTTCGTTTGTATCTAGGAGACATTTCATCCATTTCCCATGCTCCCCTATCTTGGAATGCTATCTATCTTCACTCCACCTCTGAAAATTTGAAACTCCCTGCAAAATTCAGTTCAAAAACTACCTACTACATGAAGTCTTCTTGATCTCCCAGGTTAATAGTGCTCTGATATCCCTATTCATGCAAATTATTTTGTATTTTCTCTGTAGGTGTTTAATATGTACTTACTTGTCTATTTGTTTCCCAGGCCAGAAAATAAGTTCCTTAAAGGCAGGGGCCATTTCATTTTTGTCTTGTATCCCCAGTGCCTGGAACAAAGCAGGTGCTTAATGACTGTGTGTTGATTGATTCAGTGAAACTAGCTATGAGAATCTGGGCAAAGCATTTCACTTTGGGGGGCTTCTGTTCCCTCATTTAATCTAACCTAATAGAGGGTTTAAAATAATTGGTTGCCTACATTGCCTTCCCCACAATGCTGCTTTAGAGGAAAAGGCTGGGACCTGAGACCTGTGCTTTGGATGTGGCTCACAACCTCCATGCCCAAATTCTCCTGGGCTGGAGTTCCCTGGGAAGCTTCCAGCTGCCCAAGCTGAGACTTTAGCACTGTGGGCATCGAGGAGGCAGGAGGGGCAGAGCTGCTGGGGAAGCCCACGGTGGCTCTCTGCTGCTCTGAATGCAGGAGCTGAATTGCCTGCTGTCAAGACTAAAGCAACTCCAGATGAATAACTCCGAAGCAATTACAAAGGTTCTTCCCCTTGGCCACTCTCTCCTCTCCAGACCCAGAGCCCAGCTTAAGGTTGGACCCCCTCCTTGGGAGTCCTGCCTTCTGCCAGGCATCTGTCCCTGTCCTTGGGCCTCCCCAGATTGGCACTCTGAAGTCTTCTCACACTTGGGTCTGTTTACCATAATGAGAACCAGAGCAGAAACCTGAATGGGGCAGCAAATGTTTTGTTTTCTTTTTTCTCTTCTTTCCTTCTTCCTTCCCTCTCTCCCTCTTTTTCTTTCCTTCTTTTCTTCCTCCCTCCCTTTCTTTCTTCTTTCCTTC
>JAJPUD010003414.1:84028-192966 GCA_023553655.1 Myrmecobius fasciatus
CTCTTTCATCTCACTCCATCTTTGCTTTGCCTCCTTTTTTGTCTTGCTCTCTGTGTGCATCACTATCTCTTTTCTGCTTTATCTCAGAGCCACTGCCTTTTGCTCTGTCCTTCTCTTTGGATGTCACTGCCTCTGTGCCTGTCACTCTGTGCCTGCTCCTGTCTCCGTGTCAGTGTCTTCTACTTCTTCATCTTTCTTGGTCTTCATCTCTTGCATGGCACAACAGAAAGAACTGTCTCAGAGGACTCACAAGGCTACCTCTGATGCTTCCTACCTGGTGGCCTTGGGGTTAACTTTCCTTTGCCTCAGTTTCCTCAACTGTAAAATTAAATAATCTCAGAAGTTTTCTGCACTGAGAGAGACAGACAGAAAAACTGACAACCTCAGATGTGAAATGGCTTATGTTTTAATAGCGGGAGATAATTCATACATAGTAGTGGTGACTGTTGAGGGATATTTTGGGTTGGAAAGCTTTAAGGATGGTGAGTAAAGACCTAGGGGAATACGTTGACACATCTTTCCTTTCAGTAGCAATGACAGTTTGAATTGAGGATGTTTCCTGAAGGGGAAAGGGGAAGGTATACAAGAGGCTTTGAGGGTATTGTTGAGAACATTGCATGAAATAAAAGTGAAGTGATTCAGTGGGCCAACCATCATTCAGTACCAGAGGGGCCCCAGGTCAGGTGTTTGGGGCTAAAAGCCTCTGGTCTGGGGGGCAAAGCATGAATGGATGAAAAGATGTCAGAGGAGTGATCCTGGACAAGTCACTTAACCCTGACTGCCTCCCAGAAGAAAAGAAAAATGAAGGATTATCACCACCACAACAATATAAAATAGAGATAACCGAGCATCTTTCTCACCAGATTGTTGTGAGGTTCCACTGAGGTAGCACATGTAAAATGCTTTGTAAACCCTAAAGCCCTATGTAAATGCCAGTCATCATCAGCTTGACCTTATCATTACTATTATCATTATTGATTAGGGAATGGAAGGTAATGGCCCCTCTAGTTCTCTGGATCAGGGATGGAAGGGGAGGGGATTATGAGGCAGATGTAGTTCCATAGGACGTATATTCTCTTTGCCAGTTGGGTGGGTGTTGGACCTGCCCGAGTCTTCTTGTGGCTGTGAAAGCCAGTAACTAAGCATCTTGGTATGTGTGGCAATGGTGGCGGGGGAGGCGTGGGGAAGGAGTCCAGGGAGAGGGGACTTCTGTCCTACTCAACATTGGCCATCTGTTCTCTGAAGATAAAAATTAATAAATAAGTGAAATGAACACAGCATTAAAAATTGACTGTGATAAAAGCCAGCATGGAGCAAGCGGGTGCCAAGTTGGAGTCACTGTGCCCAGATGGCAGCTGGTATCAACACGTCTTCCTCTTTTGCTGGCACTGTGCCCACACAGGACCCCGTGCCCCCATCAGTCGCCCACACCCCCTCCTAGGCAGCACCTTCCCTAGGAAGGAAAACAGGCTGCTTCCTGCTTTCCTTCCCTTCCATACCTACTGAGCCTTCAAGTAGCAGCTTGAGTAGGTTGGGAAGGAGGCAGCAGGTTGTAGTGGTAAGAGGAGTGAACTTGCAACCTGAGGAATCCTGGTTCAAATCCCAGTTCTATCAGTACAGCTTTGGGCAAGACCCCTCTGGGATTCCGTTTCTGATCCATAAAAGGAGAGACTGGGCTTTTGTTGTTCCTTGTTCAGTTGTATTCTAGTTTCTAGGAGCCCTTTTGGGGTTTTCTTGGCAAAGATACTAGAGGGCTTTGCCATTTCCTTCTCCAGCTCATTTGACAGATGAGGAAACTGAGTCAGACAGGTTAAATAGACTTGCCCAGAGTCACACAGCTAATAAGTGTCTGAGGTTGGATTTGAACTCAGAAGGTTGAGTCTTTCCGACTCCAGCTCTCTATCATTATTCCACCTAATTGCCAGCTAGACAGGACTAGACAGCCTCTAAGGTCCCTTCCTGTTCTAACTCTGCGGTCATGGGAAATGGACGCTGCCATCTTTCTCATGTCTCCTAAGATCAAGTCCTGGCAAGAGAGGAAGTGAAAGAGGTCAAGGAAATCTTTCCTTCCCGAGGGCCTGAAGGTGCTGACGTTAGGGGACAGTGGGCCCCTTTCTCTAAGATCCCTTACTCCAAGGTTCTCCCATCCTTGTCCTGGTCCTTGACTAGAAGTGGCTTTAGGGATTCGTTGAGATTTTTCTGTCTTTCATCGCCCATTTCCTTTGTGCGTCTATGGATGCCAGTGTCTCAGGTTCAGGGAAGGAGCGAGAAGAAGGAAAGGAATAGTCACTCATTGAACATCTAACGTTTCCTTGTTAAGAGCTATGAGAGAGACAAAAGCTGTCACTTCCTTGCCTTCTAGCTCCCAGTCTAACAAGATGAACAAGATGCAGGAACAGATTGTAAGTGGTGGAATTATAGGACTGAAAGCTTGAGGAGGACTTAGAGATCACTGGACATTTTTTATATCATGGCAGTCCCATGAAGCCTGTATGTCCTTAATGCTTTTAAATGCATAAAATACAACACATAGGATCAAGAGAAAACTTATTAATTAAATATAGTTATGAAAACTTAAAAAAAAGTTCATGGACCCAGGTTAAGGCTCAAAGCCAACCTCTTTCCCTACCATTTCCCAAATGATAAAACAGAAGTCGAGAGAATTGAAGTGAGTTGGTATATAGTAAGTGACATATTTGGCATTTGAACTCTGGTCTGCCAATTGAAAATTCAGTTCTCATTCCACTATGTCATGCAAAGGATAATAAGATTAACATTGGTGAGAAGTGTCCTGAGATCAGAAGAAAGAGATCGTTTTTGGCTGTGGATGAATAAAAAATACTTCATAGAAGAAGTGATGGGAACCTTGGATGTAAATTGGATAATAGAGATGTGAGGGGATGGCATTCCAAATGGCAGAACAGAGACTCGGAGGTGGAACTGAGGGTGGCAGAAGATCATACCATTTTTCAGAAGCACAAAAGAACTTTGAGGTAACCTGGTCTAACATCTTCATTTTATGAGTGTTCCAAAGATGTCTGACCAGAGTGGAAAGTCTTGATTGAGGGATAGTACATAGAAATCTGCAAAGTGGGATCGGCCGATCATTATGGGCCCTTAATGTTAGACTAAGAAATTTGGTCTTGATTCTGCAAACGTGAGAAACCATTGGGACGAGTGGATGGTGCAGTGGCTAGACCACTGACCCTGAAGTCAGGAGGACCTGAGTTCAGACACTTACTAGCTATATTAACCCCAATTGCCTCACCCCCCCCAAAAAAAGAAAAAAAAATTATAATGAGTCTTTGAAAGTTCACTTTGATTTTATTCTGTTTTAATTATTTGTAAGTAGGGAATTTATGTCCTTCCTCCCTCCTTACTGTCAAGTTGCTTGCGACTGTGACTTAAGCTTTTGGGAAGAAGAATGAAGAGCTTTGGAAGGGGGCAAGCTGAGCTTCTTTATTTCCCTGAATCATGCTAGTCCTGAACATCCAAGTATATAGCATCATATAGTGAAAGGTGGATGGGACCTTAGAGGCCTGGTAATTTACCCCCTTAATTTTATGTATGAGGAAACTGGCCCAGGAAGGTTACTGACTTGCTGAAGGACACGTAGATACTAAATGTCAGAGATGGGCATGTAGCAGACCATTTTGATTGAAGTCAGTGGAAGCGGTAAGAAGAGAAAAAGGTAGATTTGTGGAGCTGGGAGCATATTGCTGCTGCTGGATGCAACTTAGAGCACAAAAGATGCTTTGACTTGGCTGTATCTGTTACCATGGACACAGGGCGATTGGGTTGAGTTGAGAAGGCAGTATCTGATGCAAATAACCCTGAAGAGAGCATCGGTCTCTCCCCTCACCCCTAAAATTGCTTATAGCCAAGCTATAAAAGCTTAAGTCTCTTCAACTTCCCGTGATGAACTTTATTAAAAGCTGACTGTGCAAGCAGAAGACAATCCAGGTGAGAACTCTGGGGGGCAGAGATCTGAGGAACCTGCCCACATGACTTGTCCTGAATGCCTGTATTCCCTAGTTTTTGTCTCAGGTGGGCTGAGGGGACTCTCATGCACTGGGCTATACTTTAAACTGGTTGGAGATTTGAAGGCACAGCACAGACGAATGACTGGGGCCGTGATGACACTTCCATTTGTTTCTTATACCCCCAATAATACCATCTGAGTCCTTCCTCATGCTACTGTCATCCCAGACTCTAGATATCTGAAGTTACAGGACCTTGACAATGTTTCTCACCTTCCCAAGTTTTTTCTTTCCCTGGACAATCCAGCAAATGACTCACTTGACCTTTGATAGTATAATTAGATCAGAACAAACTGTAGAATGGCATCAATGGGTGTACTTGGGAGGGCAGTTTTTTCCATTTCCACCTCACCACCATTGCCTCAGGGTCACATCTTTGCTGGGGTGCAGACATGAACTGCACTGCCCTCAGGACAGCTCCAACACCACCAGGACTCTGGGCTTTTTCCCTGGACGTGAAATTCAGTCCCTGATGAGGAAAGCCCATGGAAGTAATAGAATGGATAATAAGCCTCAAATTGAATAATTAATGAAGTTATAAAAGTACATCTGTTCTATGGTCAGGGTAATTCAGCCCAATTAGAAGCAATTATTTCCCAGAGTTATTACACTTTGCCTTTTTTACAAACCGCTGTAGCAACAACATAGGATTCCCAGGTTCTGCTGCCAGAGTGAGGGAGGTAATTTTGCTGAGATGGGATTACTGAATGATTGCTTGTCTCAAATTGGGGTTGGAGAGAATTCAATTGAACCAGTCTTTATTAAGCACCTACTATGTACCAAACACTAAGCTAAAAGATGAACATACATCTGGGTCCTCGCCCTAACTTGGTCTCCAACTTTCTCTATGACCTTGAACCATTTTTTTTAATTAAAAAAAAATTCTTTTAGTGAGGCAACTGGGGTTAAGTGACTTGCCCAGCAAGTGTTAAGTATCTGAGGCCAGATTTGAACTCAAGTCCTCCTGATTCCAGGACAGTGCTCTATCCACTTTGCCATCTTGCTGACCCAGTTTAATGTCTCTAGGTCTCAGTTTCCTTCTCTGGCAAAATGCAGGGTTTGGTTCCCTCACAGTTTTAATATTTCATAATTCAACCTACTAAAAAATGTGGTGTTTTCTTTTCTTTTACAATAAAGTCACTCAATCCCTATCCCTACAAGAAACCACAATTCCAGAGTAGTGGTACACGCATAACCCACTTTATGCAATAGACAAGTTCTTTAAAAAATTGTTGAGTAAATAAAATTCTATATTAAATTCATTAGGGGATTTCAAGGTTCTCATTTAGTAGTCTCTGCAGTGTCCTGGGAATTGATGTAATCAGCACAATGCCCTATGCTTTGGGAATATGTGCAGGGATTTCAATGTCCTCAGATTTCTTGCCAAGACAAAACCCCATGTTTTTAACATTAGTATTTTCCATGATCTCTGAGGAATCAAAATTACAGTTCACCAAAAGTCAATGGGGAGGCATATGACAAATATATATAAATAAGCCTATTACCAAAGATGAATTGTGAACCCAAAAAATGGGGTGAAAAGTATTAAAAATATAAATGACCAGAAAAAGAGGAGAGCTGGTCATGGAGCTAGCACATGTTCAATCTGCATGCAGCATTGGTAGCCACTTAATATCAAAGATAGTAACAAAATGAGGGGGCATGATGGATTGTGATATGTACATTATTAGAAAGAGGGTCCACATGAATGAGATTGGAGCCTTGGGATGTTGGAGCAGAAGGAATCATAAAATCACAGGTTTAGAACTGAAGTGACTCTAGAGTTTATACATTCCACTATTTTTCAGATGATGAACTGAGGTCAAGAGATAGTAAGTGAATTGCCAGTTAGTAAGTATCTAAAGTGGGATTTGGATTCAGGTCTTCCTGACTTCCTGACGCTATCTACTATACTGTGCCTTTCCATACTGCCAAGGATCATTTTGCAAAATGAATCATTTCTTTCTGCAGTAAGGTCTTCCCCTTCTGATCGACTTTTTTGGAAAATTTGTATTTTTGCACATGAGGAATGATCTTGAATAGAACTGTCTTGTGCAACCACAATAGCTATTTCAATATTTTTATAGAATCGTGGTCCCATTGGTATGCTCTATTCCTCCATTGGTGTGTGTGTGTGTGTGTGTGTGTGTGTGTGAGAGAGAGAGAGAGAGAGAGAGAATCCAACCACAATTCCTCATTCTGTGTTATTTTTCATGTCCTTCAATAAATTCTCCATGAAGGATATACTCCATATTCTAGACCCTCCTTCTGCATCTTTTAATAGAAGGGACCCCCAAGTCTTTGTATATTATGCTAATAAAGCTTTGGAGACCCCTATATTTTATGGGTACCAATGTAATACTCAGGCTGTATCTTTTGCATCCTTCACTCTTGCTACTTGACTGGCTCCCCTTTTATAGTCAACAAGGATTTATTAAGGACCTCCCATGGGCCAGACATTATGCTGAGTGTTGGAGATATAAAGAACAACAAAAATAGCCCCTACCTTTATGAAGCTCACATTCTGGTGGGGGAAGACAATATATAAATAGTTTTCCTAGAAGATATAAACAGAAGAGACAGCAGAAACTCTTAGAAGGGAAGGTATTAGCATTTGTGGGAAATAGATTTCCTGAAAAAAAGGTTGATTTTGAGCTGAGCCCAGAAGGAAGCTAGGAAAATTAAGAGATAGAGGAGAGGATGGAAGTCATTCCAAGAATAAGTAATATTGCAAAGGCATGGAGATTGGAGATGATGTGTCATTTTTGAAAGAGTTTTGATGCTTTTTGCTTGGAAGTTATTTTAATTTATACACCTAATTTTACCTCTCAGATGTGTTAACATTGATCTTTGAGCCACCTGAAATTCTTCTGAGATCATAGTGTTCCATGATTTGCTGTCAAAAAGAATTATCAGGAGAATATATGTTTAAGAGATATGCTCTAGGAGCAAGAGATACCTTGAGAGCCCTGAAAAAGTAGTATAGTTTTTAAAAGGCAATCCAATCCATTCTTCTCATATTGGATTCTGGTACTGGCTCATTATATATCCATGGTGTCTTATAAATTGCATATAATAATCTGGAAAAAAAATGTTTACTTCATTCAGTTAGTTTTACCTATATAAATAACCAAACCATTCTCTTTTGAGTGGCCATGGTTCTCTTGGTGGAAGTTCTGGATCTTGAGGTAATCAATGTACCATTATTCCTAAATATAATTACCAGAAAGATTTCATCTTCTATAGGGAATCTGTCTTCCATTTGGGCTTTTCGACAGGACATCTTCCATAGAGTGAACAAAAACCTTTAATAAGCATATGCCTTGATTGATGTTGATAACTAAAATATCGTAGAATCCAGTGGTTGCCATCAATCATGATGTCTTATATAATCTTAACATATGCATGATGGCCTCTTGAGAGCCTTCAAGACTGCTTTGCCCTAAAAAGTCACATGCTTTAATAAGTTTCTTGCAATAATTTGACTTAGTTTGGTTTCACAGTAAGCTTTCTAAAGGTTTCTTTTCTCCTGTACTGCTTTTGACATTTTGTGAGACAATCCCTCTTGTAATTTTCTTCCATTTTCCTCTGTAATGTTTTGTAAATGTGCTGGTATTCTAAAATGATGTTATTTTTAATAGTAGCATTTTATTTTTCAAAATACATGCAAATAGTTTTTAGCATTCACCCCTTGCAAAACCTTGTATTATAAATTTTTCTCCCTTTCTCCCCCTCCCCCCCTCCCCTAGACATAAAGTAACCAATATAGGTTAAACATCTGCAATTCTTCTAAATATATTTCCACATTTATCATACTGAAAAAGAAAAATCAAATCAAAAAAGAAAAAAATAAGCACGCAAATAACAATAAAAAAGTGAAAATATTGTATTGTGATCTACATTCAGGCCCCATACTCCTTTCTCTGGATGCAGATGGCTCTCTCCATCACAAGTTTATTGGAATTGCCTGAATCACTTCATTGTTGAAAAGAGCCAAATCCATCAGAGTTAATCATCATATAATCTTGTTGCTGTGTACAATGTTCTCTTGATTCTATTCACTTCACTTAGTTCATATAAGTCCCTCTCCTACTGATCATTTCATATGAAACAATAATATTCCATTATATTAATATACCATAACTTATTCAGCCATTCCCCAAATGATGGGCAATGATGTTGTTCTTGATAGCCATGTCTCTCTGTGTAGTAGGAAAAGCAGTATATTCTGACTGATGTGGTTTCTAGCAACTTTTGGCCTCCTCATTGTGGTGATTCTTTAACATTGGTTAAACTTCTTTAAGAAAAGATATTATGAGAAATGCAAATTAAGACAACTCTGAGGTACCACTACACACCTGTCAGATTGGCTAAAATGACAGAAAAAGATAACGATGAATGTTGGAGGGGATGTGGGAAAACTGGGACACTGATACATTGTTGGTGGAACTGTGAACGGATCCAACCATTGTGGAGAGCAATTTGGAGCTATGCTCAAAAAGTTATCAAACTGTGCATACCCTTTGACCCAGCAGTGTTTCTATTGGGCTTCTATCCCAAAGAGATCTTAAAGGAAGGAAAGGGGCCCACATGTGCAAGAATGTTTGTGGCAGCCCTTTTTGTAGTGGCTAGAAATTGGAAACTGAATGGATGCCCATCAACTGGGGCATGGCTGAATAAATTATGGTATATGAATATTATGGAATATTATTGCTCTGTAAGGAACAACCAGAAGGACGATTTCAGAGAGGCCTGGAGAGACTTGCATGAACTGGTGCTGAGTGAAATGAGCAGAACCAGGAGATCATTGTACACAGCAACAACAATATTACATGATGATCAATTCTGATGGACATGACTCTGTGTAACAAAGAATTGTCTCAAACCAGTTCCAGTTGTTCACTGAAGAAGACCATATATACCCAGAGAGAGGGACATGAAATATGGGCCACAACGTAACATTTTCATGATCTCTATTGACATTTGCTTGCATTGTGTTGCCTTTCTCTGATTCTTTTTTTTTTCTTGTAGATAGGATTTTTCTTGCATAACTTCTCAAGCATTTCAACATTATTAACATGTAGTGGACTTCCGGACATCTAGGGGAGGGAAGGGGACTGGTGGTAAAATTTGTAATGGAAAGCTTTGTAAAGATCAATGCTGGGGAACTACCCATACGTATGTTATACAAATAAAAAGCTTTAATTAAAAAAAAGAAAAGATATTGTGCTTATCATTTTTCACAGTCTTATGTAAATAGGTAAGGCTAGAGTTATCATAAATATGCATCATATCTTTTCACTTGTACCCTTTAAGTTTGATGTTAAGATGGCAGAAAAAGGCAGGGATGTGACTGATCTCTCCCAAATTCCCCTGCAAACAACTTTTAAAATAATATCTCAAAAAGAACTCTAGAGAGGCAGAATCCACAAAAGGACAGAGTGGTCCAAGATAACTTAAAAAGTTAATATATCAGGGGCAGCTAGGTGGTACAGAGGATAGAGCACTGGCCAGGAGGACCTGAGTTCAATTCCAGCCTCAGATACTTACTAGCTATGGGACTCTGGGCAAGTCAATTAATTCTGATTGCTTCCCCCACACAAAAAAACCCAAAAACAATCCCCTTCCCCAAAACCAACCAAAAAAGCCAACCTTCAAAAAACAGAATAGTTCAATCATAAAAGAGACACAAAAATCCATTGAAGACAGCTCCTCCTTAAAAATCAGAATTTACCACATGGGAAAAAATGTATAAAAATCCACTGAAGAATTTTAAGGAATTCTTAAAAGGTAAATTGGCCAAATGGAAAAGGAGGTACACTGAAGAAAATAATTTAAAAATTAGAATTGGATAAGTGGAAATTAATGACTCCATGAGACCAAGAAACAATAAAATCAAATCAAAAGGATGAAAAAAATAGAAGAAAATATGAAATATCTCATTGGGAAAATGATTGATTTGGAAAATGGAGGAGAGGTAATTTAAGAATTATTGGACTACTTGAAAACTATGATTTAAAAAAAAAGCCTAGGTGTCATCTTTCAAGAAATTGTCAAAGAAAATTGTCCAGATATTCTAGAACCAAAAAGTAAAATAGAATTTGAAAGTATTCACCAATAATCTCCTGAAAGAGATTCCAAAATGAAAACTCCCAAGAATATTATAGCCAAATTCCAGGGCTCCCAGTTGAAGGAGAGAATATTGCAAGCAGCCAGAAAGAAACAATTTAAGTATTATGGAGTCACAATCGGGATAATACAAGATTTACCAATCTTTAACATAGAGAATTGGAAGACTTGGAAGATGATATTCTGAAGGGCAAAGGAGCTAGGATTACATCCAAGAATCTCCTACCTAGCAAAACAGTATAATCCTTCAGGAGAAAACTGTATACTTAATTAAATAGAGGGCTTTTAAGCATTCCTGATGAAAAGACCAGAGCTTAAGAGAAAATTTTACTTTTAAATACAAAGAAGCATAAAAATGTAAACAGGAAAAAGAAACCATAAGGAATTTAATAAAGTTAAATTGTTTACATTCCTACATGGGAAGATAATACTTGTAACTCATAAAAAACTTTCTCATTATTAGGGCAGTTAGAAGGGGTATATATAGACAAAAGGTATGAATGTGAGTTTAATACAAAAATTGTCCATTGCCTGTCTTTTAAAAGAAAAGATTTATGATTGGCAAGCTTGAATTTCCTGAATTGTCTAGTTTGGATTTTTTCATTCCTTAATACCAAACTAATTAATACTCGTGCCAAAAAATGTTCAATTTGTTTTTGCCATGTTCTGTTCAGTTATCTACCTTGAAGTCATCAAGGATTAATGGAGATGTTACCATGGTTTAGGGGATCTGTAAATAACTTTGCAAACCCTAAAGTACAGTATAAATACTAGTTATGATTTACTTATCAAATTCTTCATAGGTTGTCATCAATCTCCCCAACAGATGTAAGTATATAGAATGTGACTTTGATTCTTCTGTTGTCTCTATTGATCATGAGTGTAAAACAAGATAGCCATTTTTCCTATGAAATAATATTTAAGAAAGATGTCAACTCCTTTCTTCACCTTTTCTAGGACAATTATGAGGCTTGATTTTACTACTATTTCTTCAAATTTTCTGATTTCATTTAAAGTGAGAACATCAGTGAACGTGTGGTTCAATTGCTGTGGTAGAGTATTAATTTGGGTATTGGACACAGATCGCACATTTAGAATACCAAACATTAAATTAATTATTTTAGGTAGTTTAATTAAAAACAAACAAACAAATCTTGTGATTCTTAGTACCCTGTGACTGTTTCTCTTGCTCTGTTATCACCAATGTAGGCCTGGGGGTCATTTTATGCTTTAATCTGTTTTGCAGATTGTGATGGCCCAAAAAATTATCACCTAGTGACCAATGTACTGGTGATAAGTCTCTGCTTGCTTAGCTAGGCTGGCACTTAGATAGCAAATAGCCTGAAATCAGTGCCAGCAACAATAATGTTATTGAATTCATGACACCTAGTTTTGATGAGTGTCTTCTGTACTAGAAGAAATAGAGAAGTATAAGATTAGTTCATGTTCTTAATAAGTTTATTAAATAGAGCTGTCTGAGTGGGCTGATCTTGGCTCCAAGAAGGTCTAGGTTCAAGTTTCACATCCTGGCTGTGTGATCTTGGACAAGTTACTTAATTTCTCAGTGCCTCAGGCCCTAAGTTGTATTCATAGAAGGAAATTCAGTCCCACAGCTTCCTGCAATGATGAAACAATAGGTCCAGTTTTTTTTCCCCAAGAGTCATCTTAAATTAAGAAAATTAAATTTAATAATTAATAAATTAATTATAAAATTATATAAATGAAATTAATTCAATAAATCAATAAATTTAAATAATAATAATTAAATTGGTATTCATTTGTGAATGACTTAGCTATTCTCAGTAATACAGTGATCCAAGACAATTTCAAAGAACTCATGATAAAAAATGCTATTCACCTCCAGAGAAAAAATTAATGGCATCTGATTGCAGATGAAAGCATACTGTTTTTCACTTTCCTTATTTTTTGTATATTTAAAAAAAAATTTGATCTGTGTCTTGTTTCACAATATGACTAATATGGAAATATATCTTGCATGACTGTACATTTATAACATATCAAATCCAGGGAGGAGACAGGTGAGAAAGGGAATTGCACATTTTAAAAAAATTGGTTGTTAAAATTTATCTTCACATATAATTGAGGGAAAATTTTTTTTAAAAAGTCATTATCAGCCACAAACCATTTCTGCACAATTATTATTTAGGTTCAAAAATACAATGAAGTGTCCCCCCAAAAACACAAGATTGAGTCACTGTCCCCTAGTCAGGAGAGGTAGTACCATTTTCTTTGGAACAGACAATTTCACTTTAGCAGTTTGAATTTTGGAGAGTCATTATTGAAAGAAATCTTCAAGATGATCTATTATAGTGGTTCTCAAAATGTGGTCTCAGTCAAAACTATTTTTATAGTCATAGTAAGATCTTATTTGCTTCTCAAAACATTCCTCCCTTTCCCAACTACATATCTGTGTGAGACTAAGTTCCTCAAAAAAGTATGTCTCATTTTTGTACTTTGAGTCCATCAGTTTACTAACAGGAACTGGATAGCATGCTTTGCTGGAATCATGGATGGTCATTGGGCTGATCTGAGCTCCTTCAGCTCTCAAAATTATTTGTTTTTACAGTATTGTTGTTACCATATAAACTCTCCTTCTGATCCTGCTCATTTTATCCTTCAGTAGCTTAGACAAGTCTTAAAAAGTTGTTCATTTCTGCATTATTGATGTTATAGTTATTATAAATTGGTCTGTCCTGCTCATTTCACTCTACATCATCATATGTCACCATGGACAAGTAAGTTGTTCTCCCTGCATCTAAGTTCTTCTATAAAATCTGAGAATTGGACTAGGATCATGTCATGGATCCTTTGGGCAGTCTGATGAAGTCTATGAACCTCTTCTCAAAATAATGGTTTTAAATGAAATACATTTCATTTAAAAGAAAATGCATAGGAAAAAGAAAACCAATGACATTGATATGTAGTTTTTTTTAATTAAAAAAAAAGTTAATAGACCCAGGTTAGGACTCAAGAGACATCCCTTTGCTGCCTCTGCAAGGGGAAGAACAAGAGTAGTAGGCTCCTGACAGATTTTACTTTGATTTTCTACTCTTTCTCTTCCTCTCTAGCTAATTTGAGTTCTGAATAAAAGCTCAAACTCATTTAGTCTGGCTCATTCAATTTCTGAATATCATTAAAGGGATAGTTTTAGCACTCTTGTCCTACCCTGCTCTGACAAGCAAGCAGAACACAGTGAAAAAGGTTTTGGGTTCAAATCAGTGGTATATAATGACTGACATTAAATTTAGAGTTAGGGAAACAGACTCATCTTCCTTAGTTAGAATCCAGCCTCAAATACTTACCAATTGTGTGACCCTGGGCAAGTCACTTAACTCTATTTGCCTCAGTTTCCTCATATGTAAAATGAGCCAGAGAAAGAAATGGCAAATCATTCTTTGGTTTGAAAACCCTAAATGGAGTCATAAAGAGTTGGAGATCAGAGAGAGAACTATGGAGACTGAATGTGAATCAAAGCATGGTATTTTCACCTTTTGTTGTTGTTATTATTTGTTTGCTTTTTTTTTTCTTTGTCATCTTTTTTCCCTTTTGAGCTAATTTTTCTCACACAGCTTGACAAATATGGAAATATGTTTAGAAGAATTGCACATTTAATCTATACAGATTGCTTGGGGAGGGAGGGAGAAAAATTTGGAACACAAGGTTTTTCAGAGATGAATACTGAAAACTATCTTTGCATGTATTTAGAAAAATAAAATTCTATTTAAAAAAAAGTTGGATATAGCTGAAAATAACTGAACAACACTGTCTTGGGATCAGTGGAGCCTGATGAGGACCCTAATGGGAGATGTAAGATGCTTCGAGTTAGGATGGTTATCTGACCATAACTCAGGTTAGGGGAAAGACCAAGCAGGGAGATCACAGAAACATTGCTTAAAGACAGATAGGCAGGGCAGACACTAACCCAGGCAGCTTTGCTCATGCTGCCTTGTTTCTCTTGCTCTGGCTGGAAGGGCTTCCTTCTAACAGGGTTATCAGATACTGTTCCCTGGAGTGATGAAAGGTTACAGCACAAAGGGGCGGGGGCAGCGTGTTATAAAATGAAGGGGTTCTGCTCAGAGCACACGCTTCAAATTTACTTTTACCATTTTCCAATAAATTTCCCAGGCTAGTCTCCTCATCCATCATCTAGTATTAGCTTCCCAGCCTGGTGGAGTTGGGCCACTCTAGAAAGAATCTGTGATAGACCAGCCTTTGACGAACTCTATTGCTTCCTCCTGCTTCAAGACAAACCCCTAAATCCAGACCCTCTGCTCTCCCCTTCTAGTAAATCTAAGTAGTTTAAAATAACTCCTCCCGACCTTGAGACTAGTTCCAACTTTCTGCCATACATCAGCCTCCGGCGAATTGTTATTAAGGTTTCTCAGCTCCTACTGAAAAGTCACCACCTTAAATCAAAGGGCTGGCAAAGAAAAGGAAGGTAAAGGATGGAAAGGAAAGGGGAACCTGGAGGCATCAGCAGAAGCAGCATGGAGGAATGGAAGGCGAGTGGGGCTGGGAGTCACTTCACCTCGTCCTACGTCCTATCTTGGCTCTGTGACCAGCTAGCTGGTCATTTGGCCTCTCTGCTCTTCAGTTACTTGATTTGTCAAACATCTGTCCCATCTACTTCAGAAAGTAGTTGTGTTCAGTTCCAGAGGATTTATGATGAAAGATGCTATGGACCTCCAGATAGGGAAGTGATAGCTCAGAATGCAGGTTGAGTTTTTGTTTTGTTTTATTTTGGGTTTTTTTTGGACATGACTAATGCAGGGATTTGTTTTACTTGACTAAGCATTATTTGTAATGGGTTTTATTTTTCTTGCTTTCTCAGTGGGGAAAGAAGGTAGGTAGAAGGGAGAGGGTTCATAGCAGAAAACAAAATAAAATTGATTTTCTTTTTTAAAAAAATGGTTACCACATCAGACATAGGCAAGAAAGCATGTTGCTAAAGCTGGTAGAAGGAATACTGAACCTGGAATCTGAAGATCTGGACCTGAAACTTAGTCCTGCTACTTACAATTTGTGTGATCATGGGGAAATCATGTTACCTCTCTTGGTCTCAATTTGCTCCCCAGTAAAAGGAAGGAGTTGAAATTATAGCCATGCAATAGAAAGATGGATACAGAAAATAGATCGAGGAATGAGGAGATTTATTGAAAGCAAATTAAGCATAATGATGATTACAGCAGTGAAAATGGAAAGAACAACAAAATCCCTGTAATGTGCTTAAATGTAATTGCCAGTTTGAGACCTCCTCCATTTCTTTTCAGAGGTGTGAGACCATCAGTGTGGAGCTTTGCACATACTGTAGTATTTGATGGATGTGTTGGTTAGTTTTCCTGAATGACTTTCCTTTTCTCTCTCTTTTATTCTTTGTTACAAGGAATGGCCCTCTGGGAAGGAGAGTTGGAGAGCTGGAGGGATTTATTTAGAAGCCAAGGTGATCTGAAAAGATATTGGGGGGGGGGGGTAATGAGGGAAGAAAAGAAGGTTGGACTGCATTCAACATCAATTCCACAAACATTCATTAGTGCCTTCTATATGAAAGACAATGAAGTAAACTTTGAAACTTCAAAGACAAACAAACAAAAAAAAAAAACTGCCTTCAAGGAGCTTATGTTACTAGGGGATGAATGTTTAAATAGATAAGTAACTACATTATAATATGAGGGGTGGAAAAAACACTGGCAAGTAGAGAGATAATGAATGGTTTTCCATAGAAGTGTCAGGAACTAGGGTTGAGCCTGGAAGTTAAGGGTTCAGAGAGGGAATGAGTACATTCCAGACCTTTGCAAAGGTATTGAAATGGTAGATAGAATACTGAGCTCAGGAAGTCAAGTAAGTAGGCCAGTTTAGATGGACTATAGACTGCTAAAAGGGGAATAATCTGAAATATATTTGGAAAATGAGAGCAATACAATAATATAATAATAACAATAAAAAGAAAAACAACTTTGAAAGATTTAAGAACTTTGATCAAAGCAGTGACCAATTACAATTCTAGATGACTGAAGATGAAGATAAAAATATAGATAAAATAACTGAAGAAAGATTAGAAAGAACTACAGATTAGCAGGACAGCTTAGAAAGTTACAAGATGAACTTACATACATAAAAAGAAAAGCAATATATATATAACAGAGATAGGCAGTTTCATATATTATTCTGTCTATTATATGGCAGCACCCATTTTATTTGGCATTTGTTAAGTTCAAAATAAAAATTAAATTTAAAAAGGGAGCAAGAGGGGAAAACAGCCTAGAAAGTTAAGTTGAGTTTTGTCTGTGAAGAGTTTGGAATGCCAGGAAGTAGGATTTGTCTTTTCTCTTAGGTGATCTCAAAGGTCACTTCCAGCTTGTGGTCCTATATTACACAGAGGTAAAGAGTTGATACCAAAGTTGCCTTACCTGGGGCTGAGTTCAGTTTCCAAAAATTCCCTTTTTTGTTTCAGTTGAAAGTTCACTAGGCAAGATGCTTAGCTAAATCTGGCTATGGCTTGGTCTCTGGTATATTGATAAAACATACTTTCGTTGCTATTGATATAGTTCATCAAACCAAAACTTGTTTTGCCTCCATATCCAGAAATACTTTCCATGGCCTTGCAGTTACATTTCATTCATCCATTGACTCAGAGATTGTTCATTGACAGCCTAGCACAGTGCTTGGCACTTAGTGCTTAATGAATAGCTGTTGATGGATGCTTATTGGGTGTAAGGCAGAACTGGGGAAATAATTAGAATAAAACTCTTCGCCCTTGAGAAGCCTTTTTAGATACCAGCTTTATATGTCATTCTTCTTTATGAACTTTGTGCCAGCCAAGCTACCTTTCTTGTTCTTCCTCTCACACAGCAGGTGATCTCTTGCCTCTGAGACTTTACAGAGAGACTGTCCTCTATGCCTGGAATTTTGCCTCTTAGAATTCCTACACTCCTCCATCATTTGGCACTCCTCCATCACCTTCTCTGCTTTCTATGAGGCTTTTCCTGATCCACCCCCCACTTAAAGCAACAAGCATTTATTTAGAACTTTCTGTGGGCCAGGCACTGTGCTAAGGCTGAGGATACAAGAACTAGCAAAAAGAAAAAGATAGTCCTTCACTTCCAGAAGCTTAGATCTACCCAGGCAAGACAATAAAAAGGGACCTGAAAAACAAGGGTGAGCTGGGAGAAGTGAGGTAAGGATGGCTAGTCTGGGCCCTTCCTTAAAATGGAGATTCCAAAAAGAACTCACCAATGGGAGAAGGAGAAGGGGTCACAAAGTATTTACTTTACATGTTCTTGTATATGTATGTGTTATTTTCTCCTCACTCCATCAGGAAACTCCATCCAAAACATCCATCTTTGTCTTTGTAGCCACAGTGCCAGCACATAATAGGTACTTGATAAAAATTTTTGACTGATTAACATAGTAGGAGGTATAAGACATTTACACAAAACTTAATTTTTTATTAATGCATAAAGCACAAACAAAACTTTATGGTAATTCAAAGGAAAAAAAGTCTTTTGGGAATCAGAGAAAGCCTCATGGAGGAGATAATTTGTGAAAGATGGGCAGGATTTCACTGTGCAAGTTGATTAATTGGAAAATGTTTAGATTTTTTAAAGGTACTATAGTCACTGTCAGTATACATTTATTATGCCTTAATAGTGGAGAATGGTCCTGAGCCTGCCTGAATGTCCAAGCCATGTGTGTGTGTGTGTGTGTTATGCATATGAGTTAATTACCAAAGTGCCCAGTGTTCTTTGTTGGAGTCTGAAGCCTGCAAATCCTCCATATTGCTCCATCAGCAAAGACAAACCAGCAGAGGGAGGAATGTGAGGTTGAAATCCACTTCATTTTAATAATTGACAATAGGATGAGTTGTGCGGATTTGTAGGTATTTGATTTGCTTTGACAGCCACCAGGGGAAATCGCTGAGGTTTTTGTGTATCTTTCAGCATCTTCATGTGGATCAGACTATAGGGCATCCTTCTTGAATAGAACCTATGCATTCAGGTTGATAGAAATCACAGAAAAAAATGTGACAGATCACAAATGCAGCCTTATTCACCCTTTCAGAGGAAAAGTGAGTAATATTCTTATTTCTGCTCTCAAAATTAGTGGATATCCTGTGTAACTCAATACAATTTGCTTACTGAATGAAGATTAGTGGGGTGGGTTATAGTCTGCATTCAATCTCAGCTCTGAATTTTTTTGGACATCAATGAGACTGATATATCCAAAGCACAAAGGAACTCTAGTCTTCCACTGCAGCTGGCAAGAGTGGTTTATTTTCCGTGCATTTGAAGCTAAAAACTAATTTGCTAATGAGAGGCATATATTTCATAGCTTTCCTTTCAGAACGGGGAGTGTTGTACAATAAGGGATCATGACACCTCCAAGCAAAAGAATGATAAACAAGATTTATTTTTTGCTTAATGGAAATCCAACAATGCAATGAGCTCTTCTTTCCCAATTGTTTACTCCCAAAACATTTCCCCCCTCCAATGTCAACTGAGGTGTTAATGCCCAGTGAGAGAACATTTTGCTGAGCTGAAATGTCATGATAAACCCCACAGGTAAAATTCAGGTTAGATTCAAATTTTAAGTTTCCAAAGAATAGTTAAATTTTATAAATGTATGACCTTGATTCTTGTTTGAAGCAATTTGTTGAGCCTCAGGTGGTTGCTATGGCTTCCATTCAACAACAATTACATCAGAAAAAGCAAAGTCTCTGTATCCCTTCCCCTCTTTCCCCTTTGTTTCCTTCTCCTCCTCTGTCCCCTCCTCCCTTCTCTCCTCTTCAACTGTCCTCGTGGAGCTTACATTCTATTGAAGAAACATGTACATATATAAGTGGGAACAAAAAGTGATGTGGGAAGAAGGAAGATAATAGCAACTGAAGAGGGGGTCAGGAAAGGCTTCATGCAGAGAGTGGCATTTGAAATGGATTTTAAAGGAAAGTGGGAGGAGAGGATGCCAGGCATGGCAAAGGCCGGGAGATAGGAAATGGAATATGGTGTATGAAGAATATTAGAATTTACTGAGGTTATACTGAAAGGTTAATGGGAATAGTGTGTCATAAGTCCAGAAAGATAGACTGGTCATCCTCATCATCATAACTGAGATAGATGAGAAAGTTAAAATATTAAAGTTATAATAATAAAAATAACTGACAAAATGGAGCATAAGATCATAGATTTAGAGCTGGAAAGGACCTCATTGCTTTCACTTTTGAAAAATGCTTCATATATATGAGCTCATTTGTGTCTTATCTCCATTTTACAGATGAGGACCTTGAGATTTTAAGAAACTCAGTGATTTGCCCCTTATGACTCTCCTATTTGTTGAGATGTATTCACAAACAGACCTGAATTTTCCTTCCTGTCCCACTGGCCCCAACATCCCCCTCTAAAAACAGGCTTCTAGAACATCATTTGTGGCCCTTTGCCATAGGCAGATGTGGAAAAAGGATCAGAGGGGATGTACTGATTTTAGGACTGTCAGGTCAAGTGTCCTGGTTCTGTAGCATCCGGTTGTGAACTAAGTATTCATTTAGAGAATGGATTTCCCTGAGATTTAAGGGAAAGGGCAAGGGGGAAAGAATGGGTGTGGAGCCATAGAGGAATAAGTAAAGCTAGACCAGATAATCAGATCACCCTTACATAGCACTTAAAGTTTGTAAAGTACTTTACAAACATTGTTTTATTGGAACCTCTTGACAGACCTGTGACATAGGTGCTGTGAAAATTGTTATTTCCATTTTACAGGTGTGGAAACTGAGAGTCTGATTAAATGGCTCTTCAAGGGCACACAGCTAACAAATTTCCACTGCAGAGTGTCCAAGAGATTCCATCTTTCTCCAAAGACCATGGGGTTGCATGGTGGAGGAAATCTTAATGTCATCTAGTTCAATCCTCTCATTTTCTCAAATGAGAAAATTGACTCCCAGGGAGGCTAATGTGCCTAGTGTCCCACAGACGGAAGAACCAATGTCTTCAGCAGGGGACCTTACAGTTTTTACACCCCCATATCAACTAAGATGGGTACAGGACTGTTTGCTGTAGTCACACAGGTAGAAAAAGATAACCTGGCTTCCTGAAATGGGAATACTTAGGCAGACCTTGGCTGGAATAGATGGCAGAACTAATGTCTCTTTATCATGCAAACAGTTTAGTGAACTGAGAGAAAGCCTCCTGACTATAAACCAGCAGTAATGACCTGACAGGCAAAGGGGGCCCAGAGAAGTGTTAGCGTCACAGAGACATTAATCTGTTCCCGGCTGCTGCTGCTGCCACTGTCCTGCTGCCGCTGCTGGAAAGAAATTTGTTAGAGTGGTTATGGAGGCCATAAAAGCTTATTTTACAGCAGTCATCAGGACCAGGGCCTCACTGAGTACAAGGGAGAAGGGACCTTACTTGGAAGCCAAAGTGCCACAGATGGTGTTGAGTGAGGAGTTCCTGACACAAGAGTAAAAGGCTCTGCTTGCAGAGTGGGTTGGATTGGGATGACCCTAGCCAAGGCAAATCTTTTTTTATTAAAGCTTTTTATTTTTTAGAACATATGCATGAATAGTTTTTTAACATTAGCCCTTGCAAAATCTTGTTTCCAATTCCTTCCCCTCCTTCTCTCATGTCCTGCCCTAGATGGCAAGTAGTCCGATAGATGTTAAACATGGTAGAAATTTATGTTAAATCCAATATATACATACATATTTATATAATTATCATGCTGCACAAGAAAAATCAAGGCAAATCTTCTAAAGAATTGTTTATTTATATAGTTGCTAAGCAAACAACAACTTATGTGCCAGCTCCTCCCGTTCCAGGCCAACCACTTCCTTTGGCTCTCTGATTGCTTGGTTACTCTATTACTCCTTTAGGGCAAGGACTGGTCTTGTTTTTATCTTTGTTTCTCCAAATCATAGCATAGAATTTTACAACGGGTAAGTACCAGAGTTGTATCTAAGGTAGGGCAACTGGTGCTTAGCTTCGGGTTACTGAAATTTATCAGGGGCGACAGTGCTTGTGCTCTTTCATCAGATAGAATCCATTGGTCTTAGCATACCTAGTTAGTAAGAAAAATTAGCTAAAATAGGAAGCTATGAAATGATGGGCTTCCCCCTTCTCCCACTTCCTTACTGATGTACTTCAGGGAACTCCTCCCCACACTTTACATTGTTCTTCCCTACTTGTTTCTCAAAAGCGTTCTCCCTAGCTCCCAGTAGCTCCGTGATTCTCTAAGATTTTCACCTATGAGGACCTGTGACCTGAGGGTCTTTTTTTTTCTCAGCTACAGAATGGTCCCAAGGTCTTTTTCTGCACAGCACCTTGTGTTCTCAGGTTTGAAGTCTCTTCTTCACAACTGAAGCTGTTTTTTAAGACTTGATTGCCTTTTGTGCTGTTTTCCTCCACAGTTGCTCATGATGGCTCTCATATGCACTTAATAAATGTTTGTTGAATTGGATGAGAAGGATAGCTTCAGAGTCAGACTACCTTACAGGGAAATGATAGAAAGGTCCTACTGGCAGAGGTTGGAGTAAGGACAGGGAGAGAAAACAGCGAATGGAGTTCAGGAGATTTGTAACTAGTCGCTTGCTTCTGGAGCAAATATTTGGGAGAAAGGTGATTCTAGAGAACAGTAGTCATATTAGGAGGCTAATATGGGTGAATGTCTGGATGAAAGGTAGGGAGAATGAGAAGTAGTTCACTTCTGGTGGTCTGGTATTCTTGATCATTTCTCTCATCATAATCTTGGTTACTAACCCTCAGGGAAAGATAGTCAGGAGCTCCTGTTGGTAGCTTCTGCTCCCCTGAGCATCCATGTATGTGTCTGGCCTCAGGGCCTTCCTTTGCATGGACTTAAAGATACCTAAGAGGAGATCATCTGAATGATGATGACTTGGCTCACAAATTCAGCCTCGAGCTGTGTTCCTGGTCTGCTGTGCTTGAATTCACTTCTCTGTGCCTTGGGTGATATGCTCAGTGCTGGATGTTACATCATAGTAAGTGTCTGGGGTCATTTGATAGGAGACATAAAATTACCTAAAATTAGACCTTGCTGACTCCATATTAGGCTGAGTTTTCCTTCTTCCTGTCCAGAAGCTTCATTGTTCTCAGAGAATGGCTCTCTGTACAGCTCTTCATTACCTTATTCATAACCTAGTAGGAGTCTTGCTTTGAAACTTCTCCCTCTCAGCAGAAATTCTGTGCTATAGTCTCTCAAGAGGCTCCCAAATTAGTAGAGATGTCTGAGTGTTGTCCCTTTAGGTTACGTTCTGGTTTAGGATTCCCTTGAAAAGTGTACATGATCACAGAGAAAATAAACATGAAATTACATCCTTGATAAGGCAGGATTGACTGGTGTGACCTGAGTGGAATTATCTGAGAAGCAGTGTGGCTTAAATGTAGAGGGATGGATCAAATGGCCTTTCTAAATGTCTTTCCCCAAACCCATAATTCTTGGGTGCCTCTATGGGGTGAGATGAGAACTATGCCATCATTAGTCCAAACATCTGTGTCTTTGTCTTTCTTTTCTCTCAAAGATCCTCTGCCCTCTCTCTATTCTTCCCCCCAATTGCTGAAGCTACAGTGAGATCTCTAGGCTGGTTATGTCAATCCCCCATTTGGAGAAAGAGAAAGACCCTCTCCATGCTCTCCCCAACTCTGTGAATTTAGCTGCAGTAAAAAGTCAAAGGGAAGTCTCTGTGTTTGCCAAATAGAAAAGGCAAAAAAAAATCAATAGGGTAAAAAAAAATCTCGTTTTCAAGCTTTTAAGCAGGTATTGCAATCAATAAAGGGAAGGGGTAATAGAAGGTGATTAAGCCTCATTCCACAGCGTTCTTTGGTATCTGAGGAAATATCTCCTGAGGAGAAGACCCTGTTAGGTAACTCAGACTCAGAGACTCCTTAGCTCTTTGTGGGACACTCAGAGGAAGCTTTGTCAGGGCAAGAGAGGAAAAGCTCCTTTGTCTGAGTTTATGCTGGAAGATATATCACTGATATGAATGTCACTTGGGAAATGACTTTGCCACTTATTGAATGACTAGCCAACTCATTGTCATTTCTCTTTGACTTTATTTTCTCATCTATAAGATAATGACCTCTAAGGTCTCATCCAAGTCTAAATTTTTTGTTCCTCCAATCAATGGGTCACCCTTGTTTCTCCCAGATCTGAATATTATTGATCCTGGGATTTTAAGTATGGCAGTATGGCTGACAAGGTTCTGGGGAACTAAGAAATTGGTAAGTCTATGCCAAACCCTTAGTGGCCTGTGTGTGCACAACTTTTTACTGGATACCCTGGAGGGAGTGACCATGATGCTGAGGAAGGAGACACAGTTTATGCCTCTCCTGGAAATATTCCCCAGTCTGATGAGGAAGAAATGAAATATAGCCACATCAAATTATTTAATGACACAAACCATTTAGCAAGTGTAGATATTATTTCAAAAGTCCCAAGAGACTCTAGATTCTTTAGCTTCAATGCAATTTTGTTATGCCATACCCCAATTGAAACAAGTGGACAATCCATTAGAACTTAAAAATCTTTTTGTAATACTTTTGGTAGCTCTCGCAATTTCCCCTATTGAGTTTTAATCTATATAGTGTAAGTTGAATCTATAAATGTTAGGGAAAATATAAGATAAGAAATTAATTAGAGTCTAGTGGAATTAATCAAGGGAAGCCATGTGATTGTGGGCAAATCGCTTAATCCCATTTGCCTTATTTCTTCATCTATAAAATGAGCTGGAAAAGGAACTGGTGAACCATTCCTGTATCTTTGTCAAGAAAACTCCAAAAGGGGTCATGAAGAGTTGGCCATGACTGAAAAATGAGTAAACAACAACACATGTAAAGTACTAGAGATGCAAATAGATTGAGATAATCCTACTCTCATGATGTTTATATTCTAATTTAGATAAACAGCACATGAAGGAAGGTTCATATTTATGTTGAGCTTATACCATATGGAAAGATCAGGTGTATGTAGGCAGAGTGTGTAGTAAGGGCAGATGTCAAAGTATCAGCTTGGGGGGTTAATGGCAGGGAAGATAATTGGTCACTTATAGAAAGATGGTGGGATTAAGTGTTGGAGTGGAGTGGGGCTCTGGTATTTCTCCAGCAGAATTTGGGATTTGGGGGAGGGAGGGAAGTTTTCCTGAGGCTGGTGGCTAAGTGAGAGGGGGAGTCTTTGATGACTCTTTAGGAAGGAAAAAAAGGTCCTGGCTCCTTTCCATGGCAGAGGGTGTTGCCCATAGAAATCTGAAGTCAGAAACTTGGTGAGAGAGGGGGAAAGTTCCCCTATTCCCCACTGTAGTGGCTGGTTCTGGGTCAATCATCCCATGCCATGGGCTGCCACGGACTCAGAAAGTTTGATAGGATTTAGAGTTTAAGGGGCCTTAGTGAAAATTGAACCCAACTCCCTCAATTTGATAGATGAGAAAACTAAGGTGACATGATGCAAAAATTTGTCAAAGGTGGCCCAAGGAGTAAGTAGAGTTTGAGCAGAACTAGGATTTGTTTACATGTCCTGGACTACAACATGAGTGATCTTTTTTGTACATAATACCATATTCCCCACCTTGGCTTCATTCCCCTCTTATTCTCCACATCATCCCAACAGAAGCAGAGAGACAGAGGAGAGACAACTTAACAGCTAGAATAGGGTCTGCATGTAGTAAGCATTCAATCAACACTAGTTATAATGATGATTGATACTCTGATGTGATCAAGGAATCCCTTGATCCCCAGGAGGGGCTGCAGACTGCAGCTTCCACTGACCTGTGTCAATGACACAGATTCTTTGAGCTGAATCTCTCCTCTCCAGCAGGATCTGGCCCCTGTTGTGTGACCTTTTGGGTTGGATTTGGAGGCAAAGACACTCAGAAGCATTGTGTGTGTGTATGTATGTGTGTGTTGGGGTGAGGGAGAGAATTCAGCCTTGATAATCACTCTCTTTACTGCAGAATCTGGGAGTGGTTTTAAGTATATCAATAATTCTTATTTCTAGAATGCTTTCTGGTTTATAAAACACTTTCCTTACATCAACTCTCTAAAGAAAGTAGTTCAAATTTCATTTTTCCCATCTCCCCATGGAAAATGAGCTCAGACAAGTTAAGTGACCTACCAGCCTTTGCAAGCACAGTGTCAGGGTCACAATCTGAACTCAACTTTCCCTACTCCCAGGCCAATACTCCTTCTATGACAAAAAAACATCTTGAATCATCTAAGAGTTAGTTCTTGCTCCTTCCTGGAGCTTCATGCTCTCTATGGGCCACTCCCTCAACTCCTCATGTTCCTCTTTACAGAGGGCACCTCAGAATCCATGAAACCTAACCCATATCCTCACCAGAATCTTCTTGACAATGCTGGCTTCAGGCTGTCACTGGAGGGAGAGGGAATCCATCACAAGAAATCTAGACTAACCACCCCACTTTTGGACCACCCTGAAGTTTTCCCTTCTATTCTGCCTAAATGTGCCTCAGTCTCTCCCTTTGGCTCCTACATCTGCCCAGACATAAGCCCTCTTGAATCTTTCTGGACTTGAAAGTGTCTATCATGCTCCCCTAAGTCTTCTCTTCTCCAGGCTGACCATTCCTCTGTGGGTCTCCTCCTTATTGGCCACTCAGCCTTACTCCACACTTACCAACATTTAAATGGTTGCTTTAAAGTTATAAAGCACGTTGGACATAGTCTCTCATTTGATCTTCACAGCAATCCTGTGAAGAAGATGCTGTTAGTATCTTCATTTTCATAGAACAGTCCAAGACCCAGAGGGATCACAGAGCTAATAAGTGTCTGAGGCAAGGCCAGCATTCCTGATTCCACAGCCAGCACACTTTCTGCCCTGGAACCCTGCTGCCTCATTATTTTACTTGGTGCCTGCTCCTGCTGCCCTGTGCCTGCCCACCTTAAGCTATTTGTTTGGCTTTGGTCACAGTCACCATTTCTGGAAGTTTGCCAAAAAGCCTGAATATAAGGATGGACAAGCCTTCTGTGTCTGAGCCCCTCCCCTCCCTCTTCTTTTCTCTCTCTCTCTCTGTTTCTCCCTCCCTCTCCTTTATTCTCCCCCTTTTCTCCCTCCTTCTTTCCCTCCCTTCACTCCCCTCATTCTCTCTTTCCCTCTCCCCTCTCTCCTTCTCCTCTTTCCCTGTTCTCTGTCTCTACCCCTTTCCCTCATTCTTTTCCCCTCTCTTTCTTTCTTCCCCCCTTCCTCCCTCTCCCTCTTTGTTCTCTCTCTCCTCCCTTTCCCTTGTTCTTTCCCCCTCTCTTTTTCTTTCTTCCCTCTCTCCCTTCCTCTCTCTCCTTGTTCTCTCTGTCTTTCCCCTTCTCCCCCTCTTTTTCTTTCTTCCTTCTATTTTTCCTTCTCCTTCCCTCTCCTTCTCTTTGTTCTCTCTCTGTATCTCTTTACCTCCCTCTCTTTCTCTCTCCCTCCATCTCTGTCTCTGTCACTTTCTCTTTTCTAAAGCTTAGTCTATATGCGTAGGCTCCCTGATCTTCCTTCTGGAGAACCCTGGATAGAGAGCTGTGCTTGCTTTTTAAATGAGCCAGCACGGGTTTTAGTTACCAGCTTGTTTGTTTTACCATAATTAGGTAAATAAATCAGCACATTAGCTCCCTAGTTTAGAGCTTGTCTGCTTCTAGAAAAGGGTTGCTTTGAAGCACTCCGTGGGCTGTAGGAAAATAGTGATCCCACACCTAAAAGGCTGGTGTCACAGCTGGAATCTTTGGAGGTTTTTAGAGTTTATTTCTCTCTTATTTAATTTTTCAAGTGCTTAAAAAAAAGTAGGTTGATTCAGTAAGATGAAGTGGGCCAAGGCAAGGGCACAGGAGCCTTTCTACTGAGTTGGATCCGTGGAAGCCAACAGAGCTAGGACCCAAGGCTGTTGCTTTACAGATAATGTCAGGTAGGCCCTCCAAGCTGCAGGTGGAAATCATTAGACAGCTTTTCCTCTTTCCTTGCATCTCCTCTGCCCAGGATGCCAGATATAAGCCTGGCCATGCAGCAACCCCATGTCCTTGTTTCCTTGGTATCATTAAAAACTAATTAACAAAATGGGAAAATTCTAAAGGTGCAACTTTTCTAAATGCTGAGGACTTTTCACTAGAAAATTTGGCTTGAAGGAGGGCTAGAAAGATGGATGTTCTGAGGGATCTGTAGCATTTTAGAGGATGGAGGTTGAAACCCAGCAAATGAAGTAGGTTGTTTGGAGTTGTACGAGTTGGGTTAGAATTAAGGAGGACCTTCTGGACCATGATGGTTGTGAATTACCAAAATTAATGGCTAAAAAATCTATGGTTCAGGGACAGGACGGATGAAGGTGTGACCTCTTGAAATGTCTCTGTTCACAGAGACTGTGGGTAGAGAGGGTGTGCTTTGGGTTGGATTGAGCATGAAGAAATATCTTTCACCTTTTTCCATATTCATAAACTGTAACTAAGGTGAACTAACTGTGCTTTGTTCTCTGGTGATGAAATTTGGAAGGAGTTGACAGTACACGGGCTCCTTCTGCAACGTAGAAACAACTGATTGTAGCAATTAGATAGCAAGAATAATTAGTTAAAATAAGAAACTTCTCCTTCTGTAGCTTCCTGTTTATTTCCTCAGATTTTTTTAGCACTTCCTCCCCTGCTGTAGCTTCCTGGGATTCTGGATGTCACAGTCAATAGAGGCTTGTGTCCTGGGGTCTCCCCTACCCCCTCATGCACACATACCATACATGGTGGTAACCAGAGTCACTTCTTCCTCAATTGAATTATCCCTGACACCAAAATTGCTAATTATGATTATGTTTCTTTCTTTCTAATTCAATATGTAGAGAAAATCAAACTCAAATGGGAGGAATTGACTGGGGAGTTTTTGGAGGGGGGAGGAGAGGAGATGAGTGAATAGACTGAGAAGAATAGAGCATCCCCAGAGAATGTCATCTTAGGCTTTAAGTCCATCTCTTCCTCTTGACTTCCCTCTCTCAGTCTCCATGGACCCTGGACAGCTCCGTGCATCAGTTTCTTGCCATTTTGCATTTGCTCCACAAGGTATAACAAAAGTCCTTCTTCCTTGCACCTTACTCCCAACCGGGTCCCCATCTCCCAAAATGCTGCCTCAGCTCCCAGCTTGTCTTAAACCAAGAAGGCCTTTAGGATTTATGAGTCTAGGGGTGGGGAAGGGGGAGAAGAAAGACAGCTTCCCGAAGAAATGCATTTAGTGCCACATTTCAAACTTCCAAGATTTGATTGAAATGGTAGTTAAAACATTTTAAGGCTCTTAGGTAAAGTTGAATTTGCCTCCTGCGCCGACCTATATTCTATGATATTATCAGTTTATTGCGGTGGCTCTGTTATATTGCCAAGAGACGGCACTTTATCGAGCCCTGTCAGCCCATCTAGCAGGGACTTGGCTTGAGTTTCCATCAGAAGAAACACTATTTGAGAAGCAAAGTACATCTCTCAGAAAACACTCTAACACGTGTGTGCGCTCTCACACATACACATACAAATTGAGGGGGACAGGATGACAAAAAGAATAATTGTGAATTTTAATTAAGTTTCAGTGCTCTTTCTGTTGTGGGAATGCTGATCCAAAAGAATTCTTGTTTTATGCACATGCAAAAGTATTTGTTTCCAATGTCATTTTTATATTCCTTTGTGTGGCAATTAATACTTAACTCCTGGGAAATAAAGCTGTCACCCAATGTGGTCTTTATGGCTATGTATTAAAACACCTATCTCTGATAATAAACTATTGTAATAAAGTAATAAAGTATTGAGAAGACCCTGTTGAATGGGGGTTTAGTTCTGTTATTAATTCTACTCTAAGGAGATGGGCTTTAACAATTCTATTTATCTCTGTTCATTTCTTTTTTGATGTTGATGTGTCAATGAGCTAGGGAAAAAATGGAATTAGAGAATTATTGTGATTTGAGGATGAGAGAGGGGGAGCAATCAATTTTTCTCTTATCCCTTCCCTAAAAAGGTATTTCCAATTAATGCATTAACTGCCATGATTATGGCAAGTTTGTATCCTGGTCATAATCTGTCTCTATTACCTCTGGCTATAGTTGTGTCCTTGATACAAGAGGAAAGGTAAAGAGAACATGTTAGCGGTCCCTTGCCAGAACCTGCCTATATCCGAGCTCTAATGGTGTTTAACTTGTGGACCTCATTTGAGTTTACAAGTGATTACAAGCTATCCTGTGGGACTTGGTTCTGGACGAATTTTCAAATAAGTTGCAAAACAGTGACGAATTAACTTGTTGTGCTGTCAAAATCAATTACTGCGCCAGCTCCCCGGGCCCTTCTCTCTCAATCCCTTAGCCCAGCATCCCCAGGCTCAAGATTGAAGGCAGATGGGAAGCTGGGAATCTGCCCATCTCAGCCCATTGTCCATCAGTGACCCTCCTGCCGTTGACCTGATAGAGGTTTGCATCCTGGAAGAGCACGGAGAAATCACAAGGAGGGGAGTTGGCCGGTAAACATCCGAAAGGCCCTGGGATCTTTATTTTGTGACATCAGATGGGAGATGCAATTTGTAAATATTCCCCTAATATTTCTGAACCAGATCGGCCCGTAATTTGTAGCCTATGACTTCTGAGAACTGAGTTAATTTTTCCAGAGAAGAAGGACTCCGTTTGGCTTTTGATAGTATTCCCCCACCCTTTTCCAGGTACAGGAAGGATAGAGCGAGACCTTTCACAGGAGCTTTCTGCATGAGCCTCCCCTCCCATAGGGAGGAGGTCAAAAAGCCTGCATAGGGATCTGCCACACAGGGGTCCCTGCTTCTGTCTGGAAGGTATTGACTCCTTCTCTTCTCTGGAAAGAAAGGAACCAAAAGTCTCCAGGTGAATGCATCTCACTTGGCTGCACTTCCCTTCCCACCGTGCAGCCCCCCCCCCCCTTTTTTTATTTCTCACCTACTCAACCCAGCAAAATACAAAAATACAAAGTGAGACTTTCCCTGGATGGTACCTCTTCCCAAGTAAGTTGTTCAGGGTGGGGATAAAGGGGCACTAAAGCCCTTAAAATGCTCTATGATGGCTGCCAGAGGCTCACCAAGGAAACCATCATCCACAGTTTTGTGCTGGGGGTTGGATGAATGCTACTTACACCTGATGTAGTCATTTTCTGAAGCAACAACCTGATCTATAGTGACTTTAAAACCTGCTTTCTGCTTGCCTATTTTCTACTGGGATCCCATTCTGTTGGTGCAATCCATGAGCTAAAGTAGAATGGAATGAATTGAGAGCAAATATTATTTCATTTTCTTGTCTTTGAATCCCCAATACCTGGCACTGTAGCTATCACATAATAGAGTGGATCCAGTAAATGCTTATAGATTGAGTGAAGATAAGGCTTTGGTATTCACTCATAGAACCCAGCTAAGAATAGACTCCATCTAGTGCTTTAGAACAGAGCTTCTTAAATTCTTCCTACTCATAACTCCTTTTCACTCAAAATATTTTTATATGAACCCAGGCACATAAAAGAGGTATACAAGTCAAACATTTACTGATAATAAATCATATTTTACAACCCCCACATTCAGTTATGAGACTCCATATGGGGTTGCACACTGCAGTTTAAGAAGTTGGGCTTTAGATTATCTATCCCCTGTTCCTTTCCCCCTACGAAAGCCATTTACCTCTCTCTGTACTTCAATCACACACACACACGTGTGTGTGTATATATATATATAGATAGGTAGATAGATATAGATAGATAGATAGATATGTAGGTATAAATACACACACACATATATATATACACATATACATAAACACATACACAGAAGAGACAAAGAAATTTCTCTGAGATATATACCATATCTAAAATGGATTTACTGTGTATTTTATAGTATATTCAGTATAGCATATTCTCTTAAATATACATATCTAATATACATATAAAATAGATATATACTCTAATATGGAGTAATATATGGTATTATATCACATCTAATAATAGTATAAAATATATTGCATTATATTATAGTACAGTAATATATGGTATATTGTAGTATATATCTTTCTCAGAAAACTATATCTGTATGGGATATATAGCCCATATAGCGTATCATTACTCAGATATATGATATCAGGTACATAGTAATACACATATAGGATATGAGTACATAGAGACATGTGTATATATATATATATATCATACATACACACATATATACACAGAACATGTGTTCATCTCATGTGTTTGTATGTGTATAATAGCTCTAAATCATTTCTTTCTGTGACCTACAGATCCAGTAGCATATGGAGACAGGATGGACACAAACTGTCTCTCTGGTCCTGTGTTATCTTGCTGTCCTTACTTCAGGCTTGCACACTTCCCATCTCCCTTCAGATTTGAGTTCTGATGATCCCATTGATTATCTTAATTCTTGCTTTAGCTTCCCTCCCTCTTCTCAGACATTCTATTTGTGGGAGGCAGCTAAATTGGCAAGAGTTTGGAGGTAGATCAGTGGCTGTAGGAAAGACCATAACTCAACCAAATTGACTTTGCCTTGTCTTGTCTTGTCGGTGTTCTTGATTCCCCTCAAATCTGGCTTCTGAGCTTTTCCATTCTTATGGTAAACAGAAAATAGTCCTGGTTGCTTTGAAGATAGAATACCTGTTCCTTAGCTTTAGCATTTTAAGCTCTTCACAATATGAGCCCTGTCTTTCCAGGCTTATTTCATATTACTTTCTGTGCTTAATTCACTGTGTTCAAGCCAAATTGGTCTACTTGCTGTTCTCTGCACTTGTCATTTTGTCTTCTGCCTCTGTCCTTAGAAATCATTCCCTTCTCACCAATCATTTCCTGCTAGGCTAAACTCTGATGCTATCTCCTTCAGGAAGTCTTTCCCCTGAATTGTAGCGTCCTCTTTCAGCACTCTGTATCTCTCACTGTCTCTGTCGGTCTTTCTATCTTTCTTCAAATTACATTGTATTTACTTATTGGTTTAAATATATCTTCCTAATGGAATAGAATCTCCTTGAGACTGAGCTCTGGTTTTCATTTGGTTTCTGTATTTCTGACATATAACATAGTGCCATGTATACAGGAGGCATTTAATAAATGGTTATTGAATGAATGAGAAATATATTGTAGGTGGGGAGAATTTCAGGATTAACATTTACTGAACTCCATTTATTTATTATGTGGATCACATTTATTATTTTGCCTTCATGTCCTTAGCCCCCATCACAGGCTCTTGCAGATAATAATAAATAGTAGGTACTTAATACATGCCTTTTGAATTGGATTGGATTCTAAAGGGAAAAGAACATTGAAGTAGGATCTGTTAGTTAATAGGAATGCATTAAATCCCTGCTATGGACAGGCTAGGCCATAGAGATAGAAATCTAGAGAAGGAAGGAAACTGCTTTAGTACTGCTTAGTACTTTACCTAGATAGGGCATGAGAGGATTTTTTTTTCACCAAAAACATCTTGATGGAGGAAATTTGAGTTTCCCCAACAGGGTTCACCGGAAATATCCTCTATTTACAACAAAAATTTGGTAGCTCAGCCCACGGTTGGGATTTAATAACCAGTAATTATACACCACAAGGTACCTGATGTTTTCCTTGGTCCTTGCATCCTGAAGCACACTTTGAGGGCAAGCTATTTAGCAGAGAAATGCCGTCGAGACCTGAATGTTACCAAACATGATGAATAGCACTGAGTTTATTTTCAAAATGCCTCTTACTTTGAAATGAGAAAAGAATCTGCAGAGCGTGGAAACTCAAGAGCCCTTTTCCTTCTTCTTCCCTCATCTACTCTAATGCAAATAAAGGCAACCCGAGCAAGTCAACCTGCTGCAATTATGCTGTAGATCACGTCCTAAATATCTCCTTGAACATGACATTTACTAAGAAAAACAGCAGCAAATTAAATGTTTGATTAACATTACATCTTTTAGAGTTTAAAATGGGCGCATATAATTGAAAGCTGCATTAGCTTGAACTTTAGGAGAACGGCATCACTGGCCTGTGAATCTCTCCTATTTTATTGAATATTGTTGTATCTACAACAATGATGAGTATTTACATGGCACTTTTCATGAAACAACCCCATCGTTAGTCTAAAGATCCTTAGGGGATGAGAAGTTGATGCAGTGTGAGCATTTGTTCTGTGTAAAGTTGAAAACCTGTTTATTTTCATATTTTGTGCTTATTTTCTTGGATCTGAGGTCAACAAAATGCCTTGGATTTTAAGGGATAGAAGTTGAATGTAATCACATGTGATTGTCCAGCAGCCCTGGTCTGCTCTCTGTAGCTCTGAAACTGTGTCTACATTAACAAAGGCAATTGTATTATTTATCAGTTTTGGAGAGAACATTTGTCTTTTTCTTTAATCTCCAGGTTTTTGCAATCTTCTTTGTTAGTATGCAGAGGTAATATGATGGAGTGGATAGAGAGCTGACCTCAGAGTGAAAAAGCTCCTCAGTCAGTCAACTAGCATTTTTATTAAGTACCTAAGGAAGGGGAAGAGGACAAGCATTTATTAAGTGCCTATTATGCTAAGTAGCTTATTGTGTAGCCATCATTTATTAAGTACTTTAGGAAGGGGGAAGTGAACAAGTAACAGTCATTGCTCTCGAGGAACTCACTGCTGATTGGGGGAAACAGCATACAAGCAGGGAAGTACAAATAAGCAACAAATAAGTTGCAGGTAGTCTCAGAGGCAAGGCAAAGGTTAAGGAGGACTGGGAAAGGCTTCTTGCAGAAGGTAGAATCTAAAAGAAGTCCAGGAAGCCAGGAGACAGATGAGGCAGAAGAGAGTTCCCAAGTGGAACATCATTCGAGTTTTGTCTCTGACAGTTATTGGCTATATCACTCTGAACAATTCTCTCAAGTTTCCAATATTCTAGACAATGCTATAAGTTTTAAATAAAGTGCTAGTCTATACTGGTGAAGTGAGCTTCCTCAGCAGGGATTCCCTATATTAATTATTCATAAGCCTGGAGGGAAAAAATAGCATAGAAACGGCAATACTTTCTAAGCATCATGATGATTTTATTTTTTTATTTTTCAAGTACAAGTATTTTTAAAAATTAATGTCTCCCTCCTACCTGCCTCCCCCATTGTACAAAATTTAAAACAAAAAAATTAATAAATTCTTCAGTACATATTAACATAGTCCTGCAAAACAGATTCCCACATTAGCCATGACTAAAAATGCATGTCACTTTCGGCATTTTTAATTTTATTACTTCTCTGTCAGGTTTCATCTTTATTCTTTTGATTTATGGTCGCATTGATCAGAGTTCTAAAGTCTTTTGAAGTTGTTTTGATCTATAATGTTTTTATCATTGTATAAAGTATTGTTTTCTGTTCACTTTGTATCAGTTCATAAATTTTTCCAGTTTTCTCTGAAATTATCCTTTTCATTGCTTATTATAGCATAATTTTATTCCATTCCATTCACATACCACAATTTTTCTAGTTACTTTGCAGTAGGGCAGTCCATTAGTTTCTAGCTTTTGACTATCTTGAAAAGAATTGCTCTAAATATTTTTCACATATAAACTTTTTTCTCATCCATCTCCAAGAAGACAACATTTAATTCTATTAAAAGTCAAGTTCAAACAAAACTTAGGGAGATGAAGGATTCTTGGCTTAGTAAGAAGGTAAATGAAATTCCGTTTTATACTGATAATAACAATCCAAAATACTTTTGTGATGCACTGAAAGTTATTTATGGGTCAACTATGGTGCATCTCAACTACTCAGTGCTGAGGGTGCCACATTGGATTGGTGATAAGAACATGATCCTACAGAGATGGGCTGAACACTTCCACACTGTTCTCAATAGACCATTATCAATCAATGCTGAAACCATTGACTGTTTATTTCAGTTGAAATGAGCCCCTCCCTGGTTGAAGTTCCAACTGAAGAAGTTTTGAATGCCAAAATGTTCCTTTAGTGTGGCAAAGCACTTGGTGCTGATTCTGTTTCATATGATATTTGCAAAGTGGGAGGTTCTCTGTTCATACAAAAGCTGACTGAAATGTTCCAGATTATATGACAAAAGAAGGTTATTTCCCAGGAGTTCAAAGATGCCTTCATTGTCCATCTCTACAGAGGTAAAGGAAATAAATTGTCCTGTGAAAATCAGAGGATTTGGAGTGGTCCTTTTTCTTAGCCATTACTGGCAAGATCCTTTTTCTTAGCCATTGCTGGCAAGATACATTTTCTTAGCCATTGCTGGCAAGATTCATCTGGAAGATGATCATTTCAAGTTGAGAGTTGATGTAGTTTCAGAAAGGACTGAGGAATGGTTGATATGGTGTTTGTTGCCCGACAACTCCGGGAGAAATTCTAGGAGCAGAATAGAGTTCTCTACCCAATGTTGGTAGATATGACCAAGAAATTTGCTATTGTTAGTTGTGAGGGCTTATGGGAAATTATGTCAAAATTTGGTTGCCTGGAGAAGTTCATTAGTATTGGACATCAGTTTCAAGACAACATGATTGCCTAGGTTCTGGATAATGGACGATGCTCTCATGCCTTCCCAGTTACCACTGTAGGAAAACAAGGCTGTGTGCTTGCTCCCTTGCTTTTTAGTATGATGTTTTCAGCCATGTTGTGTCAAATGCCTTCAATGAGAATGTACACAAAATCAAGGTCAGCTACTGCACTGATGGCAAAATTTTCGACTTGAAAAGTCTACAAGCCAAGACTAAAGTGGAAAAAGTGTTGCTGCATAATTTTTTTGTTTACAGATGGTTTGGCACTCAATACAGCTTCTGAAGCTAAGGTGCAAAACAATGGATTGATTCTCTGCTGCTTGTGCTAATTTTGGTCTAACAATTAATAATTTTCCCCAAGAAAACACAAGTGCTCTACCAGTCAGCACCACACCACCCATATTTGGAACCATTAGTTACAACAAATGGAAATGTTTTGAGTGCGTTGGATACGTTCATTTATTTTGACAGTATACTTTGCAGTGATATACATATTGATAATGAAATTGACACATGCATTGCTCGAGCTAGCTCAGTATTTGGGAGGTTCCAAAGGAAAGTCTGGGAGAGAAGAAGTATTAGACTGACTACCAAATTGAAGGTTTATCGAGCCATTGTGCTGATCTCATTGTTGTACACCAGTGAAATATGACAGTATACCAGTGCCTTGCCAGGAAACTGAATTGCTTCCATTTGAATTGTCTTAGGAAGATCTTGAAGATCACCTAATAGGAAAAGATACCAGACACTGAAGTCCTTTCTCTAACTAAAGTGCCAAGCATTCAAACTCTATTGCAGAGAATGCAACTCCATTAAACTAGCCACATTGTTCATATGTCAGAAAGACTATTTTATGAATAATTCACACAGGGTAAATGCTCACATCGTGGTCAGAAAAGACGATACAAGGACACTCTCAAAGTCTCTCAAGTATTTTGGAATGGATTGTGCAATATGGGAGATACTAGCACAGGATTACCAGCATAGCATGCCCACATCAGAGAAGGTGTTGTGTTCAATGAGCAAAGCAGAATTGAAGACACTCAAAAGAAATATGAGATGGGCAAATTTAGAGAATCGTCCCAAATGAACTGAGTTCGAGTCACATGAGAAAGTTCATGAGCCAGATGAACTATTTATGCTCTACCTGTGGTAGAATGTGCCAGGCACATATTGGTCTGATCAACCATAACCAGACACGTTATAATTAGTGATATTATTTTGGTCCTCTGAGAACCAAAAACCAAAACCAAAAACCCAAATGTTTGTTGAGTGATTGATTCATGACAATAATTAACTTTTATATAGAAATTTAAGATTTGTAAAAACACCTTAAATACATTTTAACCTAATAAAACCCTTTGAAGATGCTATAATAATCCTATTTCATTGGTGAGAAAACTGAGACTCAATTACTTGTCTAGGTTCATATAGTACATCTACTATTGCATCTATTTCAAGCATGATTTGAAGTGGGATTTTTTTGCAGTATTGTTTCTTTTTCTTTTTCAGAAACTAAGCTTAATTTGCATTATATAGTTGATATCTTCCTGAGAAGTTTTGCATAAATTGAAGCTTGGGAAAATAGCCACATATTAAGACACAGTTGTCTTAACTACTAGTCCTAGTTCACTAGACTAGAGTTCAAATTCAGCCTCAGACATTTAACATTTGTAGCTGTGTGACTCTGGACAAGTCACTTAACCCCAAGGACTCACAAAAAGAAAGTAAAAACAAAACAAAACAAAAAGAGGGCCTATTGAGTGGGGTTAGGGGGATGTAATTAGAAATAACTGACATAAAAATAAAAGGTATCAAAAAAACTTTTAAACAATAAGTTAAAAAATACAAAAGTGATACAAAACCAAATGCCTTGTAAAAAAGTGGTCATATAAATGCTTGTTGAGCTGGAAATTCTAAATAGATGCTTACCTGGGTGAGTGCAGACCTAAGTACCCTGGAAGAAAAAGTAAATAAACAATGAACAATCAGAGAAGGTTTCATGAAAGAAGTGGGGTGCTTAGGGAGCCTGTAAGGAGTCTAGTAGGCAGAGATTAGGAAATTCATTTCATACTGGAAGAATAAACACACACACACAAGCAAGAAAAGGGATGACATTTGTGAAATGGATACATATTCTTTATAAGGGCAGATAGCTATGTTTAAAAAAAAAAGAAACAAAAAACCAAAATCATGCTGACCATTTCTCCCTCAATCCCATCTTATTATTGCTTAGAGGCTCCTTCTCAGCTTTGACATCAAATCTGTTTTTTTGATGAAAATGACAAAGGAATTGCAGGTTGCTTGTCATATTAGTGCCATAATTTATTATCGATTTTCATGCTCTTCTGGAGGAAAGTCAGTGGTCAAGAACCCCAGAAAAGTTATTCAGCTCAGCTTTGAATGGAGAACAATGAAGAATTATGGGTCTGTTGCAGTGAGGAAGTTTAAACAATTACTTTGCTTTGATTAGGAGGGGTAATGTCTCTCTTTGGGAAAGCAGCATTAACGGGAAAGTGAGGATGATGAATGCCTGCTCTGGCCTGTATAAATCTCACCTGTGCTCTTTTGTTGCCATCACATGATGCATGTATGAGATAAATTCTCCAAATCTATTTTTGTGCTATTGCCAGCAGCCCCTTGATAGAGTAAATAAGAGTTATGGCAGCCATAATGGCATCACTTATGAAGGAGTAAAAAAATAAGCCAACATGTCCACACAGTCCTTATAAATCTGCTATAAGCAGCAGAACCTTTAGCAGAAGTTCCAGTGCATTGCTTCCTTGAGGGTGCTTGGGTGACAGAAAGCACCTTTCTGATCTGGAGCAAACAACTGCAGGAGGTTGGAGGTAGGGAAGCAAAGGAGGAAGTTGCTTCTTGGCATGTTAAGAATGTTGAAGTTGCAAAAGTTTCAAAGACCAAACACTCCAGCATTGACAGAACTGAATGCCTTGCCTAAAAGTCCTGATGGCCTATGGTTTCTAGGCTAGGCTCTGAATGGAGCTGGTGCAATGATATACTTGCCTAGGCTGAGTAAAGGGACATTTGTGGAACATCTGTTTCATGGGAGGAGAAAAGGGGGAATAGCAGCTTCTGGGGAATGAAAGAGAAGAAGGAAAAAAAAACATTTAGGTATTCTCTGTACTTGGTTACCCATTTGGAACCAAAAGTGAGCAAGGGAGAAGGGCCTTAGAAAAGATGGAATTCATTCAGTTTCATTTAAATATTTATTAAACACCTGTTATGTGTTTGGGAATCAAAAGATGAAAACAAAATAGTCCCTGCCCTAGGTAAACAATTGGCAGTCACTTATACAGTGTTATTTAAGGGATGCTGAAAGGCCCCCCAATATCTTTCCTTGCTCTACCAAAATCAGAGATATTATCTTCAAAATGGTCCTGTTTAACATGTGTATGCTACCTGGCTAGGATAAACATGTGAACTTCTTACTGCATCAGCACAGAATATTAGTGGCCTACATGTGTGCTGAGTTTTCAGGTTTACAAAGCAAAACACTTTCTTCACAAAGGTAGCAAGCATTGTTATTTCCTTTTATAAATGTAGAAACTGAGACTCTAAAATGTCAGAGGTTCTTAACCTGGAGTCTATAAAATAGCTTTTTTAAAAAAACGTATTTTTGATAGTTTCAGTGTAATTGGTTTCCTTTGTAATCCTGTGTGTTTTATTTTATACGTTTAAAAACATTCTCAGAGGGCAGCACTAGGCTTCACTTGAAATGCCCATTGTACAAAAAAAGGTTTATGAACTTCTAGTCTGGGGCTGGAAGGGACCACAAATTTTGTCTAGTCCAGTTCCTTCGTTTTACAGATCAGGTCATAAATGTCAGAGGTGGGATTTGAACCAAGGAGTACTGACTGATGTACACTTTAATGGGACATCTGGGTGGCTCGGGGGTTAGAGTGCTAGGCCTGGAGTCAGGAATCTGGTCTCAGATGCTTCTTAACTGTGTGATCCTGTTTGTATCCTCATCTGTAAAATGAGCTGGAGAAGGAAATGGGAACCACTTAATACCTTTGCCAAGAAAACCCCAAATCGAGTCAAACATAACTGAGATCAAGTGCTGATTGTGGAGCATCTGCCTGCTGCACCTCAGCCACAGTGTCCACCTTCACACAATGAGGGCCAGCTAGAACTTGAATCTAGGCCTTTGGACTTTCCAAGTCAGGCCTTTTCCTCTCATGTCACATCCCACTCATGTATTACATTAGTTGTGTCTTCTGATAAGCCTCCTGACTTACGAGCCTTCAGGAGTCTAAAGGAGGGAGGAAAGCAGAGACACTTCAGTGAGACTAGGAGCTGGAAGGGCACTCCAATAGAGCTGGAGACCGGCTGTTCTGGAGAGGGCACAGAATGCTAGACAGGGTGGGCAGCCAGGAGGACAGCACAGAAAGGGGGGAGGTGAGAGGTGCTGATTCAGAACTTTACCCACTTCACAATTTTGCCTGTGGCTAGCCCTGCCAGCCACATCTGGCTGCCTGCAGGAACCCCCTGTGGAGAGTCTGTGATGTTTTTGGCTCTCAGACCTCCTTTCCTTTTCAATCTATAGTTACTTATCAGTCTGTGAAAAGCCGTAGCAAAAGAGAGACAATGCAACTCTGAAACTCCTGCCCTGGGGGCTGAGCCATTTGGAGGTTAATGGAGTAAATGCAGACTTACCTGGGCCCCTGTGCCTGGTCATCCCCAGACCAGATCTTGCTTCATTTGCTATCCAGCCATCCACACAGACCGTCTTTCCATCTGCCCTGCATCTTCCATCCCACTCTCATCCTTGTTATATGTATGCTGATTAGTCAATAAGTCCACAAGCATTTATTAAGTGTTTATTATGTGCCAGGCACTGTGCTGAGTGCTGAAAACTGAATCAATGGAAGTGTTGCTTTCTGGAAAAGAGTGCCTCAGTTAACTTTCATTTAGATCAACTTATCATACAGTGATTTCCTTAGATCAAAACTCCTCTTCCCTAGTTTTTTTTGGTCTCCCTATAGGCTTATTTGAGAGGAGGAACTATTTCACTTTTTGCATTTGTATCCCATTTAGTACATACTGAACCTTTATTAAATATTTTTACATTCATTCATTCAATCATTGAAGCAGGGATTTCAAATTTCAGTTCATCTCAAGTATTTAGAGTACCTAGCACTATGGCTGCCCAGAAAGGTATATAAACTACATGCCCCTAGTAGCTGCTAGGATTTAATTTTAATCTAAATGAAATCTAAGATCTGTGATTCCCCCTATATGCTATTTTTTTTTACCTTCTCCATGAGATTTCATCCTCTTTCCTGCTCTCTGTCTCCTTCCTCAGGGAGAGACCAGAGTAGTCCAACCCTGAGTCAGCGGTTAGTACCTTGGACAGCAGTTTAAAAACAAATACAAAATCCCTGGTCTCAGGGATTACCTAAAATCTCTCCATAAATAAGCACTATTCAGATCATGATAACAAACCTGATGCGACTGACTTACCCTATTCCACTCCCTCAGGCTATTGTAGTGCCCCATTGTGACTTCCCAATTTTCAAAGGAGAAGTGACTGCAAGTCATTTTTCTCAGCATTCTCATCTGAAAAACAAATATTCTCCCAGTCTGCTTGAGGCAATATGATATAGTGAATGGAGCACTGGACTTTGGAGGACCAAAAACATTTACTATCTGTATGAACCTAGGTATATCACCTAACCTCATCTGTAAAATGAGGGGGTTGTTCTTAATAGTTTCTTAAGGCTCCTTTTAGATTTAAATCTTTGACCCCATTAATGTTTACTTTAACTTGATTCCCCATGTTTTCTTGAGCACATAGAGTGATTTTTTTTAAAACAAGGACAGAAATTCATCAGAGACCACTCTGGTGGCCCCATCCCCTCCCAGATTCCCTGACACTATCCCTCCCCATCCTACATCTCTCCAGCCAAGAAAATCCTGGTAACATGTCAGGGATTCAGATAGCCTCTCTCCAGATACTAACTTTTCCTCTCTCTCTGCTGTTTTCTACCTTTTGGATAACTTTTCTCCAGTTCATGGATTGTCTCCAAACCATTCAGTCAAGCTGTTTGAAAAAGCAATAAGAAAGGACCCTGACAAGGGTCAGGAAGCCAAGGGAAGCAGGGATAGTGGACCCTAGTGTGCTCAGGGCACGTCTATGAATGTGAAGAAGGGGCTCTTAAAGAACACCAGCTGGATGCCTTCCCTTCCAGAAGGAGTCCTTTGGCATCTCAGGTCAGATTGATGGGCCACTGCAACAATCCTTAGGTGAACGCTCCTGATGGAAGGGGAAGTTTTGCCTGATTTAGGATATGTGCTGCCTGGAGCTGATATTTCCAGCCCATCGGGGAGATGGAGTTAATCCTTCCCACAGACCTTGGCAGGAGAGCTGGGAATTATTTGGTTGTCTGCTCTTATTGACCAGGGAGCTGAAAGATAGATAAGTTAACTCTCTCTCCCCAAAGTAGCCAGCCGCTAAAATGTAAACTTTAGAATTCCTGCCACCTTGTCAAGCACTCAGCACAACTTGGGATGGAAATCAGAATGGGCATTCAACAATAGCGATACCCAAAGACAAATTTCATTATTTATAATTGAGGAAATTCCTCCTCTAGAGATCAGAAAAAAGATGAGAGGTTTACCTGTATGATATTATTGTAATGTAGTCCTACCAGTAGACAGGAGGATGGATGGAATGACTTTGTGAGGGTCATTGAAATGGAATTATCCTTCTCTGGAGGCATATAATGGCCTTTCCTCCAAGGAACTCCATGTGTTTTCACAGACATCACTACCTCATATATCTTTACAAGGTGGTATAGTATAATAAATTGTAGACTGACTTTGAAGTCAGAAAGACCAGGGTTCAAGTGCATTTTCTGACCCATAAGTGTAGTGTGGTCATAAGTAAGTCACTTAATCTCTCATAGCCCCTTTTAAGACCTTTAAGTTCTATTGTGATCTATATTGGTGGCTGGAGTTTTCACACTTAGGAAGTTTCCTTCCAGGAAAAAAAATCATAAAACTGGGCAAAAAATAGTAGAAACTTAGAATCACAAGGGCAATTAGTGATGAACTAGCCTACCTTCTATTCCCCAAAGAACCCTCAACATAAAACATTTGACAAGTGATCATCTGGCTACTACATCCAGGAAATCCACTCAAATTTTGAGATGACTGTATTCACTGAAGTTTTTTTCGCCTTTTTGCAATTTCCATCTGTCTTCTCATACTGCACTTGACAGGAGGACACAAATGGGACACAGAGAATCATACATTTCATGCTGTAAGGACCCTTTGAGAGCATCAGATCATATATACCTCATCACTTAACAGATGAGGAAACTGAGGCAGTAATTTTCCCAGTCTTATCACTATTTAGCATCTGAGTTAGAATTTGAACTGTCACATACCTAATTCCAAGATAGTGTTCTACCTGCTATGCTACAGTGCTTTTCTAGGAGGACTAGGTTACAAATGGGAAAATTGAGGATTAGGGAATCGAAGGATTAAATTACAGATGGGGAAACTGAGACCCTGAGAGGCTGAGTCATTTGTCCAGGATAATACAATACACTGCAGGAAGAATCAGGACTAAAACCATAGAACTCAGACTCCCTGAAAAGTACCCCAGCATCACTCTCCCTTCAGCTCTCTGGTCATGGGTCATGGGTTAGCCCAGCTGCCTAAAATTTCCAATGCATAAAATTAGAGATCCTGGCCTGAGAAAGGGCCTTCTGTTGTGGCTGTTATTCTCTCCAAATCTAGCCCAGTCCCCTTGGCCATGGGGGACAGGAGTGTTAGGGAGCTGACCGTGCTGTGTGCACAATCATGGAAAGTAGGAGAATTAATTTGCTTGGCTCGCTGGTTGGCTCCCCTTCCCAGGCAGGGGGCTCCTCCACTCTGGGAAGCTGGCACACAGTATGAGTCATGCCCCCATGTGTGTTCCTCCACATGGTAGCATCCCTCCCTGGGATGCTGGCGTCTATCTCAGAGAAGTCTGGGTGGCTTTCCTGGAGCTATTGCTCTCCCAGCTGCCTGGGACTACATCTTGCCCAGCGTGTGGCTGGGAGCAATCAGGCTCACACCTCAAACCCAAGACACGGTGAATTTCCTTGTTCTCCTGCCCAGTGAGCCAGGAAAAGAGAAGAATGAAAGGTTGACATGGGCATGTTGGTTGCCACAGACACAGCCACAGGACCAAATTGGGAAGGAGCCCATGACTGGAAAGCTTTTACAAAGTGAAACTCTGCTCCTGGTTCTGGCTCCAGGGATAAAATCCTGGGGGCTCAGTTTCCTAGTCTGTCAAAAAAGGGAGATGGCCGAAATGGTCTCTCCAGGGGACCTTGAGGTTCAAGGATTCTGTGGTCACTAACCTACTCGAGGAAGCTGGAAGTGCTGTTTTTTTCCCTCGGTTTAAATGCTTCTTTAATATAGTATATGAAGCAGTCAGTCAGCAAGCATTTAATAAGTGATCATCCGGCCACTATGTCCAAGGAAATCTGTTCATGGTGGTCTTGTTCATTGAGATTTTCTTTGCCTTTTTGTAATTTCCAAATTGCATGTTTATATATAATAGCATGTTATGCTAAACACTGGGGACACAAGAAAGGCAAAAACCATCATTGTCACTTAGGAGCTTACACTCTTGTGGGGGGAAACAGCATATAAATGAATAGGTGTGTTCCCATTATACAGGAAAAGGAAGACAATCTGAGCAAGGAAGGCATTAGCATCTGAGAGGACAGGGAAGGGCATCCTGCAGGAGATGGGGTTCCAGCTGGGAACTGAAGGTTGCTGAGGAAACTAAGGTGGAAATGGGGGACAGAATATTCTAGGAAACAGCCAAGGCAAAGGGGTAGAGTGATTTGGAGTCAGGAAAGCCCGAGTTCAGATTTGGCTTCAACTACTGGCTAGCAGTGTGATGTTTCACACACCTCTCTGTTTCGGTTTCCTCATCTTAAAAATGAGGAACAGTAGCACCCTAAATTGTGGAGCTGTTGAGTTCATCCAACCCTGTTATGAGAGTAGCAAAGGTGATGCTCTCTTCTATAGCAGTTCTTCTTTCTCATTTTCTCTGCTGCTCTCTTTTGCCCACAGTCTCTCGGTGTCTGTGTCTGTCCCTGGTTCTTCCTACTCCTTTCTTCTCCTTCCTCCTTGTCTCCTTAGGCATTCTTTCTGCCTCTGAATGTGTCTTTGACTCTCTTGCCTTTAGTACCACAAATAAATGTGGAATTGAATTCCCTGTCCTGATCCATCTCTTCTTACTCCATTCTCTAGGTCCTTCCTTTCCTTTCTCTTTTCTCTCCTGTCACTATCCTTTCCCAACTTCTTCTCTAGCCCTTTTTCTAAATTATCCCCAAACAGATGCTGCCACAGAGAAATTGGCCCTTCCCTGGGGCAAACTTATTCCCCCAAGTGAGCAGACCAGTGCTTCTCTGCAGGCTGCTTTAATTGTAGGGATTGTTATTATTTAAAGTGAAGCTGCTTCCTAGCAGCTCTGCCCCAAGTGAACCCTTGGTAGCTCTTCTAAACATGGTTTCTTCTACCTGCTATTATGTCTGGTGTTCTGATTTCTGAGGCTGGGAACCCTGAATGTCCCTTTGCTTGCTCTGTCTTGTCACCCCTCTCTGGGAGGAGAAACTTGGGAGATGGAGCTGAACTAGACCATCGTCCAAAAGGCAGCATAGTCCAGGGGAAGGCATGCTGGATTAGGATCAGAGAACCAGCTCTGCTGCTTGCTACCCGTGTGAATTTAGGCAAGTCACTCCATCCCTGCGCCTCAATTTTTGATTTGTAGCACGACAGCATTGGACTCGATGCATCCTGAAGTTTCTCCCAGTTTTAGATCTAGGATTGTGGTGAAGGTAGCAGGACAATAGCTATTTGTAACATCGTATCACTGGGGGATCAGGGAGCCACAGGTCCCAGGATTTAGAGATAATCTAATCCAAACCCAAGGAAACTAAGGACCAGAGAGAGTCCTTTTAGAAATGTCACATCAGCTCTCACATTAAGAAAGTTAACTCCCTGACAATTCCTTCTTCCTTTTCCCCTCCTCACTTCTTCCTCTCCCATATTATAATTCTGCTGATGAATCTCTATAGTTCCATTATTACTATGGTGTCATCCTTACAGTGGAAAGGTCTTTCCTGTTGCTAGGGATTTATCTCTACCACCATTAAGGCAAATGGAGATTCTTGTGCATAGTGGGTGCTCAACTAAATATATATATATGTACAGAGAGAGAGAGAGAGAGAGAGCTAATTAATCAAAGGTTAGTGATATAGGATCATGAATCTAAATTCCCTAAGAAGAATGCCTTCGAGAGAACATCTTCCCAGTTTATGATCCACATTTAATAATGAGGCAGAAGTAAATCACTTGATCTTTTTATGCCTCAGTTTACTTATTTGTAAAAATGGGAAACCTGCTTCCCAGGATTGTTGGAAGGATAAAATGAGATAATATTTATAAATAATCTTTGGAAACTGAAGCAAATGCTAGCTCTAAACTAGCTATTATATAGTTTTACAAAGCATGTGTGTGTTTTGTAACATGTATGTCATATGCATACGGATATGTGTATACATGTATGTGAATATATGTTTACATATAAACACTTGTTGTTTTGCAGCTGTTTAATCATGTCCAATTCTTTGTGATTCCAGGAGGGTTTCTTGGCAAAGATACTAGAATGATTTGCCATTTCCTTCTCCAACTCATTTTACAGATAAGGAAACTGAGGCATTCAGGGTTGAGGGACTTGCCCAGAGTCACACAGCTAGTAAGTGTCTCAGGCCTTCCTGACTGCAGGGCCAGAGCCCTGTGCTCTGAGCTAACTAGCTGCCTCCTAGGCTGTGCTGTTTGTCCTTCATTCCCATAGAGGACCAATGGCATCAGTAGGATCATGTCTTGACTTTCATGTGAATTGTATTTGGGTGAGACAGTTACACAAGGTTGTCAGAGTCATCGAAGTCCAGGCTTGAGGGACTTGCCCAGGATCACACAGTGAGTAAATGGAGGAGGGTGAATTCCAACTTGGACCTTACACACACACAAGTGTGAGGAAGGTTCTTATTTTCCCCATTTTGCAGCTGCTAAGAAGAGACTTGGACTAGGGATATGTAGTAAAGTCTTAGGAGGATTTGTGTCAGATCAAAGACGTGTCTCCTGGAGAGTTCAGAGCAGAAGTGGGGGGTGTGGGTGGGGGCCGGGGGCCAAGGGGGTGAGAAGGCCAGGTGGAGGAGGGTCTGGGCCTGACTCCCCCCCACACCATGACTTTGCCTTTCATGGGGCTGTCTTCTGACTCCATGTTGCCAATCAGCCTGGCCTGGGTAGGAAGAAGAACAGATGGTGGGAGAGAATCAACAGAACACAGATGATTGTTCTTGTTTCTAAAAATCCCCAGGACACAAAGCCAGGGACAGCCAGGGAATGTGGACAGAACAGGCTTGTAAGAGCAGTCAGCTTTAAAGCAGGGTCTGTTTGTTTTCTGCCGTGGTCAGGCCTGCTGCTGCTTGTTTTTGGAGGGCCTGGTACAATGCAGCATACGTTGAAGAAGCTTGATGAGTGCTTCTTGTATGGAAGAATGTGAATGAATGGCCTAGTGTCCTAAGAGGAGCGTTATTTGCCAAAACTTTGGAGTTAGAAGTGATTGAGGGGACATAGGGAACCCCCAAACCTGTGCCCCGTGGCCTATCCTACAAAAAGAACACTGGATCCTGCTTCTTCTATTTATTCAAGGCCTTTAGAGGTAAAAGGGACTTTAGTGGCCATTTAATGCAATTCTCTCCCTTTACACTTGAGGAACTTGTGGTCCTAAGAGTTACCTCCGTGCAGGGAGTGGGCAGCAAGGCTGGGATCCAGCGGCTCCGAATGCAGAATTCATTATACTGCACTGAACAAATCACTTTCTCTCTCCCGCCTCAGTTTTTGCATCTGTAAAATGAGAAGGCTTAGATTAAATCCTCTGCTTAGCAAAGGCTTACAGTGCTGTGGTGGGATGGGAGCAGAGAGGATGGGGAGTTTTTGTTTGTTTGTTGAAGGAGGAATGTCAGAATCTCTGATTTAATCGATATAGTGAAATGTCTGTGTAGAAACTATGGACAATTCCACCCCAGCTAGCTGGTGCAGTGGATAGAGTGCTGGGCTTGGAATCAGGAAGCCCTGAGTTCAAATCCAGCCTCAGAAACTTCCTAGCTGTGTGCCATGGAGCAAGTCACTTAATCTCTATTTGTCACTGAATAGGGAGATGACACATCACTTCACCAAACCCTGTGGACAGAGATCTAGGGAGTCCCAGAGAGTCAGGTTAAACAACAGCAATAGAATTCTTCTTGGGGGCTCTTAGAGACTCAGTGCTTTGTCTATGGGCACCTAGCCACTATATGTCAGAGGGAGGACCCCCATCCTTGGCCAGCTCTGGGTCCGGTACACCAGACCCTCTCTCACGGATTTGTTGCAGCGGTCCACAATGAGCTGAGACTCAGCTTCCTGGTGAAGTCAAACAGACCTGCGAGCCCCGCTTTTTAGTCTGAAGCCAAGCCTGGTCTTTTATTTGTTGGAGTTATTTCGATTTGCCTTTTTTGTGCTCCATCTCCAGTCATTCTCGCCCCAGACTCTGGGAGCTTTAAGACACCCGTACCACAGCAGCATGTAGGTCCTGGACACTTTCAGCCTCTATTATTTCCTAGGTTTTGTTTTGGTTTTTTTCTTGCAAACCAAGGATTCTTACCAGGGGGACGGGAATTCATTTTCTACAATCTCCCTATGACAGAAAGCCTGCACTTTAGGTAACCAAGCAAGGTTTTAAATTGTTGTCTTACTTGGGACTTGAAGATGCCTTGGGAGGGAAGATGGAGCGGTTGGAGAGAGGCGGGAGAGTGACAAAAAGGGGCTGGTGTGTTCATAACTCTAATTTACTGTTGGCAATTAGCTTCCTAAAACTGCTAACCTTTCAACCTTCTTCCCACCGTCACTGGGGGAACTATTGACATTCAGAATCTGCAAGCCAAGTACTGCAGTCAGAGAGGGAATGTTTTTTTAATGGGGACTTGTGCCTGGGTGGCAGTAGTGTTGGATGGAGCCTCTTCAATTTGCATACTTTTCAGTTTATGGATCAGGCTGCATTTTAAGAGGCTGTTTTGAGTCTCTTTCCCAGAAAAAAACAAACAAACAAACAACAAAAAGCAAAAAAACTGGTGCTTGGGTAGAGATTTTGCCATGCATGGTTTTCCAGTGAGCTAGCTTTTCGTCTTTATTTCTTCTAAGAAATAGATAATAGGGGGCTAGGAGTTGGGGAAGTGGGAGGCAGAAGAGGGAGGGGGTACATGTAGAGTAGGTTTTCCAAATCTTATAAGGAGAGAAAGCCTCAGTTAGCCCAAAAAAACCTCCCACATCTTTCTATTAGTAACAACCCTTAAACATTGGTGAGTCCTTGACACCTTCTAAAGGTCACCCTATCAGCACACACACACACACACACACACACACACACACACACACACACACACACACGTTGTTAGGATAACTCACTTCTCCAGTCTCCTCCGTCCCTAGGGGAAAAAATCCCCAACCTTTCATCTGTGCTTCCTTTCTTCCTCTCACTCTTTGCCTCTCTTCCTTTAGGAATTAAGAACTAAGAGCAAGAAATGGAAATTATAAGAGAAAATTTCCTAGCAATTATAGATATCCCAAAGCAGAATGGACTGTCTTTGAAAGTAGAAACTTCGCCCAAATTCTCCCTTCCCCACCCTTGTTCCTCGCCATTGCCAAGGAAGGTCTTTTGGCAAAGGCTGAATGACCACCTCCTAATTATATGGCAGGAAAGATTCTTGGGTTTGCTGTGGATTGGATTTAACAGTTGCTGTGATCTCTTTCAATTCTGTGATATCAGTAATAGAGAATTTAAGGCTGATTAGATGGTCTATTAAGTGTAGGGTGCTGCAATAGGAACTGGAGAGAAAAAGAAGAAGAACATGTAGTCACTTTGACGACTTACTAGTTGGGAGGCAGGTCACAAGCATGAGAACAAAAAAAGATGATTTTGTGGGCTTATAGTGTACCATCATATGCTGGCACAAGTAGTTAATGTTACAGGAATTCAAAGAAAGCAGCAGATTCCAAGGATTGGGGTAGGCAGAACGGGCTTCCTGGAAGTTCTTAGACTTTCCTATTTGTCATTTTGCTTTGAGAGTTACAAAGTTAATTCCCCACAAGAGCCCTTGGAGGAAGGTATTATTCTATACTCTGTTTCACAAATGGGGATACTGGGTGTCAGAGAAGCAAAGACCAGAAGATAAAAGGTACAGCTTTCATGACACCATCCAGGGAACTTAGGCAAGTGAAGATGGCATTCCAGGAAAGGGGAATGATTGGCAGCAAATACTCATTGTGTTTGAATGCAACAGTCGTGGAGGATTCTGGCAGAAGAAGCATGAGAGATGAGATTGAAAAAGGCAGTCAGGGCAGATTGTTTCCCACCTTATTTCTCAGGCTAAAAAATTTGGGCTTTATCCTGCAGATAATATGGCGCTCTTGAAGGTCTTGGAGCAGGGGAGGGATGTTTTAGGAAATTACTCTGGCGGTAGAGTGGAGATTGGAATCACAACAGATCAGAGGCAGGAAAATATCAGACGATTCCAGTGGTCCAGATGTAGACTGATGAGTTCTGGGCTAGGGTTGTAACAATGAGAACTGGGGAAAACAGAGAAGCATTTGAGAGATGGAAATGGGGAGGGGAGAGATTGAAAAGACTTAAGATCTAAGACTTGAAAGGCTGGAAGAGACAGCTCATCCTTCCTTCTCACCATTGTTCTAAACGCAGGGGTAGAGCAAGGTCAAGGTGGAGCTGAATCTTAAACCTAATCTATCTCAAGCATGTTCTGAGCTCAGCTCAAACCCCTTTTCCTAAAGAATGAGCTGTCTTAATTTGGCCCAGGGGAAGGGGAGAGAGAGAAAGGAGGGGGGAAATGGGGTTAGATCATTCTGAATCAGTCTCTGTTTGTTTTTCTTGCTCAGGCCCTTGGAAGAGTGATTTAGATATTTTCCTTTCAGTCTTAAAACACAAGCCTCCCCAAAGTCATTAAATTGGGAAGCGATGCCAGACATTAGACAGCCACTGAGTTGAAACCCATTTGGTTGAAAGATATAGTCAGAGAAGCTTCCCTCACCATTTTATTAGGTGAGTAGCAAGAAGTTCCCAAGGACCCTTGCTGACACATTTGTCCAAATCTGCAGCCACAGATGGCTACCCAAAATACACATTCTTCACAGCTGGCTGGGGCATAGATGTTGGAGGAAAAAAGGGAAAAGAGAAGAGAACAAGGATTTATAAAGCACCTACTATATGCTGTGCATTGTGCTAAGTAAGCCCTTTACAAATATCTCTTTTGGAAGCACAGGAAGGAGAGATGGAGGGAGGGGGAGAAAAAAGATCTGCTTTGGTTATATCAGGACAAAGTTAGATCAGGTGGTAAAACAAGAACCAATAGCTTGAAGTTACAGGGAGTTTGGTATTGATCAGTAAAGGGGAAATCTTCAGTCTCCCCCATCATTTGTCTAGATTTCATATAGAACCCCATGGGATCTTAGCACTGGATAGGATCTCAAGGTCTACTAGTCCAATCTTCTTCTTGGTAAAGGGATTTCTTCCACATCGTGGCTTCCATTCTCTGAACTCTGCTTCTGTTTACTGATGTGATTGGTTGTGTCTGTTTGCTTTTGGACTGGTGTATTCACACAGACCTCTTTATGTAGGTCCTGTTTCTTCCTCCATGCTGGGAACTCCCAAGGACTATGCGATTAGCCTCTTTTCTTCTCGTGGATTCCTCCAGCAGCCCAGTTCAGAGCTGTGCACATGAGGGGCTTCATACATGTTACTAGATGTCTGTGCACTTGGAGACAGCCCAGTTTCCCAGCCTGACTTAGCCCATGTGAATAGGGTGAAAGGTTTGGGAAGGAGATGATTTTTTTTGTAAAAAGTCATTGAGTTTTAGTCATCTGAGGTGCACCAAGCAGCTGATAAAGACTTTTTAAATTTGGTTTCCATTGTGTCAATATCCAGTGGGCATATTTATATTAACTGTGCAAACACTGTGTGTGACCATGTGCCGAAGAGTGAAATGTCATGAGTGTATTTGTCCCCAATCTGCCCAGACACATGTCCCTCAGAAGTCCTTGCCAGAAGAGCAGATTGGACCAACTCTGTGCCCATTGCCCAGAGGACACTCCCAGATTTCCAGCTGGCTCTGGGACTATTGAACATTTGTAATCAGGCACATGAGAAATGCTTGTCTAGGTGAGTTCCAAAGTCCTCCTTCTTCTACCCCAGCCTGGGATTCTCTCTGGCTAAAGACACTTTGGAGGGACATTAAGCTCAGAAGATTAGAGTCATTCTCCCTAATACTCCTTGAGCGTACTATCTTGATGGAGCATTTGTTTTTCCAGTGGTTTCAAAACAATTCTTGATCTTATTTCTCCCTTTTTTAGCCTCTATTCCCTTATCAGTTGCATGTGTTTACTTTTTACTGTAGCTCTTGTACTGTTTGGCAGTAAAACTTAAGACAGTGCTCTGGCAATAGAATGAGCATGGGAGCAAGAATCAGGACACCTAGGTTCCAGTCCTGGAAATAAATAGCTGTGTGATCTTGGGTAAATCATGATGGAGGTGAACTACCCCAAAATCACAAACTCTTGGAGTGTAACTAGAACCAGATTAAAGTTTAATTGGGAAATGTTTAACAAAATAAGTATGAATGCAATACAATATAGATAATGTTAACCTGTGGTTTTCTGAGTCAATTTGTGGCTTACAAGGATTGACTTTTATTTGAATTTGATACCATTGGACTAGAAAATGTTCAAAACTTCCCAGTTTCCAAATATCCAGGTGTTTAATCAACATTTATTAAGTTATTATATCTCCAGCTCTATGGTTCTCAGAGGGATACAAGTGACAGAATAAGACATCGTCTGTTCCCTCCAGAAACTTAAAATTTTATTGGGGCAATGTGACCAACAGAAATGGAATAATAATAGCAATTGACATTTCTATGGTACTTTCCAGTCTATACAATACCTTGCACAGATTTTTTTCAATTGAGCTTCACACAATCCTATGAGTTAGATACCAAAATCCAGGTGGTATCATGCCCATTTTACATATAAAAGTTAAGGCTCAGAATGCCTTTTATGCTTAAGGCAGAATTTGAACCTTTTACTTCCTAATTCCAAGTTCCTTAGTGTATCCATTACACTGTCCTGACTTTCAAGTAGCTAGGGAACACAGTATAATATAATTAAGTGCAGAAGCTCTAAGAGCAGCCTATAACTTTTCTCAATCACCCATTCCAGATGCTTACACCTTTCCCCCTCATTAAGTATTTCCTCATGTCTAACTTATAGTTAGCACTTCCTAACTGTTGTTAGTGATTTCTCCCTCCTTTCTCTTTTCTACCCTTTCAGGGTGTATGAGGATAAAGAATGAGCTGAAGACCTGAGTCACTTGGCTCCCAGTAGACCAAGGAAACCATTATCCTCAGAACATCCTGTAAACTTCTCACTTCTGGTTCCCAAGGCTGAGTGGGAGGGAGACATTCATCTCCCTCTTCCTATCTTTTTCTTTCTCTCTCTGCCATTCTGGGAAGATTGTAGATTTGTACTTGGGAGGAAACTTAGAGATCACCCTCCCTCATTTTTTCAGAGAAGGAAACTGAGACCTAGAGAGAACCAAAGTCACACAAGTAATAAGGATTTGAATTCTGACTGGCTATGAATTTAGAGCACTTTCCACTCCACTATATTGTTTTCTCTTGACGTTAGAAGTTATGTATCACAGTCTACTGGAGAGTGGGTCTAATCTCATCCCATAGAATCTGTCATATGTTAGGAATTCAATATATTTTTTTTCAATGAATGAATTATTTAATGAATTTTTTGAATGAACAAATTCCTTCAAAGTTGCATAAATGTGTGTCTGGGAAAATCCCAAGATGTTCCATCCAACCTTCCAGCCCCACAGTCTAGAGATGGACTCTCCTCTGCCCTTCTCTCCCTACCCTACCTCTCACCTACCTCCCCCAACCCCAGGTCTTTAAAGTTGAGCACCGTAGTTGGGAGGAGGGGGAGTGCTACCTACAGAGTCTAGTGCACATTCATTGTGAAATTTATTTCCTGTTGTATCCAATTTACATTAATGCAGCTCATTAAAAGATAATTATTGTGTGGGGAAGAGGTCACAGGATCTGTCAGTGAAACATCTGGAATTATTTTGGAGGTTGGATGAAGAAGCCGTGGGCTTCTATCAAGCCCTTATTTTCACATCGGCACCAAAGTATTAAGGCCCCATCAAGATGTGGTCTTGGCCCCCTGGCTCTGGTAGTTCTACTCAAAGAAATATTGAAACCCATCTTCCTGGGTGATCTAAGAAGGGATGATGCTGTCCAGACCAAGAAATACCCTTTACATTGAAATGACTCAAAAAAATTCAATTCAGTAAACATTTCTTAAGCACCTACCATGTGCCAATCACTGTGGTAAGTACTAGGGATACAAAAAGAGACAAAAGACAGTCCTCAGGGAGCTTATGACCTAATAGAAAAAATAGGGGAGCAGAGAAATAAGAATTTATTAAAGACCTACTGTGTGCTAAGAGCTTTAAAATTATTATCTCCTTTGATATTGCCACTGGATCATTGATGTCACATAATAATGATGATGATGATAATATATAAGTGCTTTTGCAAATATTATCTCTCTACATCCTCATAACATCTCTGCAAGGTAGGTGCTATTATTATTCCTGCTTTATTGATGAAGAAGCTGAGGCAGACAGAAATTAAGGAACTTGCCCAAGGTCACAGTCAGAGTCTGAAGCTGGATGTGAACTCAGGTCTTTCAGTCTGTTGTACTATGTGGCTACCTCTCAAAAAAGGAAGGGAAGGGAATAAAGATTTATTCAGCACCTACTATGTGCCAGGTATTATGCTAAGCTCTTAAAAATATTGACTTTTGCTGAATGCTATAAAGAGATCAAGGTCTGCTCTTGGTCTAGTTAGATAAGACATAGATTAGAATACCAGGATGCTCAGAAAAATTTTCAGATAATAAAGTAAAGAATAATAGTAAGGTAGACCTTATTGCCCACCCCACTGCCAAGCCACCCATCCATCCTTTTTTTCCTTCAGTAAACTAACATAAACTCTTAGCTCCAGAGCCATCACAATTCCCTCCGTATCCCCACAAGCTCTCCTAGTTTTTAAAATTAAATTAATAGCATCATTAATTTATAGTTAGAAGGGATCTCAGAGATCATCAGGTCCACCCTCCCTCTTTTCACAAATAAGGAAACTGAGGCTAAGAAAGGTGCAAGTGATTGCCTGGAATCACAGCTAGAGAAAGTGACATTTACATTTGTAATCAGGTATAGTTAGGTCAGTCCATCACTGTGACCACAGTCAGGCAAGGTGGTTTGGGTAATTAATAGGAAAATTTTAAAGACAGCTCATTAGCAACACTTAGAAAATAATCCTTATTAGTCATTTAATGGCAGCTTCATCTAGAGGGAGAGAGAGGATGAGAAGAACTCGGGCTAGAAAGGAGAGAGGGGATGATTAGGAAAAAGGCTGATTAATGCCAGAAGGAGAGAGCTTCTTCCTCAGCCTGGCCTTTCAGAGTGCACGTGTAGAAGCCCTTGGTGAGACTTTCATCCTGGCTGAGCATGGTAAGGATCTCTGGATTTGGAGCTGAAGGACCCTGGGACAAATCCTCCCACTGTGACCTTGGACCAGCCCTTTCAATTCTTCAGTTTCTCTGTTTGTAAGATGAAGTAGCTGGGTTAAGCTACCATCTTAGTCTGGATCCTAATAAATTAAAAGGTCAAGCTTTAATGTGGCCTCTCTTCACATCCTATCTCACTACCCTGGTTAGGAAAACAGAGCTGTATGTCTTCTGAGCCTGACTCTGCTGGGTGTAGAGTTCCCCCAGAGACAGATGCTGCCTTTCACTGCGCTCCTCCCATCACTCACCAAGAGGCTCAGAATGATTGTAATCATAGATTACATTTATAGAGCCTTGCAATTTTCAAAGGACTTGCACATACAATATCTCATTTAATCTTTGTAGCAATCCTTCACCTGTTCCCTGATGCTTGAAATTCCTTAACTAGAGGACCGACCTTTTATTCTCCTCTAATGAAAGATCAGGCTTAAAAAGCAAATTGCAATGGGTAAATGGAGTTACATCTATATTAAAATCTAAGTGATTGGTATCAGAGTTTTCCCAAGCAAGATTTAGGTAAAGGAGTGGGTGGGAGTAGATCTTTTCCTTTAAATTTGGCACTTAATCTCCTGCCTCCAGGTCTTTGCCTAGGCTGTTTCCTCTTCCTGGAATCCAGTTCCTCTTCACTTTGGACTCAACATCTCTAGCTTCCTTCAAGACTCATGTTCTATCTCTTAATTATTCATGCTTTCTTCCAGTTCTTTAAATTATACACATATATACACACATATATGGATATATATGCATATATGTATATGTGCATAAATGTATTATGTACATATCCATGTATATGTTTTGTAAGGAAATATAAGGTTCTTGGAGACAGAGAATGTTTTTTATCTTTGTACCTTCAGCACCTTGTCCAGTGCCTTGAACGTAGTAAGTACTTGATAATATTTTCTCTGGATGGAGGACCAAAGAAAAATTTTGACTTCCTGATTTCCTAAGGACAGTCCTTGGGGTAAGCTCTAGATTATCACCCCTCCCAGACTTGGCAGTTAAAGTCATGTGGGAGTGTGACCAATTAATCAATCATCGAGCATCTATGAAGTACCTTTTACGAGCCAGACACTATACTAGTTGCTGAGGACACAAGAGACAAAAGTGAAATAATCCCTCCCTGTTACACTGATATTGAGAAGTAGACAGTCTAACTGGAAAGGGCAACAGAAACATACAGGATGTCCCAAAAGTCTTAGTGCACTTAAACTCTCAAAATCTTAAAATACACTAAGACTTTTGGGTACTTTGTGTGCAGATAGGTTCTTTCTCTCAATCTATATCTACTTTTATATATATATATATATATATATATATATATATATATATATATACACACATTTGTACATATATAGAAGCAGCTAGGTGATGCAGCAAATGGACCATTGGGTCTGGAATGAGCTGAGTTCAAATTCAGCCTCAGACACTGCCTCGCCATGTGGCCTTGGCAAGTCGCTTTACCTCGAGACACCTTTTGTCTCATTTTCTTCATCTGTAAAATGGGGGTAATAATAGCATCTGCTTCCCAAGGTTATTTTGAGGATCAAATGAAATAATAATTGTAAAACACTTAGCACCATGACTGGCACATAGAAAGCACCCACACATATACTTTATAATACCATATTATTATTATTGTTGTTGTTGTTGTTGTTATCATTGATTGAGGGTGAAGGTGCTAGCTGGGAGGATCCATGTAAGAATGTAAAGAAGAAATTAAAGGTGACCATGGACAAAACTGTGGGTAGGGCTCAGAGAGAATGAGAATAGCAGTGTCAAAGCCAGGGAAAGAGAAAGGGTCAGGATGGACAGTGTCATCTGCTGAATCAAATGTCACAGAAAAGTCAAGGAAAATTAATTTTGAGAGAAGAGCAGTGGATCTGGCAATTTTTGGTAGCCTCAGAGAGGGAAGTTCCATTAGAGAGACAGCAAGCATTTGCAAAATTATTTTCTATATACCAGGTACTTTGGTAAGAGTTGGGGAAATGAAACTGGATTCATATTCCACTTCTGACACCATCAGTTACTTAACCTCTCAAAATCCCAGGCAATTCTCTAAGATCATTGAGGTTCCAAGAAGGCAGTCTACTCTGTACAGGAAGTACCTACAGGAAACTTACCTGGGAGCCATCAAGTCCATGGATAGATTTTAGAGGGTCTATAAAGTTGAGTGGGAGAAAAAAATCTATATTTTTCATGAACTTCTCATTAGAAGTTAAAATTTCCTTCAAAACTAGTCCATGTCCTCAAGGTGATTACATTTTAATGGGGGAGATAACATGTACATAAATAGGTATTTTCAAGATATATAAAGAGCAGAAGGAAAGGAAGGGAAGACCCTCAGGGAAAGCATTGTTATCGAAGGTAACATTTTGTGCAGAGCCTTGAAGGGAGATCGAAGTGTTGTAGTAGAAGAAAATATTATCTTTAAAGCAAAAAATGACAATCTAACAAGTAAGGAATTGAGTTAAAACACCCTTGTAAATTCAAATGACTGGTAATCCAAAGTGTGATGAATTAGCTCAATAAGAAGCTTATGTGAAGTCTTCCTTCAGGACTTAACTAAGCATGCTATTTTGCAGAAGATTTTAAAAACCTCTAGAAACTTTAGTTTATCCTTGGTTAATTCATTATTTAGCCAAGATTATCAAGTGAGTAAGTGGATGATAATGAGACAGCTAGGTGGCTCAGTGGGTAGAGTGCTGGAAATGATTCTGGAACCATAGGTTCTCCCAGAAAGCCAAAAGTCAGCCATGACTCAATAAAAGTTAAGAACCTTTGTGCTGTACCAAAGGAGAAAATCAAATAGGAATAACAAAGTCATGTTATCTCACAGCAATTCAGGATTGGATGAGATCATGTGTGTAAAAGGTTTTCAGGCTTTATACTACTGTATCAGTGCCAAATGTTTTCCATGCAATTAATCCATTAACAAGCATTTAGCAAAGGCTTATTATGTAGAAGGTACTGAGCTGAGCAATGGGGACATCACACTTCATTTTCTTCGGTTGCAAGAAGCAGAAGAGACCACAATCATTTTTCCTGTTCTTATATTTGAAGATTCATTGATTGAGGCTTACAAAGTGTCTGTTGTATGTCTAACTCTGTGCTGTATATGGGGTGTATGTGGACCACTTTAAACTTCCCTTGGAGAAAAACTCCGGCAGGACAAATAGACATATTTTGTCCTATACAGGATGGCACTTAGTCTGTTTATCATCATTGTTCCTTTTTCTGATGCTTTTATGTGTGTTTAACATCTGATTGACATAAAATTTTATGTCCTTTATTGCATAAAGATGTTAAAGTGACTTTGGGATGGGTAATGGGTTAATTATAATATGCTTACTGATTAATTGATTAATTGAAGACATGGACCCTGACCTAGAGAAATGTTTCATCACAAAATGGAGGTAAGCACTTTACAAAAGTTTAAAGCACCATATAAATGATAGCTGAGAGGCAGCATGGTGGCTCAGTGGATAAAGAAAGTGCTGGATCTGGAGTCAGAAGACCTGAGTTTAAATTTGGTTTCAAACACTCACTAGCTGTGTGATTCTGGGCAAGTCATTTAATCTTTGTCTGCCTTGGTTTCTCATCTGTAAAATGGGGATCATATTAGCTTCTACCCCCCAGGGTTGTCTTGAGGATCAAATCTGTAAAGTTTTAAAAGTTAACAATTATGTAGTTTTGCAAACCTTAAAACACTACATAATTGCTAACTTTTATAATTATTATAGAACATCTAAAGGGCAACATAATCAAAGGTGAGATTGTGTGTTGCAAACAACAGATGCTGCAGTAGTTCTCTGAAAGGGAGAAAATACTATAGGCTGGGATAATCAGGGAAATCTTCATGGGAGAGATAAGACTTGAACCGGGTCTTAAAGGATGAACTGGATCTGTGTACTAATGAAAGTCTCCTCGACATCCTGGAATCCACCAGAGAGAGACCAGCAGCGTGGCAGCTGCTGATGTTCTTCCTGCCCATTAGGTTAACAGACTGTGAAATGTCATTACCAAAGTGTCATTTTAAGAAATAAACTTGAACTGTTCCTAGAGATAAGTATGTCTGCAGTAGCTTTACTCGAGCTAACTCTCCCTCTGGACCCTGCAAGAATGATTGGGAAAAGTCTTATGGAAAAAGTGGGACTCAGGATAGACCCTGAAATTGGTACAGGATTTATTTAGGGAAAGAAATGAGGTGGGACATTAGAAACAAGGGGAAAGAGATGATCAAAGTGTGGGAGTCACAAATAAGTGTGGGAGAACAATCTGGGTAAAGTGGAGCACTAATGTTTAGTAGTAATAGGAACAGTATTGAACAGGCAGCCACCTCTATGTATGGAAAGATTGCTAAGCTCAAATGAGTCATGTTCTTACTTGGGTATGAATTCCATGATGTGGAGTTGTAGTTTTTTTCCATCCTTTGACTGTTTTTCTGGTCCCAAAATGGCAGCATTGTATCCTATACGTTATGGCTCATATGAGGAAATGAACTTTTTGCTAAAAGACCTTTCTCCAAATGAATCAGCCCCATTCCCCAGGACATTAAGGACCATTCAAACCCAATGAAAATTTCAGCATGCTTGGTGAATATCATGTGTTCAATAAATAATTTTTTAAAAATATTACTTCCTGCAATGGATCTATTAGTAGCAATGCAAAAATTAGCTATACCTGTGATCAATATCAGATGCTACAAACCCACTGGAAGATGCCTATAAAACATCCATATTTTGAAAACTTGACTTGGATGAGTCCCCCAAATCAGAGAAAGAATGCCACAGGAGCAGCAGCAGACCTGGCTTCTGATTAGGCAGAGGCTTGTTTATCTTAAGGGAAAGCCAAAGATTTCAGTGGGTTGAGTGTTTTGGACAGGACCTGTGAGGTATGTCTGCAAACAGGCAGTCACATAGACACAGCCACTACCATTAGGGGCCTGGCACAAGGGACCAGTAGCTGTTCAGTATATTTTTCCCTGAATGGAGATCAGGCTCTGGGTCAGATTGCTCAGACAGAGCTCAGGGACCTAATTAGGCATGTAATGCTCATTAGTAGTAATGAATGTTGCCTGCTTTAGTCCTTGAGTGGCTATGCAGGAAAGGTGGCCTCCATGGTGAGAAGTGGGGGTCTGGAGTTAGGTGGTCATTTTTCCTGGAATCTAGTTTCTCAGATATCACAGTGCCAGAGGATTGTGTGTGTGTGTGTGTGTGTGTGTGTGTGTGTGTGTAAGAGAGAGATAGACAGAGACAGAGACAAAGAAAAAGGAGAGAAACAGAGAAAGAGGAAAGAGATGGGTGCAAAAAGAGGGAAGCAAAAGCTTGGATAACCAGAGATGGAGGACTCTACTTGTCAAAACCAATGGATTGCTGAGAATTCCTATGATTCTTGGAAGAATCATGACCTCGCTTAGCAATGAAATAACATTGAATGGTAGAGAGGATACAAGTGAAAAAATGTCACCAGGAATAGAGAGGGGAATTTTGCTGGCTCCACACTGGAAGTAGCTGAGGCTGGGGAGATAGTGAAGAATATTTGATTAAAGAAGAAAGTCCTATAAACAGGAAGAAGTCCATAGAAGTAAGAGTTACAGCTAAAATGAAAAAGGGGGAAAGAAATAATTTAATTAGACACTTGAAAACCAGAGAGAATTAAAGTTGGGCGAAATGATCCAGAAAGGGGAAACTCTTGGAGCCAAGGGAGATATGGACTTATTTCTTTGCTGTGTGATACCATGAAAGTTGTTTGATGTTCCTGTGTTTCTTTAGAGACCTTGACAAGGAGATCAGCTACAGCAATGCTTGTTCCCTAGCTTTCTCCTGGCTATGTGTGCCTGACCATGGGACAAAGGGAAAGAAGAATAAGAGTGGAAGAAAGGGAGGTTTATTTGCATATTTATTCAGTTCATCAGCCAGTGTTTATGAAGTTCCCACTGTGTACCCCACACTATTGTAGAAATATAAAGACAAAATTGATACATACCTTTCTCACAAGAGTTTACATTCTTTTAGGAGAGACAATATGTAGGGTCAGGACCTGAGATTCTAATGATACTAGGAGCCCTCTCTAGCAAGGCAGGTCTGTGCCTTCTCTACAACTTCTAATCTTAGAGAATTATCTAGGGCCCTGAGAAGTCGACTCACTTGCCTGGAGTCATATAGAAAACATTTTAAAGAGCTGGATATTAAACCCAGTTTTTCCTGGCACAAGACTGGCTCTCTGTCCACTATGTTCTGCTGCTTCTCAGAGGTAAAATCTGTATCACCAAAAATAATTCACCAAATAGTTATTGAACTATTTCTTCGTTAAATACTTCAAGAACCCATTAATTTATCAATGGAAATAATCCTTCTCTTGATACATATTGAAACCTCTCTATACTTTTGTCTAGAAAGTTTTCGTGAGTTTTGACTGAAAACACTTCTTCTCTGGTGGCCTGCCTCCCAGAACAGAGCCTCTCTGTTCCTAAACTGGTCCTCAGATGAAAGATACACAGTGGAGGAGCAAGACCAGAATCTTTCAGAGTTTACACTCAGTTGGCATTGACTTTAAGAGCCCAAGGTCACCTCCAAAGATTATAAAGGGTATGATTCAGGTCCATTGAAGGGGAAAGAAAAGATTAGAAACAACCTTTTGAGAATATCTAACACTTTTGACTTTATTGAAAAATTTTTCTTATCAATCATCTCATTTGATCCCTGCAACACCTTTGTGCAGTTGGCATGTCGTGAATCATACCCCTTTTATTGATGAAGAAACTGAGGCACAAAAAGGTGGAGTAATCTTCTGAAAGTCATGCGGCTGATCCAGAACCAGAACTGAGATCTCATAATACTGAAACCTGTGCTCTTTCTGTCAATCTACATAGGCTTATTTGTGGCAAGAGATAACACTATATTGAGGAGAGGAGTGATGAGGTCTGCTGGTCTTAGTGCAGGAGTGCTTACAGCTCAATGCCTTGTATACCATAGGCATTTAATAAATGTTCAGTTAATGTAATTGAAATCAAGGATGATGACACAATTGACTTTCAAGACTTAAAGGTAGCATAGCAGGGAGAGATTTGGAGAAAGGTCAGAAAAGACTTTAATGACCCTACAGTTAGAGGTCAGTGCAAATCCATATCAGGTGGGGTTATTTCAGAGGAAACACACAGGGATCGGGGAAGGGGAGATACCTTTTGAACAAGACAATTTTGGGACTGGGGAAATGGAAAGCAGGGCCTAGCTGTTGATCTTGAGGCAGTATAATATTTTGAATGGAGCACTAGACTTAGAATCATGAAGACCTGATTTAAATCCCACCTCAATTACTTAGAACTGGAAGGAACTTCAGAGATCATTTAGTTCCACCTCTTTGTTTTACAGAGAAGAGAACTGAGACCTGGGCAGGTTAGCTAGTTTGCCCAAGATAATACAGGTATTAAATTGCCAAGCTGGCATCTGATCTCACATTCTCATTTGCATTATATGATTAGCTGGGTGACTCACAGCAGTGAGAAAGGGACCTATCTTTAGGGAATCCCAATAAGATTCCCCTTTGAGCTTCCAAAAGCCTATGCTCTCCTTCCTTGGCAGGCTCCCCTCTGACTTCTCACCTCCTCCCCAATCTGAGTCTTCAAGGTCTCCACGGACACCAACATGGATTTGAACTTATAATTTGATCTTATAACAATCACTTATAATAACCTAACAACACTATGGAATTGCTACAGTATAATGAGGCAGGATTTGAAGTCAGAGGACTTTGGTTCAGATCATTTGTTGACCACTTACTACCTATGTGACATTAGATGAATCACATGATTTCTGTGGACCTCAGTTTCCTCATTTATAAAATGAGGTATTTGGATTACATGACCTTTATGACCCCAATACAATAGAGCTCTACCTGGGTGGGGTGGCCATAAACTTTTAAAATTGGTAACTATATCAGTATGATTGTGTTTTTGTGCATTTTGTGCATTTAAAAACATTAGCCTCAGAAGAAGTCCATAGAACTCATTAGACTGACTAAAGAATTAATGACACAGTAGTCGGAGCACTGACCTTGCAGTCAGGAGGATCTGAGTTCAAATCCAGTCTCAGACACTTGAGGCTTATTAGCTATGTGACCTTGGGCAAGTCACTTAATTCTAATTTCCTGCCCCCTTCCCCCAAAAAAGAATACATTCTTGAGACCTATAATCTTTTCATCCACTCAGTTGCTAATGCCTTTCCTGTAAAATATGCCCCATTATTTACTTTGTCTATGTTTTTGTAGGTACTTACATCTATATATGTTGCAATCTTTCAAAAGAAGATAAGCTCCATGAGGGAAGGGAAATTCATTTTTCATAGATGAGGAAACTGAGGTCCATAGAAATTAAGGTCACATAGGTAAGAAGTAGCTGACCCATGATTTGAACCCAAGTCCACCAACTTCAAATCTTGCCTTTACCCACGGTACCACATTCCGTAGGATGTTGGAAGCACAGAGCCATGTAAACTTGCAAGCCCTACAGGAGAGTGAGTGGTGGTTATTGTAAGATCCATTCCATGTTGATCTGTGTGGAGACCCTGAATCTCAGGTTAGTAGCGAAGTGAGGAGTATGGAAGGGAAAGCACAAGGGAAAGTACGTAAGCTTACAAAGGAATCGTGCTTGGAGCTGCTAGCGAGATTTACCCTGGGTCCTTGTCTCTCTTAACGGGGGTCCTGTCCATTCTCCTCAGCCCATGCCGGGGGGACTTTCCTGTGCCCTCTCTAAGGAGTCTTTTCTTCTGATGCTATTGAGGATTGATCACAGACACCCAGCAGGCGAGTCACTGAAAATAACCCAACTGTGCAAACTTAAAACAAGCCAGGCTGTGTCCCTGGATTCATGAGCCATCAGGGACACTTTCAGTGCCATGCTTCTAGAGCTGATTGTAGTGTGTGTTCGTGTGTGTATGTGTGTGTGTGTGTGTGTGTGTGTGTGCATAGCCCATGCTTCTGTTTGGTTTCCCCCACTCCATCCCTTTTCTGGGCACCTGCCCAAATTTTACATCTCAAAGCTAGAAGGGAGACTTCAATTTGGCCCTTATACAAGCTCCACAGTCACTGAAGTGCCATCTTCATTTAGTTAACGTTCTTTCTGGGCAATCCTGGCTCACGCTCATCTCTATTATACCGGGATGGGGCTAGCTTCGTGGTAGGTGGTGATCCTGGGTTCGGCACAAAATCACCTCTTGCAGATGCTTCCACCTCACAGACCATTAGCAGCATAGGCAGGAGGCTGAGTTCTAGGCAGGGGCCGGTGATGACATTCCCTCCTTGCCAAATCCAGCTACTCATTGATCAGGAGGAAGCAGGATATGCTTTTTGTTTGTTTGGTGTGGCGCTGAGGTCCCATTTCAGCCAAGCAAAGAAAGGCACCGAACCAAACTCGGCGTCCAACTCTCAGGCAATTGAAACTTTGCAATTTATGGATTAGCCTAATGGAAGGGACCAGATTTTCCTCCACCTCAGTCAGTCAGCAGATACTTACTAAACACCAATTATGGGCCAGCCCTCTTGAAGGAGAAGGTTACTGGGGAAGTATAAAACAATATTTTTGCCCTCAAGGAGCTTGTAATCCAGTTGCAGAGACAAGACTAATTATACAACAGGTAAAGAATGGAAAAGGAGATAGCCAGAGAAGGGTGCAATCTTTATGGGTTGTGGTACATTTCATAGATTTAGAGCTAATGAGAAGTCATTAGTATGATGGAAAGGACGGAACATTGTACTTGGGGTCAGGAGATGCTGGTTTCAGAATCCATCTCCTGTTCTTCCTGCAGGTGTGATTCTGGGAAAGAAAATCTGGGAGCCGTGGCTTTCTAACCTACAAAATGAGAATAATATTAATATCTACTTCACTAGACTCAAAAGAGATAATTTATGTGAAGGAAGTACTTTGTAAACCTCAAAGTGCAATAGAAATGTTAAATATTTTTATTACCTAGTCCAATCTTCTCATTTTTCTGTAACCTTACAAAAGGCTTTGACCTGGACCCTGGAGAACATGGGCAGAGGGCAGGAGGGAAGACTCAAAGTGGGCAGAATGTTACTGGTCTGGGCTAGAGTCTGAGGAGAAGGGTAATGGGAAGTAAGGCTGGAGAGGGAGGCGGAACCAGCTTAGGAAGGTATTATCTGTTAGAAGGGAGCAGTATAGGTTTATTGGATTAGACAGTAGGGAGCCTTATCCCAGAAGAAGAGCCAGAGGAAACAGTGACAGATTATATGAGCCTACAAACTTGTAAGGTGAGACATGCTTTGGAATAGAATCTGAATCTAAAGTCCATGAGGACAGGGGCTGTTTTGCCCTTCTTTGTGTCTCTAGTTTTTAGCACAGTACCTAGAGCACAGTAGGTGCTTTTTAAAAAACTGCTTGTTGACCTAAACTAATCTATCTATTTAGTGCTATACCAATCAAACTCCCAAGAGATTATTTAACTGAACTAGAAAAAATAACAATAAAATTCATCTGGAAAAACAAAAGGTCAAGAATTTCAAGGGAATTAATGAAAAAAAATGCAAATGAGGGTGGCCTAGCTGCACCAGATCTAAAACTATATTATAAAGCAGTGGTCACCAAAACCATTTGGTACTGGATAAGAAATAGAGTAGTGGATCAGTGGAATAGGTTAGGTTCACAGGACAAAATACTCAATGACAATTGTAATCTAGTGTTTGATAAACCCAAAGACCCCAGTTTTTGGGATAAAAACTCACTATTTGACAAAAACTGCTAGGATAATTGGAAACTAGTCTGGAAGAAATTAGGCATTGACCCACACCTAACACCATATACCAAGATAAGGTCAAAATGGATTCATGATCTAGGCATAAAGAATGATATTATAAACAAATTAGAACAATGTAGGATGGTTTACCTCTCAGACCTGTGGAGGGGGAAGGAATTTGTGACCAAAGAAGAACTAGAGGTCATCATTAATCACAAAATAGATAAGTTTGACTATATCAAGTTAAAAAGTTTTTGTACAAACAAAATGAATGCGGACAAGATTAGAAGGGTAGCAGTAAACTGGGAAAATATTTTTACATCCAAAGGTTCTGATAAAGGCCTCATTTCTAAAATATATAGAGAATTGACTCAAATATATAAGAATTCAAGCCATTCTCCAATTAACAAATGGTCAAAAGATATGAACAGACAATTTTCAGACGAAGAAATTGAAACTATTTCCAGTCACATGAAAAGGTGCTCCAAGTCACTATTGATCAGAGAAATGCAAATTAAGACAACTCTGAGATACCACTACACACCTGTCAGATTGGCTAAAATGACAGGAAATGATAATGATAACTGTTGGAGGGGATGTGGGAAAACTGGGGCACTGATACATTCTTGGTGGAACTGTGAACGGATCCAACCATTCTAGAGAGCAATTTGGAGCTATGCTCAAAAAGTTATCAAACAGTGCATACCCTTTGACCCAGCAGTGTTTCTACTGGGCCTATATCCCAAAGAGATTTTAAAGGAGGGAAAGGGACCCACATGTGCAAAAATGTTTGTGGCAGCCCTTTTTGTAGTGGCAAGAAACTGGAAATTGAAAAGATGCCCATCAATTGGAGAATGGCTGAATAAATTATGGTATATGAATGTTATGGAATATTATTGCTCTGTAAGAAATGACCAACAGGAGGATTTCAGAGAGGATTAGAGAGACTTGCAGGAACTGATGCTGAGTGAAATCAGCAGAACCAGGAGAACATTATACACAGCAACAAGACTATACGATGATCAATTTTGATGGACATGGTTCTCTTCAACAATGATGTGATTCAAACCAGTTGTTCTGCGATGAAGATAGTCATATACATCCAGAGAGAGGCCTGTGGGAACTGAGAGTGAACCACAACACAGCATTTTAACGCTTTCTGTGAATATTTCCAAGCATTTTGTTTTCATTCTTAGGTTTTTTTTTCTTCTTCTCTTTCTAGATTGATGTTTCTTGTGCAGTAAGATAACTGTATAGATATGTATACATGTACTGTATTTCTCATATAATTTATCCAATCTAGCATGTATTAGATTACCTGTCATCTAGGGGTGGGGGGTGGGGAGAAGGAAAGGAAAAGCTTGGGGAAAAAAAGGTTTTTTTTTTTTTGCAAAGGTCAATGTTGAAAGGTCACTCATGTTTTGTAAATAAAAAGCTTTATTTAAAAAAAAAATGCTTGTTGAATAGCAACCTTCCAAGACTTCAGTTTTCCCGGTATGCTGACCATAACTGGATTGCCTTTCTTCTTACTCCTATGCCTTTTTACCTTCTTACTGGTGATGAATCATTCAGAATTTGCCCTATCCACCAAATCCCATGGAATCATAGCCCAGGAGGTGAGGGAGGAAGTGGAAGAACAGGGGAGAAATACACTTTCAGACTCTGAGCCTGTTACTTGGGCCTGGTCTGCTTAGCAGTCTGATTTTAATTTCCCTCTCTGTGGCTTCTTTGGGGCTCTGGGCCTTTGGGCCTAGTTTTGATCATCTTTCTTTAATGCAAAAAAAAAATGGAGGAAAATTTTTTTCCCTTGCAGATGAGCTTCTGAAAGAAAAAAGGAATTTAAGCTGAATTCTGGTTTCCTCCTGGTTTGTCTGTGGTTTTTGTCCTTTTATTCAACTAATTAAACTGCCATTTGACTGACTTATTGATAAGGTGACACCCTTCTGACTATGGGGTTCTGAACTTGGACCTTATTGCCTCCTTAGATAGAGTGCATTATGATTGATGACCTGATAGACTGCTGATTTTAGTGTCAGGAAAACCTGGATTCCTCTCTTGCTTGCTTCTGGGCTGTAGGAAGTCAGTTAATCTCTCTGATCCCCAGTTTCATCTATTGAATGGTGATCATAAAACCTGTAGTACCGATACAATAGGGTTGCTGTGAAGTTCAGCCGAGATCATTTAAATATAAAACATGTTACAAACTTCAAACTCCTTGTTATTATCAGTTATTATTACACAGTATAACTCCCACTCTACTTTGGCCCAGCCATCGTGGTTCCACCTATGGCCTCAGCCTGTTTCATACATGTTTCCAGTCTCCTCCTACCCTGGTCCTGAAGCTAGTTCTAGTCTCCTCCCCCAAGTCCTACTGGACCATTCAGTCCTCATTAATCCTTTGCTTGAGGGCCTACATCACAGCCCCTCACCTCTGGTCCCAACTTTGTGGCTTCCCAGGGGTTCTAACTCCAGGCATCTTGCTCCCAGTGTCTGTTTTATTTAGGACCACAATTATAGTCTCAGTTCTAGACCCAGACAAGGAAATGAACTGACTGTGAGCCATAGGTGTTCTGGTGCTTTTATTCACCTATATCAGGGTGTGTAAGTCATATCCAGTCAGCTTCTCTTACACACACACACACACTCACACACTCACACTTTCACACATACACACAGACACACACACACACATACACACTCACTCACACTCACACACAAAACCCACTTAGATTTGTGTGGACTTTGCAGTTGGCCAGTACAGAGGAGTCTTTTCCAAAGGAAGGCTGTGAATCTTTGGAAAGCGTCCTCTGTTCAATGCCAGACCAGCCTGGACTAATGCATAAAGTGCCTCACAAAACCGAACAAATACTGACTTGTGTTTCCCAACATAGCATCTTGGCTGGCTTCCTCACACCTGACCTCACACCCATTAATTTGCTTTTTAACTGAGCCTGCATGTGGCCAAGACACATGGTGAAGTTCATCAGCCCCAACTCCAGCCCCCAGTGGGACCCCCCTGAACTAGGTCACCCCAAAGCTTCACCTTTAGTGATCCTCAGTGGTTCCCCCTTGGCACTGCCCAGAGCCAGATCCCAATGTTAAGCCAGCTTGGCAAAATATAAGCATCCTATCACTTGGGGCTGTTTCCAGATGGGGAACAAACTACCCTTCGCCTCCCCTTCCATGGCACCTGCCCTGAACACATAAGATGAGAAAGCTGGCTGAATTCATCTTTCCTTCGGGGTTCTAGGGACCACAGGTGATTCTCTAATACCTGATCTGACCAGACCCTCATGTGCTTTTCCTCCCTCAAGATTATCAGTTGAGAATTAATTTAGACACTCAGCCTTATGAAGCTTTCAGAGAGTGGCCTTTAATAAAGTTGTACAATAAGTATTGTTGGTATAAGAAATCCCCCTAAAAGCCTGTGACATGCTGTCCCTTAAATATACAGATAGAACTTGTGGCAAAAGGCTAACTCACAGTTTCTGGTTGCTGGAAGTCCTTTCCTTCCTTCCATGGGATGCTCAAGAAATTCCCTTTGAAATGGTGAATCCATGTCCATCCATCTTTGGCTCTCAAAGCGGACATTGCTACTACGTGATCCCAGGACACCATCTGATAGGAAGGGAATGGCTTCTCTCTCAGGAGTATGATACTAAGGCATCAATGGGAAGAAAGAAGGTCCACATCTTCTAGATCCTTTGAGGCTACAAGGTCTTATTCCATCAAGAGGGTTAAGGGTCTGAGAATAAACCTGGTTAAGACTTTGGTCTTAGTTAAAAATTCACACTCCCTCCGATTTCTGGAGTTCCTCCATTCTAGTTAGCTCGATGCTTTTCTACAGAATCCAGAAGTCGTACAAAGTCCCTTGGCCACATGGGACAGACCTTTTAAATTTCATCTTATTGAATAGCTTTCAAAGAGTTTTTATTTTTTCAATTAGTCTAAAACCCATGAATGACCAATTGATTGAGACATGTTCTCAGTTAAGGTACCAAGACTAAAATGAAGTTGAAATGGTCTCAGTCTCACTCTAATACAATGTTAGAGCTGGATCTTAGCTAAGGCCATTTTTAGCCAGACCTGCTATAATCAGATCATGAGATCATGCCTCTAAAACTTCTTCCTAGAAAATCATTTCAGCCCTCCAACATACTGTCTACCCCTTGGCCCTCAGTTTGGTGGCTCCTCCCTGAGCCTCCATTTAAGAAGGGCAAAAACCAGGAACACCTCTTCATTTCTCCTCCAGGCTGCTCTTCTCCTTTCCCAACTTTCTCACTCTCTTTTCAGCTTCCTTTTATGTGTTGTCTTCTTCATTAGAATGTCAGCTCCTTGAGGGCCGGGACTTTATTTTTACTTATATTTCTATTTCCAATTCTTTGCATAGTTCCTGACAACATAAAAAGTTCTCAAATGCTTGTTGACTGACTGACCTAATTTCTTTATTTGGGAAAACTGAGGCTCAGAAAAGGTGCATGTGTAGACCTAAGTCTACATAGCTACTGGTAGATCCAGGACTAAATACAAGGCCTTTTAACTTTTAGACTAATAATCTTTCCAAGACATCATGTTGATTTTCTTGTAATTTTGTTGCCTATGCCAAGAATAGGCTGTTCACATAAGGATTCTTGCTTAGGTATTGGTCCCAAAAGGTCTCTGGCTTTCAGTCTTTTTCTTTGCTCATTCCATGAGGAATTGAGGTAACACTGAACATTTAAGTTGATAATATTATAGGGCAAGTTGAGAAACTTGCACAAGTGAGTTTCCCTTCCATTGGGACAGCCATTTTGTAAACTTAAAGTCTAGTGTGTTTTAAAGTTGGGTGAGAACAATGAATTTGTCCTTCAGTGACATATAAGTAAACATTTTACTAAATGAAATTATTTATAAATTTTATTATTCATTTATAAGTCTATAGCGAAATAATATTCTCTAGGTCTGCTGAGGTAGACTTGATGACACTTAAAACCCACCAGAGTGCTGCTGAATGGGACCCACCCTTTGAGAACTACTTCCCTGGAAGATCACCGATGTTTCTTCCTCTTCTAAGTTGCAGCATTGTAGAGAGATCCAAGATCAAGAACTCCAAATCTTTCAGTTGTTTTTTCAAGATCTTTAAAAAACATCCTTGTGTGGTTCAAAACTTACCAATTCCATCTGTCCACACAATATAACTTTTCCATGAACTGCATTTAAAGGCAAAGTGAATTATCTTCTCTCAGCTCATATGAATTTCAAGCCTCTAGAACAGGTACCTAGAACTTAGGTCCAATAAATGAATGGACGAACAACCCTGAAAGCCTGTAGTCATAAGAACACAAATTTATTTTTTTTTAATATTTTTTTTTACTTTCTTGATCTTGTAATTTTTTTTAAATTTTATTTTATTTGCATAACATATGTGTGGGTAATTCTTCAACAATAACCCTTACATAGCTTTCCATTACAAATTTTTCCCCCCAACTCCCCACCCCTCCCCTAGATGGCAGGATATCCACTACATGTTAATTATGTTAAAATATTGGCAAATCGAATATATGTATACATATTTCCAAACTTATCATTGTTGTGCAAGAAAAATCTTATCTACACAAAGGATATATCAGATAAAGGAAACACAATGTAAGCAAACATCAATCAAGGAGTATGAGAATGTTATGTTGTGGTCCACATTTCGCATCCCTCTCTCTGGGTGTATATGGCTTTCTTCAGTGAACAATTGGAGGTGGTTTGAAACATTTCATTGTTGAAGAGAGCCATGTCCATCAGAATTAATTGTCATATAGTACTGTTGTTGCCGTGTATAATGATCTCCTGGTTCTGCTCATTTCACTCAGCATCAGTTCCTGCAAGTCTCTCCAGGCCTCTCTGAAATCATCTTGCTGGTCATTTCTTACAGAACAATAATATTCCATAATATTCATATACCATAATTTATTCAGCCATTCTCCAATTGAAGGGCATCTATTCAATTTCCAGTTTCTAGCCACTACAAAAAGGGCTGCCACAAACATTCTTGCACATGTGGGGCCTTTTCCTTCCTTTATGATTTCTTTGGGATGTAAGCCCAATAGAAATGCTGCTGGGTCAAAGGGTATGCACAGTTTGATAACTTTTTGAGCATAGCTCCAAATTGTTCTCCAGAATGGCTGTATCCGAAGAACACAAATTTAGAGCTAAAAGGTAGAACTTGGAAGCGCAAGAATTCATAAGCAAATCTTCAGATTTCTGTGTTCTGTCCAGTGTACTGTGCTGCCTCCCAAAAGGTCACATAGTTTTTGCCACTGGTATGCCATACAAAGGTCAGCTAGACGGCACCATGAATCAGATTGGAATAGGAAGACATCATCAAGAGTTCAAATCTGGCCTCAGACACTTACTAGCTGTGTGGTCCTGGGAAACCACTTAGCCCTGTTTGCTTCAGTTTTCTCATTTATAAATGAGCTGGAGATGGGGATGGCAAAAGATACATCATAGTATCTTTGCCAAGTAAACCCTAAAAAGGGTCATGAAAAGTTGAACACGACTAAAAAATAACTCAACAAAACAAAGGTTAAGTGACTTGCCCACATAGCTAGTAAGTGTCTTAGTCTAGATTGAAACTCAGGTTTCCCTGATTCTAAGCCCAACATTCTATCTATTGCTCCTCTAGTTGCCTCTCGGCAGCTCTAGGGTTCTGACGATGGTGGACCATCTTAGCTAGCTTATTTATCTGTATTCTTCATTCTAATGTGTTCCTGAAGATCTGGTTATCCCTCCAGACCTTCTTTGATCTTACCAGATAGCATATCTCTTGTGTTTTGTGGAGATTAATATTTATAGAAAAGTTCTGGGCACATAGTAGGTGCTTATCCCCTTCTCCTTACTAGCTTCTGGTACTTGCCAATTCCTCTGCAATTGAAAGAGTGCTCAGTCTGAAGTCAGAGGTTCTGGATTCAAATACTATCTCTGAATAGTTGTATGGCCTTAGACAATCATAACCTCTCTGGGTCTTGACTTTCTTCTGTGTAAAATGAGAGAGTGGAACTAAGTAACCAAATAAAGTCCCTTCCAGCTCTCAGTCTTTATTGTGAGCTTGCACTCTTGCCTGATTAACTGTATTGCTGATCTCCAGGTTGATCCTGCCTTTGACAAGATCAGTCAGTCACATCATGACAGGGTTGTAAACATTGAGCTAAGGAGTTTGACTTTTACTTTGTAGGTGATGGCAAATTACCAAGGTCTTTTTGATCAGGGAGGCAGTGTAGTGCAGTGAGTGGGAGTCTGGTCTTAGAGTTAACAAGACCTGGAACCAAATCTTGCTCCTAACACCTCCCTACTAGCTGGGTGACCCTGGACAAGTCAACTTCTCAGTTGCCCAGGGAAGTCTCTAAGAATTGAAATTGAAGATTGACAAGTGGTCTGTATCAATCCATACTGTGTGAGTATCTTAATATGACCAAAAGACCTTAGCTTAAAAAGGTCAAGGCCTCCCATTGCACCTGGGGCCATTGCCAGTCATCCTGACCCAGGTCTCATCACTGGCTCTGGAGGAGATTGTGGCTGATGATTTTACATAGCCCTTCCTCACTTAAATCTAATTCATTTGCAATGATGTCACCCTCCTGATGTCATTGGCCCTCCTCTAGAATGAAGACCCTACATATCACCCTAGTCTGACCTAATCAGATGAAGTCCCAAGTGTGGACCAAAAAATCCTTCAGATTGCCCAATACAGAGATATTCTTTTTTTATTGATTAATTAATTTTTATTTATTTTATTTTATTTGCAAAACATATGTATGGGTAATTCTTCAACACTGACCCTTACAAAGCTTTCTGTTACAAATTTTTCCCCCCTACTCCCCACTCCTCCCCTAGATGGCAGGATATCCACTACGTGTTAATTATGTTAAAATATTTGGCAAATCAAATATATGTATACATATTTCCACACTTATCATTGTTGTGCAAGAAAAATCATATCTACGGCTAAAGCGGTTATAAGGGGCAATTTTATATCTCTAGATGCTTACTTGCATAAAATAGAGAAAGAAAAGATCAACGAATTGGGCTTATTATTAAAAAAAACTAGAAAAAGAACAAATTAAAAACCCTCAATTAAATACCAAATTGGAAATTCTAAAAGTAAAAGGAGAAATTAATAAAATTGAAAATAAGAAAACTATTGATTTAATAAATAAAACTAAGAGTTGGTTCTATGAAAAAACTAACAAAATAGATAAGCCTTTAGTTAATTTGATAAGAAAAAGGAAAGAGGAAAATCAAATTGTTAGTCTCAAGAATGATAAGGGAGAACTTTCCTCCAAGGAAGAGGAAATTAGAGCAATAATTAGGAGTTACTTTGCCCAACTCTATGTCAGTAAGTTTGATAATTTAAATGAAATGGAGGAATATCTACAAAAATATAGATTGCCCAGGCTAACAGAAGAGGATATAAATTATTTAAATAGCCCCATATCAGAAAAAGAAATAGAACAAGCTATTAACCAAATCCCTAAGAAAAAATCTCCAGGGCCAGATGGATTTACATGTGAATTCTATCAAACATTCAAAGAACAATTAATTCCAATACTACACAAACTACTTGATAACATAGGGACAGAAGGTATACTGCCAGAATCCTTCTATGAGACCGATATGGTGCTGATAGCTAAACCAGGTAGGGTGAAAACAGAGAAAGAAAACTATAGACCAATTTCCCTGATGAATATTGATGCAAAAATTTTAAATAAGATATTAGCAATGAGATTACAGAAAGTCATCCCCAGGATAGTATACTATGACCAAGTAGGATTTATACCAGGGATGCAGGGCTGGTTCAATATTAGGAAAACTATCAGCATAATTAATTATATTAATAACCAAACTAACAAAAACCATATGATTATCTCAATAGATGCATAAAAAGCCTTTGATAAAATCCAACACCCTTTCCTATTAAAAACACTAGAGAGTATAGGAATAAATGGGCTTTTCCTTAAAATGGTCAGTAGCATCTATTTAAAACCATCAGCAAGCATCATATGTAATGGAGACAAACTAAAACCATTCCCAGTAAGATCAGGAGTGAAACAAGGCTGCCCACTGTCACCATTACTATTTAATATTGTATTAGAAATGTTAGCTTTAGCAATAAGAGAAGAAAAAGAGATAAAAGGAATCAGAGTAGGTAATGAAGAAACCAAATTATCACTCTTTGCAGATGACATGATGATATACTTAGAGAACCCTAGAGACTCAACTAAAAAACTACTAGAAACAATTCACTACTTCAGCAAAGTGGCAGGATTCAAAATTAATCCACATAAATCATCAGCATTTTTATATATTACCAACAAAGTTCAGCAGCAAGAGATACAAAAAGAAATTCCATTCCAAATAGCAGATGATAGGATAAAATATTTGGGAATCTATCTGCCAAGGAAAAGTCAGAAACTATACGAACTAAATTACAAAACACTTTCCACACAAATAAAATCAGACCTAATCAATTGGAAAAATATTAAGTGCTCATGGGTAGGCAGAGCGAACATAATAAAAATGACAATACTACCCAAACTAATCTACTTATTTAGTGCCATACCAATCAAACTCCCAAGAAATTATTTTACAGATCTAGAAAAAAATAGTAGCAAAGTTCATTTGGAAGAACAAAAGGTCAAGGATCTCAAGGGGATTAATGAAAAACAGGCAGATGAAGGTGGCCTTGTTATACCAGATCTAAAACTATATTATAAAGCAGCGGTCATCAAAACTGTTTGGTACTGGCTAAGAAATAGAGCAGTCGATCAGTGGCACATGATAGGATATCAAGACAATCTAGGCAATAACCTTAACAATTTAGTATTCGATAAACCCAAAGACCCCAGCTTTTGGGATAAATACTCACTATTCGGCAAAAGCTGCTGGGAAAATTGGAAACTAGTGTGGAAGAAATTAGGGCTTGACCCATACCTAACACCACATACCAAGATAAGATCTAAATGGGTTCATGATCTAGATATAAAGAGGGACTTTGTAAGCAAGTTAGAGGAATGTAATATAGTTTTTCTCTCAGACCTGTGGAGATGGAATAAATTTATGTCCAAAGAAGACCTGGAACTCCTAATTGAACACCAGATGGATAATTTTGATTATATTAAGTTATAAAGTTTCTGTACAGACAAAACAAATGCAGACAAGATTAGGAGGGAAGCATCAAATTGGGAAATCATCTTTACATTTAATGGTTCTGATAAAGGCCTCATTTCTAAAATATATAGAGAATTGTCTCATATATATAAGAATTCAAGCCACTCTTCAATAGATAAGTGGTCAAGGGATATGAACAGACAATTTTCAGATGATGAAATTAAAACCATCTCTAGTCATATGAAAAGTTGCTCCAAATCACTATTGATCAGGGAAATGCAAATTAAGACAATTCTGAGGTACCACTACACACCTGTCAGATTGGCTAAAATGACAGGAAAAGATAACAATGAATGTTGGAGGGGATGTGGGAAAACTGGGACACTGATACATTGTTGGTTGAACTGTGAACGGATCCAACCATTCTGGAGAGCAATTTGGAGCTATGCTCAAAAAGTTGTCAAACTGTGCATACCCTTTGACCCAGCAGTGTTTCTACTGGGCTTATATCCCAAAGAGATCTTAGAGGAGGGAAAGGGACGCACCTGTGCAAGAATGTTTGTGGCAGCCCTTTTTGTAGTGGCTAGAAACTGGAAACTGAAGGGATGCCCATCAATTGGAGAGTGGCTGAATAAATTATGGCATATGAATGTTATGGAATATTATTGCTCTGTAAGAAACGACCAGCAGGACGATTTCAGAGAGGCCTGGAGAGACTTGCATGAACTGATGCTGAGTGAAACGAGCAGAACCAGGAGATCATCATGCACAGCAACAACAGTATTACATGATGATCAATTCTGATGGACATGGCTCTCTGCAACAAAGAATTGTCTCAAACCAGTTCCAATTGTTCACTGAAGAAAACCATATACACCCAGAGAGAGGGAAATGAAATATGGACCAAAATGTAACATTTTCATGATCTCTATTGACATTTGCTTGCATTGTGTTGTCTTTCTCTGATTCTTTTTTTTCTTGTAGATAGGATTTTTCTTGCATAACTTTTCAAGCATTTCAACATTATTAACATGTAGTGGACTTCCTGCCATCTAGGGGAGGGAAGGGGACTGGTGGTAAAATTTGTAATGGAAAGCTTTGTAAAGATCCATGTTGGGGAACTACCCATACATATGTTATACAAATAAAAAGCTTTAATAAAAAAAAAAGAAAAATTGTATCTACATGAAAGACATATCAGATAAAGGAAACCCAATGTAAGCAAACATCAATCAAGAGCATGAGAATGTTATGTTGTGGTCCACATTTCACATCCCTCTCTCTGGGTATATATGGCTTTCTTCACTGAGCAATTGGAACTGGTTTGAAACATTTCCTTGTTGAAGAGAGCCATGTCCATCAGAATTGATCATCATATAGTCTTGTTGTTGCCATGTAAAATGATCTCCTGGTTCTGCTCATTTCACTCAGCATCAGTTCATGCAAGTCTCTCCAGGCCTCTCTGAAATCGTCCTGCTGGTCGTTTCTTACAGAGCAATAATATTCCATAACATTCATATACCATAATTTGTTCAGCCATTCTCCAATTGATGGGCATCCATTCAGTTTCCAGTTTCTAGCCACTACAAAAAGGGACAGAGATATTCTTTAGGAAGGTTCATTTGGTAACAGTGCAGAATATGAATTGGAGTTATTAGGCATGGGATTGGGCAGGGGGGAGTTGAAGGAAGATTAATTAGAAGACCATTGCAGTAATAGGCACTAAGGCATGAACTAGGGTGTTATTAGTGGGCGTAGACAAATGCCAGAAGGACCATGGAATAGTTTGAAGCTGTGGTGGCAAATTCAAATAGGAAATGCAGAGGATGGGTATTAAAACAAATGGAAAGATTCCTCTGGGCAGTATAATAGCTTAGTTTTAAAATGTAAGATTATCTATGTTACATATATATTTTTTTTTCTTTTGTTAAATAGTTGCCAATTAGGTAGTACAGTAGATAGAATATCAGACTTGAAGTCAGAAAGATGCATCTTCATGAATTTAGAACTGGCCCCAGATACTCACTAGCTGTGTGACTCTGGGCAAATCACTTCACCCTGCTTGCCCTGCTTGCCTCAGTTTCTTCATCGTAAAATCAGCTGGAGAAGGAAATGGCAAACTGCTCCAGTGTCTCTGCCAAGAAAACCCCACATGAGGTCACAAAGAATTGAACGTGACTAAAACGACCGAACGACATTTTAATCTGGTTTTGGCTACACTTGTGAATGTTATAGACTACATGTGTCTGTTATCCTGAGTGTTTGGCCCCCTGGTTAATACGATTTCCTTCAGAAATCTTGGGTGAAACACCTGAAAACTGGAAGCTGCTATTCTACCTTTCTGGAACAGATTGTGAGCCTTTCCAGTCTTGCTGTTGGCAGGCTCTGCTGTGCCATATTGTTTTCATGGCTCTCTTATGTGTGTGTGTCTTGTCTCCACAAGTACGTTACAAGCTTGTGAAGAGCAGGGATAACTTATCCTTTGTTTTCTCCAAAGCACCTAGCAAAGGATTGGGCACAGGACAGATACTGTCATGTACTTACAGCTGAAAAGAGAACTGACTGTTATCCAGGTTGATGCTGGAGAGAGGAACATCTATAATGGAACTGATGTCCATGTGGCTCCCTTATCCAGTTTCTGAGACCATGTGATTAGTAACTATAATGAGGAATTCAAGTACAAAACAAATCTTGATATCTGCAGGGACAAGGAAGGCAGAATAAGTTAATCTATAGTTCCACTGCATTCAACTTGATCTGCGTGATGCAAAATATAGCTGATTTCCAAAAAACTTTGGAGCCTAGAATTTGTAATACTTTCCAAATATATATGAATTACAGGCCATTGGAAGCAAGGTAATATAGTAGAAAAACTATTAATTATGCATGAAGTCAGAGGATCTGGGTTCAAATCCCAGGTTTGTCACTTATTACTTAACAAGGCATTTCTTTGTATTTTAGTTTCATCATCTAGAAAATTAGGGAGTTGAACCTAAATGACTTCTAGGGTCTCTTTCAGCCCTAATCTATGATTCTGTGAGACCTCGAAAGGCCCTCAAATTCTATCTGCCACACTCCTTGAGAAGTATCATGCTACTGTGGATAACATATTGAACTTGGACTCAGAAAGACATGGATTCAAATCCTGACAACTTTGAGAGCTGGGATAGGTCACTTAACATCCTTAGCAATTGTAAAATGAGAAGATTAGATTTCTAATTTAACTTAATGTCCCTTCTGGTTCTAAATATATAATCCCTCATTTTACAGCTGAAAAAACTACAAGAGACAGAGAAGTTGAGTGATTTTTTCAAAGATGGCCATGGGGCTCCTGAAGGCCTGGATAGTTGAAATGCACAAATATTTTCCAAATGGCATTTTAACTCCAAACCTGCTTACAAAGAGCAACTGGTTAAAAAAGACAGGGATGAACACAAGTTTGTGAGCAAGGGACCTAACCCCCTCAACATGGAGCAGGATAGAAGAGAAGATATCTGGGCAATAATTCCCTCATTCATTCAATAAACACTTATTAAGCACCTACTATGTGCCAGGTACTCTGGTTATCTGGGATAGAACTCTCATGATTCGCATGCCTTTTGTAGCATTGTCAGGGAGATCACTGGATCCTTGGGATCCAGGTTGAGAGCAGTCTGCTTCAGGGAGCTGGGCTGATCTCTCTCAGTTGATCATCTACTTTATTCCCTTCATTCAGTGCAGCCAAAGCTCCCAATTGGGCATCAGGGAAAGAGCCAGCCAGGTACCTATCATAGGAAGAGAGGGAGTCAAGTTGGACCAAGACAAACATTAATCACCAGAAAAGAGAAAACCTTTTACAAATGAAATATTCATAGTAGCTTATTGAATCAGGTTTTATTGGAATGAAAATACTCTTGCCGAATGTATTTATTTCCCTGGATGCTTTCAGACTCCTTCCCTTTCTGAGTGATTTGATTTGGGGGCCAGGGAAATTTTTTCTCCCAAGTAAATAAAACTTACCTCAGCAAAATAAAGAAATTTACATTAGGATTTGTGTTTGGCAAGGTCAGATAAGATGTCTGGGAGCCTGAGGACAATTCAGAGTCAGAATTCCAGCATAGAGTGTATAGTGAAAAGAGTACTAAACTTAGACCCAGAAGAGAACAGGTTCAAATCCAGTCTCTGACACGATGTACATAATTTCTCTGAGTCTCTGTTTCCTTATCTAAAATAGGAACAATAATGTCTGTAGTCTGTCCTCATGTAGTTGCCAAGGCTAAGAATTTTGTAAAACACTTAACGAACCTTAAAGGGCTATATACAAATGTCAGTTAATATAATGGTGGAGTGGGACAGTGCAGGAGAGTAGGAAATTTACTCACTTCCCATCACCCATCCTGGTGCATGTACATTCTGTCTTAATCCTGTGATTATTTGTTACAAAATCTCAGAACTTCAAATTTGAATCAGATCTCATGGGTTACCTAATCTGACTCATACTAGAAAGGAATCTTCATGACAGGTTCAAACAAATGAACAGGTCCATTTTCTTCAATTGATCTTCCTATGATTTGTAACTGTGGGCTCCTTACTATACTGGTTGCCCTATTTTCTAAATGCTCTCCAATTTATCAGTGTCTTTAATCTCTGGTGCTTAGAACAGAATGCAATAATCATATTGAGTCAAGGAAAAGAGATATTGCCACCTTTTTATTCCTGTAATTCCTTTATGCAACCTGAGATTGTGTTAACTTTTTTGACCTCCATATCACCATAACAATGAGCTTTCAGTCCATTAAATCCCACAAATCTTTTTCAAAGTATTCATGATGACATCCTATATTTAGGAGATGTTGACTTTTTGGACCTAAGTGTAATAGTTTATATTTATTCCTGTTGCATTTCATCTTACTAGATTCAGCCCATTTCTGTAGCTTATCAAAATCTTTTTAGAATTTGACTCATCTAGAGTGTTAGTTATTACTCCCAGTTTTGTATCATCTTGACAAACATGTCCAACAGCAACACAGAGTCAAGCATAGATCCTTGGGGCACTCCATTGGAGACCTCCTACTAAGTTAATTTTGAAACATTAAAGACTAATCTTTGAATCCAGCCATTCAACTGGTTCTGAATTGATCCATTTTCTTAATCATCTAGTCTACAACTCTCCAACTTTTCTCCCAGTAATGAGATACTTTAACAAATACTTTGCTGAAAGCCAGGTAAACTCTATCCACAACATTTGCCTTCTGGCCAGATGTTGTTTGGAAATGAGAGATTTCTCACTGGCACAGGACTGGTGGGATAAGCACTGTATCTCCTTGGCATACTGACTTTGTTGGCTTGACAAGACTAAATCCCCTGGGACTTTTTAAAAATAGATTTCCTTCCTGGAGTGAAATGCTTCTTTCTGACTGGCTAGCTGCCTCCTTCAATCCGCCTTTTTATATCTGTTTCATGTCATTATTTTTGTGTTTTTTTCACTCCTTAGTTCTATCACCATCTTTTCCTGGGTCTCTTTCTCTGGAATCCCTTCCTATATAGCTCACTCTTTTCCCTTTGCTTTCAGTTTTTTTTTTTCTTTCTATTCCTCTGGGTCTTTTGTCTTTGTAGCCACACATCCGTACTTGTTCTTCTGTATAAATCTTAGTCCTTGCCAGGGATCTACATGTGACCAAAACCAACCACCTGTTTGGCTCTCTCAGCTCCTGGGCTCCCTGCCAGTCCCTTGCATACCCAGAATGTGCGTTGACATGGTCGCAGGCAGGCAGATTGAGGTCTCTCCAGAGAGAATGACATTGTCTTCCTCACAGCTCCCCCATCCCCAGGGAAAAGTCATGTGGACCACTTGGTGGGCAATCAGCAGGCATTAGTGCTCACTAATTCATGCAGAGATGGGTAGACAGAAAATACCAACGAGGGCACCCCATTGCTAATATCACACTAACAGCCTCAGACTCCCTGGGTACCTCTTGTTGACAGTAGATCTGCATGACAGGAAGAACCAAGAACTGGGGAGGGTATAGCTATAGACACAGACTATTCCATTTCTTCTGAAAGTAATCATCTGACTGAGATTATTAAGACTTAACAGGGCAGTGACCGCCCAGATGGTCATACATTTGAGCTACCAACAATAGCAACTGTCTAGCAAGGCTACCCTTAGGAAAGCTGTGTGATCATCCAGTTTAAGAAAAGTAGACTAAGCAATACCACAACTATATCTGTATCCCAATAAAAAGTGGGGAAGGATTTACATGTGCAAGAATATTTATAGCAGCTCTTTTTGTGGTGGCAAAGAATTAGAAATTGGGGAATGCCCATCAGTTGGGGAATGGCTGAACAAGACGTGGGATATGAATGTAATGTAATACTGTTGTTCTATAAGAAATGATGAGCAGGCAGATTTCAGAAAAACCTGCAAAGACTTAGATGAACTGATGTTGAGTGAAGTGAGCAGAACCGGAGAACACTGTGCACAGTAGTAACTATGAATGACTTAGCTCTACATCTCTCTTCTCAAAGATGACCTTGTTGTAATGGGGAGTAGAAAGTAAAGGATAGAACTTGTTTAGAGAGAATCTCATTTGGGATGGGACAAGTAGTGGGGAGGAAGTCTAGTCTTTTAATAGTTTCCCTTTTTAGTAAGTAATTGTAACTTAGAATTAGAAACTATGTTTCTAAGCAATTAAGGAATATTTATTGTCAATACCCTTTAAATTTGATGCCCTAGGGTAAAGACCCAGTCACCTACCCCTAATTAAAGCCCTTACGATTCTACAATCTTTTTCTGGAACTTGCCATTGAATCTCTCTCATTTATGAGGGCTCCTCTTTCTGGAGAGAAAACAGTTTTCTCCCTCAAGAAAATCATTGGAGCAGGTGAAATTTACCAAATATCTTTGCTGTTTGTACTCTTGGAATAATGGGATCCCCAAAGACAAAAGAATAATATTGTGCCATAGCAAGGAGGGCTTCCAGGAAGATGTGAAGGTGACTTTGGGCAACCACTGCTGGCCTCAGTTTATCCATATGTAAAATGCAGAAGTTGGGCTGGACAAGATGATCTCTAAGATCCTTTTCTTTAAGATGGGAGATTTCAGTAATAATTCACATTTCCCTAATAATTAAGGTTTACCCAACACCTTCCTGGTTGACAGCTCTGTGAAAAAGGATGATTATCCTCATTTTATAGGTGAAAAAACTGAGGTTCATAGAATTGATGTGACTTACCCAAGAACGCACAGCTGGTAAATGGCAGAGCAAGGGCATGCATGCAGGTCTCCTGACTTGGGATGGAAAAAGCATCATATTTAGAATTAGAGGGCCTAGATTTAAATGGCAACTCTGCCAATTACCGCTTGTATAATTTTGGGCAAGTCCCTAAGTTTCCTGTGTTCAGTAAGGCAGCTGGACCCTTCCACTTCTAACTCTGTGTTCCTACATCTCCAAGACAAAGCTTTACATGCTTATGTGCCTCTGCCTTCTAGGAGAAGGAAGGGTAGATAGCTTTGGTCGGTGATGTTAAGGGCTGTTTTGGGGAACAGAGAATATTAAGAGTCTAGCTTGCCTTGATTCCTTGTTGTTGTCACAGAAGTTCAGGCACTCAGGAAAAACAAACCACTTGTACTCTGTCCCTGGACAGCTCCTCTCCTCCCCCTCAGGAGGACAATTCTGTTGTTCTAACGATCGAGTCCCCTCCCTTCTCCAGTCCCCCTCCTGCTTATGATGATTTAATTGATCGTATACACTGACTGTGCTGCCCCAGCTGTGCTCTCAGCTTAACTCTCACTTAAGGGAGAGAGGGGGGAAAAGCCACTGTTGAACATCCCTGTAATTAGGAGCTTGGGCTCATCCCTGAGTCAGCCAGTAGCTGGAGAGCCCTACCAGAATCAATCCCTTTGGAGGCCTGGGGGAAGGATGGAGGGAACATCCCCAGCCCAAGCTGTGCTGCCTTCAGGACAGGTTACCTAAGTCTGTTTGTACCTGGCTCCCTGGTCACATAGAGTGAGATAATTACACTGGAGCCATGGAGGCTTTGAATTCGTGCTGTGATGTGATGAAACCCATTTAAATCCATGCACCCAAAATAAGGGGAGGTTTGAATTTGTTGCTTAAAAGGTTCTGGTCTAGTCAAAGGTTGGATTGTGACTGGAAGCTTTGTAAGAGAAAATAGTTGGTAAAAATTTCAGGTTATTCAGGAGGGAACTACAATATTTACATTTCAAGAAAAACCTTGCCAGCAGCTTTTTGTCTCCCCCCTCCAAAAAAAAATCCACTAGAAATATCTACCTAAATAACAAAATGGAAAGTAGTGTGTTCCCAGTTGTAAAAATGGTGGTTGTAATGCAGAAGGCAAACCCAGGCTGTGCTGTGGTGCAAAGAACCCTAGCTTGGGGCTGATTTTGGAGAGGTCACACAAATAAATGGTAACATGGTGAGGCAGGGTTATAGATTCCAGGGCTTGGCAGCCATTCTCCAGACTCAGCATGGCTGACCCCCATAGCTATAACTAGCCTTTTTGTGCCCAGGACAAGTAGCAATATTAGCCTTGGAGAAGCCGCACAAAGGGGATCCTGGGAAAACTGGTTGTAAGAATGGGAGTGGAGGGGCAGCAGTGGATAGAGCACCACCCCTGAAGTCAGGAGGACCTTAGTTCAAATCTGGTCTCAGACACTTAACACTTCCTAGCTGTGTGACCCTGGGCAAGTCACTTAACCCCAATTGCCTCAGGGAAAAAAAAAAGAATGGGAGTGGAGGGAGAACTAGCTCTATAGGAGCTCTCCTGCTGGACAACTCCTGGAAATTACAGGTTCAAATCCCACCCATGATTTCACTGACCCTAAAATGAAAGGGCTGGACTAGGTTTCTGAGGTCCCTTAGCCCCCCTCTCCTCTTTCCCCCCCAAATCTATGAGCTCATGCTCTTATTTTCTTAACTGAAGCTATGCTTGCCATCTAGTGGTCATTTAACCTAATTGTAGGGAAATTAGCTAATTACCAGAATGATGTCACATGACCCCTACCCTAAAGTTTTATAAACCAAATCTGTCCAGACAAGTCAAAACTTCTGAATAAAGCCCAGCCAGATTAAAATGTAATTAGGAAATATTTAGCAAAATAAACAAAAATACTTCAAAATATAGATAATGCATTGAATCCAAGTCAGTACATAGCTAGTGAGTATCCTGATGGAAGAGTTAATAATCTTGTTTCTATTTGAGTTTGACAGCACTGTGGTAGACCACATTTTAAAAGAGAAAACTCACTATCTCCTTAGAGAGCTTCCATTCTATACCTTGAGTCATGGAGAGTCTCCTTCTATCTAACTTTATATATCAAACAAATGCTGCCTAGAGTGGTAGAGAACAAGCTATAAACTTCAAGGAGAAACCTAATATGACTGAAGAGGAAAATGTCATTAATGGTGATTTGCTTTGGTGCAGTGTTTCCAGCTGAAAGTGAGCTCTGACTCCTGATGTGTGTGACATAATATTTGGCTTGAATATTTCTCACATTCTCTCGTGTCATCACTGTGTGTATACTTCTTATCCCTCCCCATTAGATTATAAACTCCTTAAGAGCAGGTTCTGTATCATTTCTTTGTTTTCCTAGCAACAGTGCTCTGAAAAATCAGGAAGGAGCCTTGGGTTCTTCATTGTGGAGAGCACCTGGTATAGAAGCACAGATAATAATTCATATAAGCTGAGTAGATAAATCCTAGAGCATCGTCTGGAGGAACTGAAAGGTTTAGTGATTTACACAAGAGCACAAGGTCATAGCAAGTGTCCAAGGTAGAATTTGAATCCAAGTCTTTCTGACTGTAAGCTCAGCCCTCCATTTGTTTAACTCTTCCCTCAAATAGTGAACACAGACTTGAAGAATAAGGGAAAAGAGTGGGTTTTACCTCCCACCTCAGCTCTGATGGGCCCTTCACAGCATGTCCCTTAGTTAGAAGGGCAAATCATGAACAATGCATATTTTAATGCAGTTGACTGTACCAGCCGAGGGGAAGACAGTATCATGAATGATCCCCAAACAGTGGGTTATCATAAAGCGATTTCTGTTTGTCTTTGGAACTCATTATTTGAGTTTTTTAGCTACAGATTTACTTTTCTAATGATGTTTGTCTTCAGTTGATAAAATAGTTTGTACACTTTGAGCTGATGGTGAGGGAAGGTGGCTTTAAAAATGTGTTGGGGATAATCCTCTGGATGAGTTTGGATAACTGAGAAAGAACCTGCCTGCTCACTGATTTATATTTGCACGCTGAAGCACTTGGTCTCTTCTGCTAGGGGCTTCAGGACAAATTGGGTACCTTTTACTGTGGAGAGAGGGAAAGGCAGTAGGGAGGAAGAGGGCAGGGGGCGGGGGAAGGAAAGCAAGGTTTGTCTAGTTTGGTTTATGAGCTGATCAATCACTGTATTAAAAAGTAACAACTCCATAGCCTGACCTTGTAGACTATCAGCTGCATGACTTGTGCTCCCCAGCCAGCTTTGGTGTAACTCGGGAGCGAGATGGGCTATTGATGGGAAGCCCGTTAATGACTGAAGGAGATGAGAACCAGAAAGTCTCTGAAGCTGGTTTGATCCACTCTGTAGCTGGACATTTTAGAGCAGAGAAAAGAGCAGGAGTCTCATTACCTGTCTCCCTGAGCTCTGGGAAAATTTGAGAATAGCAACTGGAAAGATAAGAGTGGGCTGTGCAAAATAAATAAATAAAGGCAGAAGGGGCCAATGGCATAAACAGAAAAGGCTTGAGACCCCTGGTTAGTCAATCTGCCAGAATCATCCCTCATAGCCCAGCTTCAGAGAAAAACTCAGTCCCCTTCATCCTGCAGGTTAGCAAATTAACCCTGTGAATTTGGTTCCTTCCCCAAGCCTCTCCAGGTGAGGTCCTTTTCTTTTCCCAAGGTATTTAATGCAGCCAGGTCTGATGTACAGCTCTGATTTCCGCTGCACAGGGACGGAGTTTTTAAAGTGCCATTGCCATCGCGGCCACCAATCACCACTGCCGTGCCATGTAGGGAAACGGCCCTTGGGGGCGGCAGCTTTGCCTTGGGAAGGAGAATGGGCACACCTGTTACCATACTTCAAGTTGGTTGCAGGGGAGGACTAGGCCTGAGGGAGCCATCTCAGCATTAATATTAATAATAATAGCCTACATTTAGATGGCACTTTAAAGTTTATGAATGGGAAAGGGAGCTGGGCACACCTGTTCTGTATATCAAGTTGAAGGGGAGAACAATGCCTGTGGGAGCCATCTTTGTATTAATAATAATAATATTATAATAATCCCCATTTCTATTATGCCTTAAGATTTCCAAAAAAGGGGAAGGAGAATGGGCACATCTGCTGCTTTCTGGACAGTTAGGTGGTGTTGTACCAGACAGGCAGTCAGGAATACCTGAATTCAAATCCAGTGTCAGATGCCTGCTATCATGGCTACGTGAGCAAGTCATTTAATTTGTGTTTGCTTCAATTTCCTCATCTATAAATGGGATAATAATAGCATCTCACAGGATTGCTGAAAGAATCAAATGAGATGATATATATTTTAAGGCATGATATAAATCAAAGGGGAAAAGCCATCTCAGTGTTAACATTATTATTGTTGTTATCATTATCATTAATAGCTTACATTTTCAACATTTTCATAGAGCTTTGATTTAGATGGCACAAATTTTAATATTCTCATTTTACAGATAGAGAGATTAAAGTGACTTGGCTAAAATTGGGCTAGTTAGGGCCTGAACTAGGTTTCTTTTTCTTCTTTCTTTTCTTTTCTTTTCTTTTTCTTTTCTTTCTTTCTTTCTTTCTTTTTCTTTCTTTTCTTTTTTTTTTTTTGCTGAGGCAACTGGGGTTAAGTGACTTGCCCAGGGTCACACAGCTAGGGAATGTTAAGTGTCTGAGACCAGATTTGAACTCAGGTCCTCCTAACTTCAGGGCTGGTGCTCTAGACACTGCACCACCTAGCTGCCCCTGAACTAGGTTTCTTGATAATTTTTTAGTCCAGAATCTTCCCATAATAGCATACAGCCTCCCAAGGTGATAGTCTAGAGTCAAAGGACTTGTGTTCAAATCCTTCTTCTGATACTTTTTACCCTTCTCAGTGTCCTCTTCTGTAAAAGGAGGGTCCCTTTGAGCTCTAAGCTATAATCCATCCCCTCAGACCATTTATATTCTTGGACAAAAGCATTTTACCTCTTGGACCTTGTGGATGTGGGACAGTCTTCCCTTTTCTCACTGTTTTCCTCTTGGGGAAGGAGCCTCTATTGCATTCCTTTTAGAAGCTAATAAGGTCAGAATCCATGGCCTCAGGTGGGATGGATGGATGGATGGACAGATGGATGGGAGGAAGTGTGTCTAGTGGTCCAGGTGGCTGCTCCCCCTCCTCCTCCTTGCTGGGAAGGTTACTGGCATTCTTGCCTAATCTAGGACTTATCCAGTGGCACAGGGAGCCAAGCTGACAGCCCAGCCTACCCCACTTGTGTTTTCTTATTTGTTCCCAACAGGAAATCAATGATGTCAGAAACAGTGGGATAACTCCTCGGCCCCGATCAATGTGCCCTGATTAATTCGGTCGTGGCCACTGGGCAAATTTGCTGCATCATAATTAGAATTATTAATTAAAATAGGAAATCGATTGACACAAATTAAGTAAGAGAAGAGTCCGTTTGACATTGGCTGGGGGATTCCTGGGATAACTTCCCCATCTCCCCCATCCCAAGCTTCAGGGCCTGGAGTCACTATGTGACCTTTCAAGCCTCCCCAAGCTGTACAAGCTCAGCATCTTAGGACAGCTTGGCTCATAGCTGGTAGAGAAAGGGAAAAGAAAGGGGAAAGAAGGGAATAAGCATTTAAAGAGCACCTATTGTGTGTCGGGCACTGTGCCAAGTGATTTTGCCAAGATCTCATTTGATTCTCACAACAACCCTGTGATGTAGGAGCTATTATTATCTCCATTTTACAGTTGGACAAACTGAGGTAAACAGGACAGCTAAATAGTAAAATGGATAGAACACTGGGCCTGGAATTAGAAAGACTCACCTTTCTGAGTTCAAATCTGGCCTCTGATACTAGCTGGGCAGGTCACTTCACTCTCTTGCCTCAGTTTCCTCATCTGTAAAATAATCTGGAGAAAGAAATACCAAACTGTTTCAGTGCCTTTTCCCAAAAATGAAACCCCAAATAGGGTCACAAAAAGCTGGAAATGACTAAGAAATGAACAAAACTGAAGTAAATAGAGATTGTGATTTGCCCAGTCACAGAGTTATTAAGTGTCTAAGGCTAGATTTGAACTTGTTTTCCTGAATCAATGCTCTATCTACTGTGACCAGGTGCCTCTAGACAGCCCCCCATCATGGTTTAGATGTCCCTGTAAATGTTTACTCATTTTTGCTTATAATATTGTGTCTCTAGGGATGACTGGGGGCAGTTATAGTATCTGAGTTCCAAATTCAGTTCAATCAAATTCATTAAGCCTTATGTGCCAAACTCCATGATATTCCCATTTTTCTCACTCTCATCCCTTCCTTTTCCTCCATCTTCCCTTACCATAGTAACTCAAGTCCCATGGTTCCTTAAAGAGCCTATCCTCTAAGGACCCTCACTCTTCAAGAAACGTAACTGGGGTGTTGTGCTATGAGACCGACACATCGGTAAGCCCTGACCCTCCCTGTCTAGCTTCCACAGAGGGTTGGCAAAGGAGCAGCCCTTCCTCCGCTTCTAATTTATAACTCTTGTACATAGTTTAAAAAAAGTTAGCTTAAAGTGTTCTCCAACCAACTTAATTACCAAGGGCCTCCTCCTGAAAATCATTCTATCTAGTTGAATATTAATCTGCAATTCAAAGAGCCCCTAGGCACAAATTGCAAGATATTGTACATGCAAGTAATTAAGACCATAAGTAGGCATACTCCACAGAACCAGGAATTTCCTCTTGGAACAGTGGAGGAAAGGAAAACAGGCTGTTAACTTCAGGTAAATTTTCAGCAGTAGGACCAGTACCATTATTCCTCTGGCTCTTGTCATATATGACTCCGTGGGGGTTCCAGGACAGGAGATTAGTGCTAGGTAGCATTCTGGGACTCTAGGTTGGGTATTTGTGATTTTTTATGGTTTATGGTTTTTATGGTTTTAAATAAATAAAATAGAATTCATAGTATTACAAAGAAAGCATATTATATTGAGATATAGTTACCAAAATAATAAAAACAACAACCAAGTTTACAGATCCCAGATTGAAAATCCTACTCGACATACTTCTGATGAACTTACCCTTTTCTCTTTTTATAAAGAATGAGGCCTTAAATGATTGCAAGGAGAGACCACAAGCTAAATTTCCAGATTTGTGCTCTCTACAAGGTAGCTTTTATCTACAGAAACTCTGATCCTCACCCACTAAAAATAGGGGATAGATTCAACAGGCTTTTAGTAAGTGCCTATTGTTTACCTAGAACTTACCTAGAACTTGTTTACCTAGAACTAGAGGAAATACAGAGTTTGGGTAGGATGGAATCCCTGACCTCATTTAACTCCTGATCTAGTAGAGGGCTGACATAAAAGCAGATGCAGTCCTTTAAGAATTTGTACCTTTATCGTTGTGGTTATCCTGATAGACCAGAACCTCAAATGACTGACTAAATGTTCTTCAGGAGTTTGTGTGGCTAAAACATCCATCACCCTGTGGCCAACCTGGTGATCTCCCAACTTCATTTTGCTTATCCTTGATTGCTAGAAAAGTAATCCTTCATCAGTAATCCCTGTCACCGTGATACACAGGATGGGAGTAAGTTGTGGGCATGGATAACTAATGCACAAATACTTATCAGGCATTCATCCAAGAAATCAGAGCAAAACACTTGGTGAAATTCAAGGGAAGAAGATTCTTAGCAACTTGAGGCGATGGGAAGAGGGAGAGAAGCAGGAAAGACTCTCTGGAGTAGTTGACCTCTGAGTTATTCCTTAAAGACTAGATAGAAGTCCAGGAGGCTACTGGGAAAGAAGCAGGACATTCAGGGCAAAAGCCCTGAGGTGGGAAGCAAAGGGTGTGTTAGAAGCAGAGACAGGTCCAGTTTAGCTGGATTACAGTGTATGTAGAAAGGATATATTGATAAGTAAGGAAAGAACATTGAATGTGGAGACAGAGAATATGGGTTTGACCCCTAGTTTTTCTATTTACTCACTGGGATCGTGCACAATAAAAGTGAGCCTTTCTGTGCCTCATTTTCTAATCTGCACAATGAGTTCCTTATAGCTCTAAATGCTGTGATTCCCTGCCAGGGCTAAGCCCTGCATTAGCATCAGGTAGCATAGAGCATAGGGGTTGGAGTCAGGAAGACCTGAGTTTGAATTCTTTCTCAGATACTTGGTGACTGAGTGACCTTAGACAAATCAATTAAACTCTCCTAGATCCAAGTCATTGTTGTTTAGTTATTTTTCAGTCATTCTTTATTCATTCATTCACTCTTCTTGATTCCATTTAGGGTTTTCTTGGCAGATACTGAAGTTGTTTGCCATTTTCTTCTCCAGCTCATTTTACACATGAGGAAACTGAGGCAAATAGGATTAAGTGGCTTGCCCAGGTTCATAGACTTTGTAAGTGTCTGAGAGCAGATTTGAACTGAGAAAAAGGTGTTCTTTTTTACTCCAGGTCTGGCCCTCTGTCCCCTGCACTATCTAGTTCCAGTTTATGCATCTGTAAAATAAGGATGATAGTACTTTACCTCACAGAGTTATTGTATCAGATAATGTAATTTATCTGAAGTGTTTTCAAACCTTAAAATACTGAGTAAATGCAACCTATAGACAGTTCTTGCTTTACATAAATTTGCATCATGCAAATTTGACTCTAAGTAAAAGAAATCCACATTCCAAAAAAACCCAACAAAAACAAAACATCAAAATAAAAATAAAGCCTATCTTAGCATAATTCTGCAGAACTATGTATTCTCTCTCTCTCTCTCTCTCTCTCTCTCTCTGCTCCTGCCCCTGCCCCTCAATTTGGTCCACCCTTCCTTCTCCCCAATAAAAACCCTCTGAGTGAAATGAGATGGAAAACTTGGAGGGATTGTCACTACTGCTGCTGCCACCACCAGACCAGCATTCAGCTTAAGACCTCTGGCGTTGAGAGGAGGCTTTTGCCCCACTCTGCCCACTTATAGGCATGCTTGTCCTGTGTGCTTTCCATTTCTCCATGCTCCAGCACTGCATGATTATCTCAGTCCTGTGTTCTTTCTCCTGCTCTTACTTTTATCCTTGAACCATGTGCTGGCCCCCTTTCTCCATGGGTGCGCAGACCCCTTCTGCCTTCCTTTTCCACGTTGTGGGCAAATTTGCATCACATTAAAATTGCTTTATTTAGTGCTCTGCAGAACAGTCCATTTAAGTAAAGTGAGAACTGTCTATTATTATTATTATTATTGTCATTATCATTATCATCATCATCCTTCCACACTCCAACTACCCACAATCATCTGTATCTGATCTACCTTTCCAGTCTTATTTTACATTACTTCCTTTCACATCCTCTGTTTTCCTACCAATCAAATAATTAGCTGATCTATGAACTCAATTTGCCACCATCATTTCTCTGAGCAAAGACTTTAAGCAATATCAAGAAACGGTCCTGTGAGGAAGAGCCAGAATTCCCAATTCTCTCAGAGATGGTCCTGCCTCTTCTCTGTATTCTTGTACCATTGAGGCAATGGTCTTTTCTCTACCACTGTCATCTGGTTTTACTTGTTCTCTGGAGTGGTTCCTTTATATAGAGGCTCCTTTTATTATGAGATATAGAAAGGATATAGATATAGAAAGACTATTAGATCAGAAATCAAATGATCGAGTTCTAATTCCCCTCTTACATTAAACATATTTTTGTAATCTTGGAGAATTCACCTCCCTTCTTCCTGTCTGTTTCCTCCAAATGAAGGCCACAGATAAAATGATCTCTAAAAGACCCTTTCGCCTCAGAGATGTGCTTTGGTATTTTATTTGAGATGGATAACACATTAGATCATTATCACTCAAGGGCTCCTCTGCATGGATTAGCAAATTGGTCAGCTGTCACCTAGTGGGATTTAAGGGAAAATTCAGCCCAAGATGGGTCATTTTTGTTGCATAAAAGGTTGAAAGGAGGAAAGAGTGGAAACTAGGATATGTTAGGATGACATTCCATAAGAGGAGTTTGGAGCAGTCAAAGGTCAGCATGGGGACATTAGGCGGCAGGCTAATAAGGGGAAAAGATCAACTTTGCTTCCTGTATAGACTTGCTCAGGGCTCACCCTAGGATAAATGTTTGGTAATTATCCGGCTCATTGCCCAATGCTAATTACAAATAGACTCTTGTGGTAATAGAAGGGCACCATTTTAGATAATCCAAAATAGCTGATAATAATAAAAAACTATCTTATTTGTTTTTGGAATTCATTATCACTTTTCGTTTGGGCCATGGTTTTCTCTTGCTTATAATACTTGGGCACAGGCTAAGGTTTTCATTTTCTTAATTCGTATTGATTGCATGAAGAAGGGGCACTGGTGTATGATGATAGGCAGATAGAGTTGAAATTGGGGGATAATCTATGGATAATCCATATCCATATAAGCAAGAGTGGAGCAAAAGTAGAGTATAACAGTTTTCACTGTATATCAGGGATGAAGAATCCCTTCCCTCAACAAGAAAGAAGAAAAGATAGCAGCCAAGAGAGGTGGAAAAAGCCTATGGTGAACAGTTCTGTGTTTATTTACCAGCCTGATTAACCCTGATCCATCAGGGATTTATCCTAGTCCTATTCAATATTTAGTCCCAGTCATGTCAAGAGGCTATAGCTATAGGACCCCAGACTGACTCAGTATAAGAAATAACTCCTCTTCTAACTTCTTAGAGAAGGAGTAAAGACAAGAAGGGTGAGCTTTTCAGTGGTTTGTTTTTACTTGCAAGGCTGGGTCCAGTCTGGTCTCATCCAACAACCATTTAATAACCTACTATTTGTGAGGCAATGTAGAACCATACATAATATCATAGGTAAAGAATTGGAATGGATTTTCTAATTCGGATTCTAAACTTGGGAATGATGGTAGAATCTCGAAGGGTCCTGAAACTTGAATGGGAAAAAAATGCATCTCTACTTTTATTAATATCTAATTGAAATTTAATGTTTCCTTCAATCATTTAGCAATATTTTTTTCCTGAGAAAAAGCTCCATAGGCTTTTCCAGAGTCCCATAGGGTTTCATGATAGCCCAAAGGTTAAGAATCCCTATTATAAATAATGAAGTTGAAACTTTGTTAAATTACTTGACCCCATAGGAAGTAATAATGGCCAGAATTACACTCAGATTCTTTGACAACAAAAACCAGGGCTCTTCCATTATGTTTCAAAATAATTAATAATAATAATAGTTCCTATACATGCAGGGTGCTCCCAAACATTTAGTTTAGTTTTAAGTTCTTATTATTGCATTTTTGCAAAACCTTTTTTTTGAAACCTATAAAGTGTTTTGCAAATATATATCATATTTTTTGATTTTCATAAAACCCTGAGGTCACTGCTATTATTAGTGTCTGCCTTTTGCTTTGTATCTATAGTTATCTTAATGTGAATATGTTGTTCCTCACCCACTCTTGTCCCCATTAGAAAGTAAATTTCTTGAGGATAGTGACTTTTTTTATATTTGTATCACCAATGTCTAGCAAATGGCAGGGACTTAGTAAGTACTTATTGAATTTAATGTTATAGCTGAGGAAATAAATTCAGAGAGGTTAATTCACTTGCCTAGGATTACTCAGCTAATATCCGAGGCAGGATTGAAATAAATGAAAAAAATTTTATTAACCACTTAATATGTACCAGGCACTCTGCTGCTATATGCTAAGGATTCTAATACAAAAAGCAAGATAGTTCCTGTCCTCAAGGAGTGTATATTCTAATAAAGACAACACTTACAGGGAAGTAGTGTTCATGGAAGAATGTTTGGTCACAGGGATGGTGGATGGAGTCATGGAGTCAGTGAATGACATGTTCATGGTAGAAATGGTAATGTTGATTTGACTATTGTTCTTGGAGTAACTGAGTGGGGAGAAAGGGAAGAAGAAAGTACTGATGGATGACAAGAAGATGGCTGGAATGCATCACATTGGGGGGGGGCACTTAGATTGTGTGAGCTCTCCATAGTCCTGAGCGCAGAGTTCCTGGTGGGAGTTATACCAAATGGAAGTTGGAATGCAGCAGCATGGCAGGAACCCAAGTTTTCCTCACTTTAAGCTGGGTGCTTTATCCTCTCACTACACCATATGCAGGCTACAAACCATCCAAATTGATGTGGTTCCTGGCTTTCCTCCTCCCCTCCCAAGGTCCTCCTCTCCTTGCTCACTGCTCTAACATTGCTCATGAAGGGGTCTTTTAAATTGGTTATTTTATTTTATGTCATTAGGATACTTTATTCCCAGGACACATGCTAGAACAAGAATAGAGTGACAACAGTGATTAATTTTCCTGACAGAATTGGCGCTAGGAGAGGAAGCCGGGTGGGAGCCAGAGAGCTCTGGTACAAGGATAAGATTCAGATCTCATGGCCATTGCAGCCTTTCCAAAGAGTGTTTCCCTAGAGTCTGTCTCTCCACTGAGCCCAGACCTCATCATGGAATTAAGAATACTCACTCATATGCATGGCCACACATAAGTAAGTAAGTCTATTCATTCTCTTGACCCTGTTGACTGGCCCGTTCAATCAATGGTGAAATAAAAATGAAGAATATTTATTTAGCCTCTTGCTGCCTTTAATAAAGAACAATATAGTAGTAGACATCAAGATCACTGAGGGGACAAGTGGATCTTTAAATAGACCCTCCACACTCAGAAAATACAGTGAGGAAGAAGAGGGGAGCAAGCCTTCTTTTCCAACAAAAATTAAAATGTTAGAAAACCTTTGTAGAGGGATTGCTCTTTTTTACTTTCTAAAACACCATCTTATTTTATTACTGGGATGTCCATGGAATGGTCATAACTATTGTCTCCATTCTGTAAATGGGAAAACTGAGTCACCAGAGATTCAACTACTTACCCAAATATGAGAAACAGAAAATCAAGGTTAAGAACTCATCTCTGTTAATCACTATTTGTTACTATAAGCAAGTCAACAAACCTCTCTCTGTTTGTTTTAATCATTTGCAAAATCTAGTTGAAACCAGATGAATCTGTGTTACTTTCCAGTTCTCACCTCTATGAACCTTTTTCTATTTACTGGCTCTGTGCTGATTCATTTATTTAGAACTAGAACGCAAGGCCCTTAACTTTCAGCAATGGGTTTTTTTTCATTAGCTCATGTTGTCCTACCATTTTCAACCCTGGAAGCTCAAATAATGCCACTTTACCTTTTTCTCCATTGAAATTTCTTCTTGGGATCTTAGAAGTACTTAAGATTTGATGGCTCAGTAGGAACAAATGGCAACCCCAGCCATTTATTCTACTTAGAGCTGCTTTGCTGCCCAAATCTACATTGAAATTTCACAATGCTTGCAAATGTCATTGGAAATAATCTGAATAGTTTTGACTAGTTTTCACTTACCCATAAGAATGCCCAAATGAATGGCATTTTCTAAAGTGCTAACTTTTTTCTTTGCATATCTTAGGTTAGTTTTGTGTTTTGTTGTGTACTTTTGAAAGGTTATGTGATATGTAGCTGGAAAGCTGACTTCAGAATCAAGAAGATCTGGCTTCATATTCTGCCCCTGACATATATTGGCAGTATCATTCTGGACATCTCTCTAAAACTACAAGTTGGAGGATAGTTGCACATCTGTATTAGAGGAATAGAGGGAGTTTCTTCCCTTGATTTCCCTTACAAAAATGAAGCCATATGTCCAATTGAAAAATGGAAAAAATATATTAGAAAAGACCACAGAGGTGAAATATATGATAATTCCCTTTCTAACAATCTCAGCAAATGATCATCTATCCCACAATCTCCTAAGGAAACTCACTTTACTTTGGGACAGCTCAAATTATTAGTAGGAATTTTTTCCTTGTATTGAAGTGAAATATTTAACTTTCAACCCACTGTTTCTAGTTTTTCCATTACAGCCCTTCTAGTACTTGAAAACCATTATTTCTCCCCAGTGCCCTCTTTCCTCCAGTCTAACTATGTCTAATTTCTTCAGCTTATCTCTTTAGATCATGGTTATTATGTAAATATAGATCAATTTCTCAACCACCTACCTAAAATGTGGTTTCCAGAATTGAACTCAAAATTCCTGATGGAATCTAACCAGAGCAGAGTAGAACAGGACCATCACCTTCTTCATTCTAGATGTCATGCTTCTCTCTCTATACAGCCCGATATTATGATAACTTTTTAGCTGCCATCTCATCATCATGACTTATGTTAATCTTCCAGTATAACAAAATTTCCAGAACTCTAAAATGTAAATTGCTATATAGCTACAAGTTTTCTCCTTTTATTTGTGAGGTTTGACTCAATTTTTTTGCCTTTATATCTAAGGTTTATTGTTTATCCCAGTTAAATTGAATCTGAGAAGATTTGGTCCACTGATCTAGCCTGTTGAGATCTTTTGGAATCCTTAATATCATCTAACTTTTCAGCTACCCCTCTCATCTTTGTGTCATCTGAAATTTGGATAAGCATTACTTCTACTGAAGTCATTGTCAAAACTTAAGTAACACAGGGCCAAGAACAAGTTTCTGAGATGCTCTTCTATAGGACTTTCCCTCTAAGCTGACATTAACCTAATAATGACTAATCTTTGAATTATCATTCAATAAATTCTGTATATACTCTAACTTTACTATGATGTAGCTTCCCTTTCCATCTTGGTCATAAAGAGCGTGTGAGAAAGATGACTAATATAGAAATATTTTCTAGATGACTACACATGTATCACCTATATCAAATTGCTTGCCTTCTCAATGAGAGAGATGAGGAGGGAGGAAGGGAGAGAATTTGAAAGTCAAAATTTTAAAAATAAATGTTAAAAATATTTTTACATGTAATTGCAAAAAATAAAATATACTAAATTAAAAATACAACCCAAAAAGAGAGTGTGAGATTGTTAAATTTTTTTATGGAATCCAGTTATACTGTATCTTCAACATTTCTTTTCCCTATCAAACAAGTAACCTTGTCTGTTCACAGATGGCTGGTTTGCCATTGCTGTTCTTGATTAAACCAAGATGACTCTTAGTTATTAGCGCTTCCCTTTCTAAATGCTTGTAAAATATCTATCTAATGCATATTTTGCTGGAAATTTAAGTTGAGCTTATTGTTCTCCAATTTAAAGACTCTACTTTTCTTTATCAGACTGGGACAACATATATTTTTATAAGCCTGAAATACCTCTTCTACTGGGTATGTATACTTCATAAAAATCATTTTCAAAGATCATTAAAAGTGGTAGTTCATCAATGTTATCTGCCAACCCTTTTACCACTTTGGTCCTAGTTCTTATAAACTTCATGTTCTTCACACTATTTCTTCCCTCTTACCACCAGAACTGTGGCTTTTGGGCATCATATTTTTAATGACCTCCAGAACATGTAAGCAATTGTAAGGCATTTCAGTAGCCTAGTGAGTTTGATGGACAGTCTGAAATACCTGACGAAGCGTCTGCTGGACTGGGGTATGCGTTATTATGACCTGCACATACCCCAGACATGCTTATTGTTAGATTTTCTTTTCTTTTGATCTGAGGGCTTGCACTACTTCACTCCTATTGCTTCAAAGCAGGGGTTCGTAAATCGTTTTGTGTCAGAATCTTTTTGGCAGCCCCATTCTCAGAATAATATTTTAAATGCATAAAATAAAATATATAGGATTATAAAATAAATAAATTACATATTGAAATAAAGTCACCAAAATATTTTGTAAAAGAACAAATTCCTAGATTCTAGCAAAGAACTTCTCTCCAAAACCTCTATTCCACACTTTTGGATCTGGGGAAGGAGCTGTCCTGGTGCTGAAATCCACCTTCTTGAAAGGAAATCCTCAGAGTTTGGGCTACACAACTGCTACCTTCCATTCCTCCAGCATCAACATTAGCTAACATTTTCGAATTCCTACCTGTTGTGGTGTCTATTACTTCTGAAAGCTATTCTGGCCTAGGTGGCTGAGACCTCTTTTCTCATTTTTTCTACTCAAGCAGTGGTCTGGGAAATGTTGGGACAATGCCATTTTAGGTTTTTCAAACCCCTTTCCCTATTATTGTGGCTCTTTGCAGAGGAAGGTTATTGAAAGTCATTGAAATCTCAAGAAGAAATACTGATAATAATATACCACTACTTTGTGATTACATAGACTCCTTTATTGTTCTTTTTTCATTGCCATCATCCCATCTTCACAAACTGGGATAGAACAGGGTGACTGTGCCCTTTTGAAAAACAAAAATGTTAGATGAGAATCTTTTCTTACACCCACATACATTTATAGGTATACCACTTTTGTGCACAGATGGACCCAGGAAGGCAGGAATGGGTCCATTTCTTTTGTCATAGCCCCCATGTTACAGAAGAGAAAGCTGAGTCACAAGAAAGATGACTAATAGATGTCATAAGGAGCCCAGCTTGAATAGTCCTGTTAGGAGGAAAAGGAGAAAATTACAAAGGTGGGTGTGGGTGTGGGTGGGTGGGCGTCTTAAGATATCCTAACTCTGCAGGATATCAGCAGACATGGCATAAGGGACAATGACCAATAAGACCCAGTAATCCCCAATTTAATTCTACAAACAATAATCTTTCTTAAGGGTACAGAGTTCTGTATTAAACATAGGAAAAATATACAAAGGTTAAATAAAACGCAATCCCTTCCATTATGGAATCTTACAGTCCAAGATGGAAATAGGACATACCAGCGAGTATCAATACTACAAATAAGACTTGAGTAGGGCAGACTAAATAACATAAGGTTTGTAGGGTGGGAAGTGAAGGGAAGTTCATTTCTACCTGAGATAGAAGGGATTAAGGAATACTTAAAAGATGGCATTTAGTTTTACGTTAGAGGTGGATATTATTTTCAACAGATGGAAATGAGGAGGATGGTCACTGGCAGTATGAAGAGGAGCCTCCTGGGTAAAGAATCAGGAAAACACAAGACAGGTAATAGACTAATTTGGCTGAAGTATAGAAGGGAGCAGGAGGAGGAGTTAAGACTGGAAAGGTCAGAAGGATCCAGATGGTAAAGGAAATAGATATCACCATGCCAGGGGACTGGTCATTCTTCTACACAGAAAGCTCTGGTTGCCTCATTACTGCCATCCCCAGTGATCAGCAATACCCACTAAACTCTTGGCCTCTCCTTAGACTGAACAGCTGGTTAATTATGCATTGCTAACAGCTATATACTAACTAGCTTAGACCTTTTCAGCTGTTTGGCCAATTGTAGGAATGGTCACTTAGGGCCAGTACAATAAGCCAGGTAGCACTTAGGTTTCTTTGGGGGAGGAGAGATCATTATCTTTGCAGAATGTCCAGAAGAAATGGAATAACAGTGATGATGATGTTTCATGTTTAAATAATGCTTTATAAAGTCCTGCCAAAATGTGTTTTAGCAACTGCTTTTCCCATAATCTTCAAGATGGACAGTGCAAATATCTTCACTGTGTAGATGAGGAAATTCAAAACAAATTGTCCATGATCACACAGCTAGAGATGACCAGGGCTAAGATGTCTACCAAGATCTCTCCTGGTTCCAAATTCTTCACTCTTTCCACTTAAACATATCATGTCTCCAACTACCAATTGACTGGTCTTCTTTTCCCATGAGGAAGCTAACTTTAGAGGTTCTCCAAATGCAGCTAACTTTCCATATCCTCCCTACCTCTGTCCCTTCTGACTGTTTGGAGAGGCAGGTGCTTAGGCTCATATTCTTCCTCATATTCCCAGCTCTCAGTGACTTCTCTCATACCTGAAGTCTACAGCAAACATTTTGATATGTCCTAGCATTCAGAGTTAGAATCCTAGAGAGTATCTAGTCCAAACTTTTCATTATACATGTGAGGAAACTGAGTCTCAGAGAAGGGAAATAACTTGGTTTTTTTTTTGAATTTTTATTTCATTAAATATTTCCCAATTACAAGTCAAAAAATATTAACATTAATTTAAAAAAATTTTTAATTCAAAAGTCTCTTTCTCCTCTCAGCCCTCCTCCACCCATTGAAAAGACAAGCAATTATACATGTGAAATCATTCAAAACATATTTCCATGTTGCAAAAGAAAACATATATCCAAAGGAGAAAGAAAATTTAAAAAATGTATCCTCCTACTTGCACTCAGAGTTCATCAGTTCTCTCTTTGGAAGTAGATAGCATTTTTTTATAGTAGAAATGATTTGTTTTAGGTCAGTAGCTACTTGGTAGCAGAAACCTTTTCCCCAACCTTTTTTTTTTTGGCTAAGGTAATTGGGGTTAAGTGACTTGCCCAAGGTCACACAGCTAAGACATGTTAAGTGTCTGAGATCAGATTTGAACTCAGGTCCTCCTAACTTCAGGGCTGTTGCGTCACCTCGCTGCCCCTTCCCCAACCATTTTAATGTTGCATGGAGACCTAGTTCAAATCCTGCCTTCTGCTTGAAGCCTTCTCTAATCCCCCGAGTCAGAAGTAATCTTTCCTTTCTTGGAACTCTCATATTAAGTTGTACCTCTCCTATATCACTATTATCCTACCCTGCATTAGGTTATTCCATTTATTTACATGTCATCTCCCCTACCATGCTGAAAACTCACTGAGGATCATGTCTTGTATCTTTCTCTGCAAAACATGTGTCCCATGTAGAATAGGTTCTGAATAAGTGATTAATGAATTAATATCTAGCTTGTGTGCATGAGTGTCGACCAAGCTGTTGGGTTGCTTTAAGATAAAAAGCAGTGGGACTTGGTTGTCTTGTTTCCCTTCTGCCACCCAGGACTTTTTAGAACCCTGTATTGTGATTGGACTACTTTCTTAAGGGCCCATCTATTCTTAAATCAAAAAGTCAACCAACATGCATTAATTATGTGCTTAATATAGGCCAGGCACTTTGCTAAGGGTCTCTGTTAGGATGAGCTCACATTCTAATGGGGATGGGATGGACAACATGCCAATAACTGTACAGACAAGATATAAATATAGTATACATAGTGTGCATATATGTATATAGTATATATTACAGTGTGTATCTGTGTATATATTAACATACACACACACATATGAGTAAAATGGGTGGTAATCTTAGAGAGAAGATACTAGCAGCTGGGGAGACAGTTTGAGGAAATTCAAGGTTCCTATTCCTCATGAAGCACTTTCTACTTTAATAGGGCAAGATGTATTTTTGCAAAAAAGCCCCTCTGGAGAAAAGGATTTAGAGCTAGATGGGACCTTCAAGTGTGGTACCATCTCTGCAGGCATCTTGTTCTTGGTTTTTTTTGTGTGCTTTTTGGCAGCCTTGTCAAAAATCACCTCCAGATTGTCCACATGTGGACTATCTCCCTATTTTTTTGTCCTGGGACCCTGTTAGCCTTACAGTACCCCTGGATCATTTCTACCCATCAAGCTATTTGATTTTCCCAAGAAATACATCCCAAGAAAGATAAACCACTGTAAATAAATTCCATGAAAAGCCAAAAAGGAAAATTGGAGATTATCTGCTTTGGGGCATTATCTGTGGTGCTCCTTGGCACTCTTGTCATAGATGCAATGAAAAGAACTGGGACTTTTGAGGTCTGTTAGCTATTATTAATTATCAGAAGGTCACTTCATCTCTCTGACCTTCAGTGTGTATAAAATAAGAGGGTTGGACTAATTAGGTGATCTTTAAAGTCCCTCCTGGCTCCACCATTCTTTGAGTCTGTTCCAACCCATTAGTGTGAGTAAAGGAAAAGTTGTTGGCCGCTTGTTAAAATTTTTGGGTTGTGTCCTGAATCCTACCTTCTCTAGCCTGGCTTTATTGGTGTAGCAGTGACCCTAGCCTCAGGTCTGGCCATGGCAATGGCTCAGCATCTTCTCCAGAGCTCCCCTTCATTTGTGTCCTCAGCCCTCTCAAATGACCAAGACCTCCCAAGTGCCTGCTAAAGAAGTATGCCTTCTGTACGATTTTAATAAGGTATCTCTCTTTCTGAAGCCTGAATGATGACAGGTAGCCAACTAGAACTAACTATGCTGTTAAGTTTGCCTTGAAATCCTTCAAGAGTTCACCAGTTAGAGACAGCTTGAGCTATGAGCTCATTAGGCATTAGAAGCCTGTCCAACGCTCTGTTGCAGGCAGAAAACCTGTAATAGATCCACTTTTGCATCAAGTTGAGGAAAACTGTGCTTTTTCAGTCCTTAACAGAGTGTTTCTGACTTGTTTTCAAGCCCATTCTGCTCCATTATTCGATTAGCTCACAATTAAATAAGGCTGCAGGACTCTCTTCTCCCAACACTGCTACCACTCACTGACCTGATGCTGATGTTGCTGATATTGTCAGTCCAAGTTTAAAGGAATTTTAGTGAACTGGGATGGATTTTTTTTTAGGAACTGAGTTTTTTCCTGTTCCATTCATATTGATCTCTTCTTCCAAAAGGGAAAATTAAAGAGAAAGAAGGAAGGAAGGGAGGAGGGGAAGAGGGAAAGAAAGAAGGAAGGAAATAAACAACTGATAGAAAGGAAGGGAGGAATAGGAAGGGAGGAAGGGAGGAGTAGGAAGGGAGAGGGAGGGAGGGAGGAAAGGAAAGGACAGAGGGAGGGAGGAAGAAAGAAAAGAATGAAGGAAGAAAAAAGGAGGGAGGGAGGAGAGGAAAGAAGGGAGAGAGGAAAGGAAGGAAGAAAAGGAGGAAAGAGAAAAGGAAGGAAGGAAGGAGGGAAGGAAAGAGAAGGAGGGAGGAGGACAGATAAAACACATTTGGGAACCCTACCTGGGACTCTTTTTGTCTTAAATATGCAATCACTAGTTGGTGTTCCACCAAAGAAAGAAGAGATGCATCTGTAGAGATGAAAGAGACAATGCTCTGGTTGGAGAAGGCTGCTAAATTTTCCATCTTTTCAAAGGCAGAAAAGATGCAGCCTGAGGGGCAAAGGCCCCATGGTTCTCTCCTAAGGCAGGTGTAGACTTGCTATCAAAGAAACTTGGTGTTCATTTTTGAGCCCCTTGAGAGCTCCTCTGATATTTTTGAGGGTAGGGGGCTCTGACTCACCACCAAATGTTATTTTTAATTTTTTTAAAGTTTTAAATTCCAAATTCTGTCCCTCCTTTCTCTCCTTCCCCTTTCCCTGAGACAGTAAGTAATCTGATATAGATTATAAATGTATAATCATGTAAAACATTTTCATGCTAATCATTTTGTACCATGAAATTTCCAAATGGCTGAAACTTTTCTCTCCTTCCCTGTGAGTACCATTGCTCACATATTCTCACAGGCTGCTCAGGATGATACTCCTTTTGAAGCAGACAGCATCTCCCTTCTGTAGTTCTTGTTCTCCTTTCCTGACCTTGAGGGTACATACCTTTTTGGACTTGCTCTCTGCCAGGTGACCCTGGATACTAATGAGTGGATTAATCAAAGAAACTCAAATTCAAAATCATTTTCCCTCAAGCCAGCTCCACTTTTCTATGTCAGTGATAATAGTCACTGTTATCAGTCATCCTAAGCTTGGTGACTCTATCTCCTTTAAACCCTCATCAAATCTCAATTCAATTCAATTCAAATTAATTCAACACACATTTATTAAATGCCTATACTTACTCTGTGTAAGACACTGGGTTAAGTTCTGGGGATACAAAGAAAAATGGAAAACAGTTCTTTCCCCCAAAGAAGTTACATGGAAGCTTAATTAAGGTATTGTTATTTTAATCATATTGACTCAACCTATCCATGAGTAATTAGCATTTCTATAATTATTTATATCTATCTTTATTTCTATAAAGAGTCTTCTATCCCGCTTCCTTTTTATTCCCACTGCTGCTTCTCCACTTTAGCCTTCATGACTTTATATCTGAAATAATTCAGCAGTTTAACTGGTCTTCTTGCCTTAAACCTCTTTCCATTTAGCCTCTACTTACTTATTTCAGTAGTTCTGGTATCTGTGATTTCATCAGTTTCTCTCTTTCTCACCCTTCTTTTTTGGGGGGAGAGAAAGGAGAGGTAATCAGATTTGTCTGGGGTCACCCAGCTAGTGAAGTGTCTGAGACCACATTTGAATTCTGACTCCAGGGGTAGTGTTTTTTCTACTGTTCCTACCTGCCCCTTATCAGTTTCTCAACTCCCTTCATCAGTTTATATTTCTACTTTGTTTAATGTGGCAAAGTAGATAAAATACTGGCCTTAAAGTCAGGAAGAAATGGTTTAGAAGCCCACTTTAGACATATGCTCCCTGTGTGAGTCTGGGCAAATCACCCAGTCTCTCTGATCATCCTCATACCAAAGTGAGGATTAGAATAACACTTACCTCACAGCGTTATTGTAAGATAAGGTAATTAAAGCCTCTTATGATGAATCTCAAAATGCTTTATACATATGAGGGGTTATTTTTATTATTTACGAGTCTCTGTAACTAAAAAGGAAAAATATATCACCTAGTGCCCTAACATCTTGTGGAAAAGATACTCCTAATTGTAGTCAGGTTTTTGATTAATGGATATAGAGTCTGCTTTGAAACTTTTCCACCTTGGTTAAGACCTGCTGGATCTTATAGTGCACTAGCCTGGGCTTTGAGAAAACCTATGGTTACCTCTACCTTCCAGTGAGAAGAACTTGAATGAAAGATCTCCAGATTCATCTTCCTAAAAATAGCACTTTTCACAGGACCTTTCCTACTGAAAATCTTCAGTGCTTCCTGTAGTTGAGGGATCATATGGCTAGAAGGAGCCTCAGGAGACTGGACTGGATGGCCTCCAAAGTCCCTTGTGAAGGTCACCTAGACCAACTTCTTTTACACTTTAGGAAACTGACCAGAAGTGAGAAAGTCACACATATAGTAAATAGAAGAGGCAGGGTTTGGGCCTGTATTTGGTGCTATTTCTATCTTTGTGGACCCAAAAGTGGTGTGGGGGAGGTCATGGAAGATGCTGTAATTTTAATAATCCTTTTTCTTCCTAGTAAAACATAACTAATTAACTCTGGGATTCCATAGGAAGGTGAGCAGAACCCCCAACAGCAGGCCAGCAATCAGGGAGAATCAGTTGAGTCAGACCTACATCATCATGAAGAGTGTTTGAGTAGCAAATGACTCCATTCCTTTTTATCACAGTCACTAGGGAGCTGGGACTGTGTAGTTTTCTCTTGTGGAAACTTTTAATTACCAGACTTGTCCAATTTCTTTTAAATGTAGATACTCTTTCCTCTGTAAATAAATCCAGACTTGTGGTTTGAATTATGTGGCAGCAGGATTAAGAAGAGGAAAAAGAAACAGATACTAAAATCAATCAATTAATCAACAAGCATTTATTAAGAATCTAAGTTCCAGGTACTATCCAAGGTGCTATAGGAATAAAAAGACAAAAATGAAAGATACTTTGTTTCCAAAGACCTTACATTCTATTAGGGGGAATAGCTGGTATATAATCAGTATAAATTAAGGTAAAATTTGGAATTGGAGCTGTCATGTTATCCAAGGCAGGACAAGCCAGCTCCCATCAGAAATGGAGCATCTCATAGTTCTTGATCAGTAATGGGACTGGGACTTGTGAATGGCCACTGTACTTCCAGCCAGGGCAAAAGAGGGAGAAATGGGGCTTCTCCCCTCAAAAAAAAATAGTGAAAGGAGAAAGTCCTAGAACAAGGTCTTCTGAACAAATTCCAAAGCAGGTACTGAAATCTCCAGAAAGATATTTCAACAAAGCTCCCAATTCCTAAGGCTCACATTCAAGACCCTCTATGATCCTCAGTACAGTATGAATAGCAATGAACTAGAATTAGAGGGTTCTAGTCTCTGAGATAAGTTTCTGGAACTCCATAGATCTCACTTTCTTCATCCATACAACGATCCCTGAGATCCCTTTTAGAGCTAATGAATCTACTTCAGTCTGACCCGTCCATCTTTCAATCAATCAATAACCATTGATTAAATATTTACCATGCCCAGCATAGGGATAAACATTCATTAAGTGCCCATTATGTGCCAGGCATTATGATGAGCACTGTCCTTGTCCTCAAGGAGCTTACAATTTAATGGGAGAAACAACATGCGAACAAATATAAACAGAGCAAGTTCTGTAAGGGAGAAACAGGAAGTAATTAACAGACAGAGGACCCTGGGATTAAGAAAGTTTGGGAAAGACTGCTAATAAAAGAAGGAATTGGGGGATCTTCCCCTGCCCAAGTTGTTTAGTTGATTTTCAATCATGTCCACCTCTTTGTGATATCATTTGGGGTTTCCTTGGTAAAGATACTGCAATGGTTTGCCATTTCCTTCTCCAACTTATTTTACAGATGAGGAAACTGAGGCACATAGGGTTAAGTGACTTGCCTAGGGTCACACAGCTAGGAAGTGTCTGAGACCAGATTTCAATTCAGGAAAATGAATCTTCCTGTCTCCAGGCTCAGCACTCTTATCTACTGCACCACCTCCCTTCCCAAACTATGTTTTAAGCAGTCTCATTGTTTCTCAAAAGACAATCTTTATTCTAAGGTTTTTGTTTAACACTGTTTTCCCTACTTTTGTATTATCTAAATCTTTTTTCTAGGCCTTTCTTGTGAGTCTGGCTCAAGTGCCTTTTTCTCAATGAAACATTCTGTGACCCCTTTGGGTTTTATGTCTATACCTCATCTGCTCTATGCTATTGTACTGTTGAATTTTTTTTCATATATGCATTCTATCTTTCCAAGTAAACAATAAATCTTTAGAGAATAGAAACCAGATCTTCTCCTCCTATTTTTTCAACATCTAGCCCATTGCCCAAATATCTACAGTAGGCAACCCTGATATTTGGTAATGAGAAATAACAATATGTTGTCCGAGTTCAAATCTTGGTCCTGCTATTTTCTACCTGTTTGATTTAGAGCAAGTTACTTAATCTGGGTCTCGGTTTCCTCATTTCTAAATTGAGTGGGTTGGACTAGATGAGCTCCAAGTTCCCTTCAGGCTCTAAATCCTAGGAAGTCTATGAACTATTTCCTAGTAATGCATCTGCTTTCCAATAATTTATTCATCCTGGGCAATAGCGGGCAGCTGTCTCCAGAAGGCCCTTAAGAAGTGGACTAATGGCACTGAGGCTTGGGAGTATGGAGGTCCCAGTGGCTGTGTCCTACTCAGGCAATAGGACTAAGTTCCCCCAAAGTAAATAGAACTGGTTAGAATCCCTTTGATGCTTTGGGCTTCTAAGAGATCAAAAGATGTTTGGAGGCAAAGAACTGTAGCTATCTTGGTTAATGAAGCAGCTTTTGCTGTTGTGGGCTGTTGGGTCAGGTCATCTGAAATCCTAAGGGTCATTAATCCTTTCCTCTTTCTTCTTGTGTTGGATTTCTTTTCACCTCCCCTTCCCCAAGTGATTGAGACATAGCTGGGATTGGGCAAAGCAAATAGAACCTCAGTTGAACTGTTCTCCTCTAAATAAAATTTTAACCACAAAGAGGGGGAGAAAGAGGGAAAGGAAAAGAGGAGGGAAGGGGTAGGGAAGAGATAGAGAGGGAGGAGGGAGAGAAGCAGAATGTATGTGGAGAGAGAGAGAGAGAGAGAGAGAGAGAGAGAGAGAGAGAGAGAGAG